>JALIZH010012833.1:0-35455 GCA_030522465.1 Rhipicephalus appendiculatus | reverse complement strand
AAGCATACCTGATACAGGGCAATATTTGGAGGTATTCTGTAGGAACTCTTGCTCCTGACACGCGAAGAGCATCGCCGCGACCCGCCGCTGTACTCTACAAGCACTCTCTCGTCCCTTAGCGTAAACTGATTGCGCGATGAAATTATACCTTACAGCGTTTGCCGCCGTGGCCATGAACGCCGCAATAATTGAGGTTCCGACCTGTACTGTTGGTAGTCTCCGCGTGGTGAATGAATGTCTCCATGCCCGACGGTGTTTCTACTGGTCCAGTCCCAATATTAATGTTGAACAGCAGGTAGTCACTAGCAAACTTTGGCATCGACTTAAACATCCTTAGGCTTCATGTCCCCTGGAGGCCATGGACGTGCCTACTGAAACGTTTTTGAGTGGTACTCTAGACTTTGCAGGTACATTTACAACAGCTTTCTTCGATAGCGACTTTCGGACTTACTACGCAGCTTTTCTTAGTGTTCATGACGATATCCTTCAGTTATGTTGAACAAAGCATAACAATTTCCGGCGCTTGCTCGTCGCGGTGAAATGGCCAGGGAAATATTGAAGGACGTGCTGTATAATGCGCTTGGATTATATTTGCCACCCATTCAACGCAATCAGGATTATATACTATGCTCCACCTTATGTTTCTTGTAATTCGTCGACCATGATACCTCCGGTTAGTCATCATTTCACCAAGTGTTGGGACGTAAAACTAACACTTGCGACAGCGGCCTTACTGCTTAGACTACCTTGTCTGTGGAATTATTAAGAAAATATCAAGACACCTTGAGCCGCCATGGCATACAATGTAGTAGGCTAATGACTCGTGAAGCCGAGGATATCTGGTTACACCGTGGACAACCTCCACCACATCAAGCTTTATGTCAGGCTACAACAGTCGCTTATAAAATTGTCCTAGCAGTGCATCAACTCGCCACTAGGTGAACTTCTATGCACATTCGTCACATTATAGTGACCCAAGCCCGTAGCCAAGGAGGGGCTAGCCACACACCCCTCCCCGTAATTTCGGTGGAGGGGTTTCTAACCGAAAATAAATAATGAAAATATGTTTTCTTTAATAGTGAAGAACTTCAGCAACTGACCCATTCCCCCAAAAAAAGATTCCTGGCTAGGTGCTTGTGTCGGCCAGCGTACCAGTACATGCCACGGCAGTACTGTGATGTTCCTGACGATAACAGTGACGTGTTTGGTTGTAAACATGACCAAGAATACGAAATATCTCACGCAAAGCTGCTGAATGCCATGATTCCGTCGCACTATGCTAAATTAGTTGCATTGAGCAATATCATTTTATGTAAACGTCTAAGTAGTAAAGAAATCGAAATAAAGACTATCTTCTTAAATTCGGGTATGTTCATTGTGCTATGTTTCTGCAATATTTGCAGCGACGACAACACACCTGTTCGATCGACTGAAATTACGCCATTGAAGAACTGTGCCGGAAATTGGTGTGATATTCATAATCCGTATGCTTTCGAAAGATTGCCACGCACGCTTATTTAATTAAATGTGATCAGGCTTCACGCGCAAAAGCCTGTTAGCATCACTCATCGCGGACCGTGCCCGAATGTTTGGAAACGTGGCGAGTCTTTCAAACTTGTCTATTAGAATCACGCACAGGAGCACCAGTGATGAGGCATTTTTATAAAAGCCGACGAATTTTACAGACGATCAGACTAGCTGACGCCCGATGTGCCTTGCGCCGCTATCACTGTGGGCACAAGCTACCCAATATGCTTCAGTGGGCACAAGTTACCCAATAAAGAGTCTTCTTCTGTTGTAACTTGAGTTCCGCGTTGCAATATAAGTTTTTCTATCAACTAGGCTATCAGCATATGCAAATATACCTCTAGTGATTCATATTAGCATGCGTATAAAACTGGTCTGCTGTTTCATATTTAGCACCATTTACAAATGATGTATCAAATGCTTTTCGGTAATCGACAACCCACTATCTCGCTTCCAGGCAAGGGCATCGGCTTTCATGAGGATCTGCTCTATATGAGCGATGACAAAAGCTGTGGAGTGGTTTTGGTCACGACAAAGGCTTGCGGTAGGTTATACTATTTTTGCACCATTCAAGAAGACGATAGCTCTTGTTTAAGCACGTTTTCGCTTGTATGTCTTCAATGAAAACATGCTGTCCTGCAGAAATTTACGTACCCCATATTTTATAAGCGTAAAATTTTACATGTCTGGAAAATTATTTAGGCAGCTTAATTATGCGGCACATAGTCTTGCAACTTTTACGGCGGCATGTGTGGTCATTCAGAGCTCTTCGTATAAAATGGAGCGCAGGAGGTGCGTCTAGAGCACGTTGAAAGGTTGTCTGCTGGTAGAAATGACAAACTTTTTGCAGATGACTCTACGTCAGAAATCTTTTTACGACTATGGAATTGTTCTTTCGCTCTATCCTGCACCTAATCAGCATGTCAAAGGGATGACATAACACGTATCCTAATTTTTTCTTGTGATAGCAATTATATGGACAATCTCGGCGTATATATATATATATATATATATATATATATATATATATATATATATAAGGCAAAAAGAAAGGTAATACAAAAGAAGAACATTCCGAAGCACCCGACCGGGGATTCGAGCCACCGCCCCCCTCGCTCCGCAGAGCGCTGCGCTAGACAACTCAACCACGGGCCATTGATGCGATGGAGTAATAACAGCGAGCTATTCATATATGCATCATGTACCGGTGGCGGTGCGCGGATCTCGGAGGGGCTTGAGCATGTTTTCTATCACGCAGCGCTCCTACATTTTCTTTCAGGTTGATAACTGTCCTTGAGCTTCGCATGAATTAGTGGCCCTTTCTGTACCGACTCGTGATCTGGAACAAAAAAAAAGAACACCGAGGACACCTTGCGTCAAACGCCACCGCGTGGCAGGACAGCAGTGGAGTCACTCTACGCACCGCAGTTTCAACGAAAACAAACCACCAGGCCTGCGCGGAGCGCGCAGCACAGTCACAGGGACAGCTGGAAGAGCGCCATTTTGCAAACCCGTTGCAAACTCTCTTAGAGGTACTAATACAAGTACGCTTGGAAGGTACCCACTACTCCATTAATTGATTCGGTGGCTGATGACGACGAAGAATTATGGCTGAGCACTTTGTAATGGGTTGGATGCATTCAATGACCCACTCATATTGCAATTTATATTGTGTGACGCCTGGTTTCACAATTCGCATTCTGTGACGCCTGGTTGTTATCTTACTGTTCTGTTCTACCACGTTGTATTGTGCATTTTAACGGGGTTCCTTCCCGAGATAACGGTTGTATAAGTTTTTTGCGTGCAGGAGTTTCAAGCACCGGCATGGCTCAGTGGTAGAATACTGGTCTGGCACGGAGCGGACCCATGTTACAACACTAATACATGGTTCAAACACTAGTCCGTGGCCATATATGGTGTGCATCTTTATTGGATAGTGGCGATTGGCAATATCACTCCAAAATTAATTTTTTGGTGTTAACCAGTCAACTCGTAGTTTTCGGGATATTGTAATCTAATAAGTAATACACAACTTAGCAAGCGCATATTGGAAGTTCATAGTTGCACCACATTACATAATGATTAGGAATTCTTACAAGCGCAATTATTAGATATTGATCCCAAAACACAAAACAAACCATGTCAACATTATCAGGAGGCGCTCCATGAGTGCAGTAAAGAGGCAAGCCATCGCAATCATTTCCTGCTAGAGAACTTGAAACCGAGCACCGTTCTTCACGCGTGGGCTCTTCGCGCACGCGCGAAAAGTGCCTTTTTTTCCCTATCCGTTTCTCCGATTGTCATTAAACAGTTGGTAGTCGGCACTTCTTCACTCTCTTATTTCTTCACCTATGTCACGAAATGTATGTTGCGTCACAGTCAAGTGTACCTAAGCAATATGATGAGTCCCGCGCAAAGATATCACGAACAAGCACATAACACTGATGCTCGATGTGCGTCCATTCAAAGCGTCGTCATTTGAGGAGAAAAACGCCAAAGCGTGCGCTCCACTGAAATATGGCAATCTACCCCAGCACTGATGCATATAACACACAGTGACTCAGCGACGCAAGAGACACAGTTCGTAGCTTGAGCCGTGAATGCGCTAAGGCGTTCCGCTTCCGTCATATATTAAAACAACACGTCATTTTCTTAATCGTAGCGTTCTTCCAAATTTCAAGTGTTAGATTAGGCAAAGATGTGTTCGACACATTCCTATAGCTTCGCGGTAAGTGGGCTGTCAGTGGACAGCGCGCATACCGCGGGCTGTAAGTGCAGGCTGTCAGTGGACAGTGTAAGTGGACATTACATGACATGACAAGAACTTTATTTGAGTCCTGAGGAACTGATATGTAGGGGAGCCAGAGGCACCCCCCAGATCAAGTCGGTGGCTCCACCCACTATGGGACCGGAAGTCGAAGTTCCGTCGCGATGTCGTCGGCCCTCTGGACAGCCTGGACTAGGGAGTGAAGACTGTTGCTCATCACTATGCGGGTTGTCGATGGACAGCTTCGTGTGGTTAAGGGCTCTCCAGTCGGGTGCATCTTTCTGGTTGACTCAGGCTAATACTCGCTGGCGGATCATTTAAATAAAAACAGGAAAGCTCGTTATATTCTCTAGATATTCCGTGGCGAATATCACAATGGCGCAGCTCGTATTTAGCGCTAAAACGCTTTCCTGCGATGTCTAAACCCGTGCAGGCACACAGACGGACAGAACAGAACTTCCCAAATAATTTTTTACATTTAAAACACAAAGCGATTCAATTAAACTTTCTGAGTTAGTAGACTATGAAAATGGCTAATAAATGGGCAATTTAGCATATTTTTCCTAGGATCACCTTATTGTTAAGTTTATGACCACACTTTTGGAAAACCAAACTTCTGTGCAACTTTGCCAGCAGCTGCACGCATTACTTCAAGTTAAATACTTCTCGAACTATTTTTCGCCTACAGTAAAAATTCCTGAGAATCAGACACTGCAAAATATTGTATTGGACTTATCGTTGTTTTTCTACAAAAAAAAAACTTAATTTGGGCTATATTCTTCGTGTTTGAGGCATCATAAAATCTTACAAAATAGTAAAGGTTCCTTACATTTGTTTGAAGTTGGAAGCCTGTGGGGAAGGTGGGGAAATTTTGTGCTAGAGTAATTTCTACGGGGAAAGTTTTCTACTAGCGTAATTTCATAAGAACAGATTTTTGCCAGCGTGTTTCATGAGCCATATTGGGTAGGTTTATGAAAAACTGTGCATGAGTCATGACGTGCTGAAGTTCTTTTTTTCTTTTTTGCAGTTTTCGATGTACGTAGATGGTCCGCAATATTTTTAATGAAATCGCAGTCAGCAGGTCACCAAAATTGGGACAGTTAATGTGGATTTACCCAAAGTCAATAATTTTATCCTCAGCCCGCTTCATTAGAATGGTCACTCAGCCCAGATATGTATGTGATGAAATGAAAACTCAGCCGAAATGGTAATTACTACAATTGTAGTTGTGGTAATTACAAAAGGCCGTTACCTGACGTATTCGCTGCAGAGATTATGACAAATGCTTCAATTTCGTGAACGTGAAGCGTTACGATAAGAAGGGGACATATGAGTTCTCTGTCTACAGTGAATTTCTTCCAAGTTCGAGGTCTATATTGAGGAAATACCATGAAAGAAATGATAGTCGAAGCACCAGAGCGAAAAAACGCCAGGCCTGCGCGTAAAGCACAGCACAGTTATAGCGAAAGCTGGCAGAGCGCCACTTCTAGATCCCGTTGCAAACTCTCTTGGTGCTACTAATACAAGTACGCTTGCAAGATACCGACTACTCCCTTAATTGATTCGGTGGCTGATGACGATGAAGAATTATGGCTGAGCCCTTTGTAATGGGTTGGAAGCATTCAACGACCAACTCGTAATGCAATTCATATTGTGTGATGCCTAGTTAAACAATTCACATTCTGTGGCGCCTCGATGTTATTTTGCTCTTTTACCACGTTATATCTCGTATGTTAACGCGGTTCCTTTCGGACATAACGCTTGTATAGGGTTCTTGTGCGCAGTAGTTTCGAGCACCGGTATGGCTCAACCACTGATGTTGAGCCGTGCCGGTTCTCGAAACTCCTGCGCACAAGTGCTGCCTAACTATATTGTAAGCACCGCAAATATGCCCGGAGTGACGCGAGGTTTCTTCAAGGATGTTGAGGGCAGCGTCCGCTTTTTGTCAGTTAGGTTTTCAAATACCTGTTTTCAGTCAGTCGAAAGAAACTGCATCAAGACATATGCGACATGATTTTGCCGATACCTATGTATAGGTTAATTAATAGGGGAGTCGAGGGCAACAATGCTCTCAAACGTGTTGAAAAATGCAAATTCAGGCAAGCGCAAAAATCCTTTTTCTTTAAGTTACATTCTGGCACTTGACGGTTCGGACATTTTAGAAGATCCAGGATCTTATATGCCCTGGGGTTCAGATTGTTTTAGCTGCAGAAAGCCCGAGACGATAGATCATATATTTTTACATTTTTTTGGGGAATGGGTCTATTTCTGGGTTGTTTTACAAAGAACGCTTAAAAAAGAACTTCCCTTACACTCACTTGGCATCAGCTTTTTACCAATAGAAAATGAGGATGGGCTGCCGTTTAATCTCATAATGCTTCTTGGCCTACATTGTCTATGGCGTGCTAGAATGGCTGGTTTTCACTGCGACCCTTACAGGCGACCTGCACGCGTGCTGTTTCGCGAGAGCATGATTCAGTACAATGAGGTACTGAACCAACAAGACTTCGTACCTGACTGGCTTTCCAGGGTTGAGTCCCTGGCTTACCTCAAGGAATTCTAATCGTGCAACTCCTCATATGTTGGTAGACTGTCTTGACATTGATGCAGTTGTGTGTGTTATTGTAGGAAGTGTCCGCTATTGATGCATGTGACGTGTTCATAACTGCTAATGAAGAAAAAATAACCGGCATGGCTCAGTGGTAGAATACTGGGCTGGCACGCAGCGGACCCAGGTTCGGACCACGTTCCATCCTGGATATTTTTTTTCTTATTTAGATTTTTTTGTCTTTCTTTTTCGTGCCATAGCGTTTACGGACACCGGCAGTGGCGGCGGACAACTACGGCACCCTTGTCGTGATCTCATAACAGCTTTCGCTGTAAAACATTTCATTACTTTGCAGGGGCGAATTATAGGGGTGACAGACAGACGGGCGGAAAGTTTTATTGTCTAGTCGATACAGACGCGCTTATGGCTTTAAAAGCAGAATTACCATGGTATGGCAAACAAAAAGGCTAACCTCAATGCAAATACCTGGAAAGTATGATATGAAATATATTTTCACTAGTCATTGCAATAAATGCGATCGGCATAGCTTTGCGCATATCGAAAATTTGAAGCGAATCGAAAATGTGCGAGATCGCATAGCCATATCAGTTGCTCTCCGTGGGATTTATCGAAACATCGTGGACACTACGTATTCATGCATGTAAAAATGTTAGCTTAGCAAAGAAAAAAAGAGCAATTACTCTGCTTGTTTCTAGGAGCAGATAGTTGGGTTTGTAAGAACGATGAGTGCCGGGATAATATTACGTACAACTGCTTGAAGAAAAGTCACGTATGAAGGAAGGACTTGCAATGAGTGGTTAGGCTCGCGCTATTCCAATAATCAAATTTATATCCTTTAGTGAAACAATGGGATATGTGTGCTAACCCCCTAATATGCCCTAGAGAGGTAATATCAGTAACAGTTATGTTCTTTCACATCTAAATAAAATATTTGCGCTAGGCTTTCCCTGGAAATTTTATACTTTTAGGGTTCGAATAAATACCAGAGGACACATGTACAAAGTTGTTTTTTTTTTGTTTGTTTTTACAGCTAAGCACTTCACCTATGATCTGCGAGTTAGGAATTCCCACGTTGGACGCCCGCCGCACCCGAAATGCCTCCACGTATACGAGAAATTCGAGAGGCGAGGAAGAGTTATATATTACCCATGGTGTCAAGGTATACTTGCAAAACAGGCGAATACTAAGGTGTACGAGCCACAACAGGATCGCTGTGGAAGTCGCAACAACTAACGCTAGAGCAATTTCTCTGTCTCCGTCATAATCAGAAATGATTAAAGTAACAGAGACATGAGCTAGTTCCTACGTATTCATGTTAAAAGACTGCGCGTGCGAACACGGACACAAGTCAGTGGTGTCTTGTCATCTCTGTCTTGCGTCAACGTTTGTAACCCCGACTACTGGCGCCGAAGCACCTGACGGTCTCGGCTTGTCGGCGTGTATTTTCGGAAATGGGTATGCGCCACAAAAATTGGGTAAATCTCACTACTCGCCAACGGTCCACACTATGCACATTATGAGTTAAAAATTCGTCGTTACTGCGCAAAACATTATGTTTGGCTAAGCATCGGTGTCACATACCCCGACGAAATTTACCAAGCCGCTCAAGTTTCTTATCTAAAACCACAGACACAAGCATGCATATCTACGGTGAAGTCATCTATTTGAAACACCACTTCTTGAAATATATCTGCAAAGTGATGGTGCTTTAGTAGACTGTAGGCGAGTAAAGAAGAAAAAAAGTAAAAGTTTTGCTGAGAAACACCGGCGCACGCTTAATGCTTCGCCCCTCGCCAGGTTTCACGCTAGTGGAGCTAAAACACCCTTTCTTTCTCATTCATTGCTAGGGCTTCCTCGTAAGTTGTGATTATTATTATTATTAGTACTATTATTATTATTATTATTATTATTATTATTATTATTATTATTATTATTATTGATATTATATAACATGGCAGAAATCAAGACACGGCAAGCGCGCTTTTTAGTCGGCGTTTGTGATGTCTCGATTTTTTGGGTCCGTGTTTGCATACCCAATGTTTTAACATGAACCAGGAACGCTATTCTAAAACTGTCCAGGTTGTTGGGCGTTCAAAGACATTTACGTATATATGAAAAGAGGAAAACTTATGAATGTTACGCCAAATCAAAATGCCACTCGCTTGTTAATTGTGTTCGCAAAAGCAGTTTTAATGAATTGCTATGGCTACAAACATGATTTGGCTGCAGCCGCGTGGTGGCTGTGCTTCTGTCTGTTGTCTCGATATAAAGTAGTTACAGCCAAATATATGATTCTGTTGCTTGCTTTATTAATTATTAAAACGGGTTGGGAAACGTTTCCCGAAAATTTTGAATGACTTGTGTATTCGGAATCCTGGCCGTCCATTCAACAATACACCTTCGCTGGTTTCGTTGTTAAGGTTGATTTAATATGTTTCAAATTTGCAAGAGGGCGATTTCAATTATCCAGCGTGCGTTCTCCTATCCGGTACAGGTCACGTCTCTCTAGTCCGCCAAACAAGCTGTAGTCCACAAAACATTGCAACTCAGCGAGGCCTGTTGTGTCATAGTTGACGGAGGGACAGGGCATCCTACCATTTCGACCAACGTTTCTAGATTAAGTTCAGTTTTCGAACTCCTATGACTGCGAGGGCCGGCCACCGTTTCTCGCGTCTGGTGGCGCTGCTGTTCCTTCTTGTTCAGTCAGCACGGTGCTGTCGGGGCGGCGCAGCACCCTGTCCGCGGCCGTGCACGTGGTTCGTCGTTGTGTTTACATGCGCGTCTAGCTGCATTCTAGGTTTTTAAGGCGAAAGCCTTTATTGTCTCATGCTCACGTCCGTGTCCGTCCGCCCGTCCATCCGTGTCCGTCCATCCATCCGTCCGGGTCCGTCCGTTCGTCCGTGTCCGTCCGTGCCGTCCGCCCGTCCGAGCCCTGGCACGGAGCCAGGTGGCCGCCGCAAACGGACGCCGGTCGCGTCGGCCTCTATAGCACTCGCGCTTCGCTTGCGTAGCGTCGCTGTGCCCAGCGTTTGGAATCATTCTGACCGACGATGTCTCAACGGACACAGGTGTTCGCTGAACACACTTTGGGATTGATGAAGGGTCCGTCAATTTAAGCGCTGGAACGCGGATGGCGTTTGCGCGATGCGCAAAGCGCGAGAAAATGTGAACGCATGCGAACGGAGGCAGATTAGTCTCGCGTTTCGCTGCGATTCGCTGTAAAGAATTAAAAAAGAAAACATGCACACATTCCGTTTGTGTGTTATCCCACTCTGAGTGTAAAAGAAAAAAGACATGGCGTAGTCAGTCGAATGGCAACACGTTTTCGCCGTACACACTTTGGAATATACAAAGTGTCCTTAAATTTTTTATCCTGGTACACTCGCCGCGGTGTACTGACTGTGGTCAGCAACTGAACGATGCCGACACGTTTTGTTGCTGGGTGCATGAGCGGCTATAGGACAGATCTGTCCTATAGCCGCTCATGCACCCAGCAAATCTGTGAACGGAGCAGGAGCCTCTGTCAGGCCTTGGTGCCTTCTGCTCTTGCCACCTTTCTGTAATGTTACAGAAGAAATAAAGGCTTTCTTTCTTTTCTTTCTTTCTTTCTTTCTTAAAAGAATATAAGCAAGTCGGCGCGGCATTTCTTCTCCGCTCCCAGCGACAAAACGCATTACTCCTCATGGAACAGGTCTCTTCCGCGCGCCGACAAAGAACTCTGGACGAAGCCTAAGGTTTGAGACATGTATTTTGAGGCGATGATATCCTTTGAAACTACGCATATGTCCTCAGCGGAACGGCTACTCAAACAGCGCGTGAAAAATGAAGTCTCGTTGAAGGTGCGATCCCAAAGAATTTTTCCAAACCTACCCTCCTACTTCTCGAAGTCACCTCAGAAGAAACGGAAAAGAAGAGAGAGCATTCCGGAGACAAGAACACTCTCTCAAAGCATTTACAAGCTCCGCACAGTTGTGTTCGCATCTCGCACACTGTCACCACCGAAGAGAATATATTAAGCCGGACCACAAGCAGCACTGTCATCTATTTCAATATGCGAGCATTGGCACACTTGCCTTTGAGGTCACCATTTCACAACTTGAACAGACCACCAAGCACTGGTGTCCTAGGTGTTCTCACAAGAACGAGGAAGGCACCCTTTCCGAATCGCAGTTCTGAAGTGCGCGAGTGCTTTGCTACACTTTCTATGTTGAATACTTCAAGGGGCCCACAAACGAGGCAGCATATGCGTTTTCTCGGTTGCCAGCACCTTCCACGGAGGTAGACATTGCTAAGGAGCAAGAAGTCGTCGCGTTCATTGAGCGAGCTTGTGTGACAACATAGTTCAAGCAGGCCACCCTCGACGATGGTGGCCTGGAAACCGCCAAGTTGTTCGTGCTAAGTTCGTGGCTGCCATGGTCCATAGCAGAAGAGTCGAAACCATTCTGTCCTATTCGCGAACTTTTCGTAGCTGATGACCTTCTACTGCGTGCGGAGCGCCTCATTGTTCCTAATAGTAATGTTAATACATGGCGATTATCGGTGCAAGTGTCATGTGATGGCCAAAGAACGCCAGTACAACAGACAAAAGATGTGGGCAATCGGTGTGGTGACTGGCTGTATAGGAGCCTAAAATATCTCGCGCTAAAGGTGGGGGAAACATATATGGATTAAAGTCATGAGAGTGACATGAAATCTATACAGTGAAAATGAGCGGCAAATGATTCCAATGGTAAAGCTATAGAGAAATGATAGAGAACGAATGTCTGTTCAACGCCCTTGTGTCCAAGGGCCACGAGACTGGTGCTTTGTAATGTATCTACCGCAGCAGCCACCTCTCTTCAGAGATCGTGCTACAGATTACCGGGGTAGATCACGTGAAACCTATGAACATCTTTTCAAAACGCGAACAATGACTGATGTATGAAGAGTGGATCCCTACCGATGAACATCGATGGATGAAGTGGTATTTGCTCTCGGTAGGGTAATGGGAAGTGCTTTTTTCTAAGAGTGTGTAATTCCTTGCACTGGACTAAGATGTGGAGAACGGTGAGTGGTTCACCACATTTCTCGCACATGGGTGGATCATCACCGGACAAAAGGTATGAATGTGTACTTTGTGTGTCCTGTTCTTAGCCTTGTAAGTGTTACTTCTGTGTGGCGTGACTTAGAAACTGGTGGCCGATTTCCAAGGTGCGGCTTGATTACGTGTAGATTATTTTCCGTGTGGCTATCCCATGTGCTCTGCGAATAGGCTCTCAGCTGTCGTTTAAGGAAATGTTTGAGGTCAAGTGCAGGGATGGCTATGGATGTATCGGCAGTGCTTTCTTGGACGGATGCAACTAACTGGTCCACCATCACGTTACCTTGGACCTCGCGGTGCCCTGTCACCCAGCACAATACGACATGCTGTTTCAGTGTGTAGACTGTGCATAAGAGTGAGTAAAGGGAGACAAGGATGGGATTTTTGTGTTTTTAAGAGTCTTGAGAGCTTTTACAATGCTTAGGGAATCGATGTAAATTACTGCCTTTTGTAGTTTTTGATTGTTTTATGTGTTTAACGACGGCAAGTACCGAATAAGCTCCTGCTGTGCATATGCTTGTATTAGGATGCAGAACGCCGGCATCCGAAAAGGATTTCCCGACCACTGCATACAATACAGAAGTGTGAGACTTTGAGGCATCTCTAAAGAATTGAGGACAATTGTATGTGTGTTGCAGTTTTAGGAAGTATGTGCGGATATGTGCAATAGGTGCGTAAATTCTGCGAAGGATACATCACATTTTTTGACGTGTCATTGCCACGGCCGAAGATGTGCGGCAGGAGTCATCAGGCAGTGTTCAAGAAGTAGTACAGCTGTTTCCTCGGCGAGGGCCCTGACCCAAAATGAGTAGGGCTCTCGAAACGAAGGACGATTATTAAACAGCGCAGAATTGGACAAATCATTGGTTGTGCAGCGTGTGGGGTGTTCTTTGTCTGCGTTCACTTTGAGCTAATATACAAAAGATATGTAAGCTCCTGCAGGTGCAACGACCACTCGTTCGAATCGGCTTACAGGTTTTGACGGGGCTAGTGCTAAAAGCACCCGTGGAAAGATGATTTCCCAAATGGTGGACCGGCTCAAGCATCTATAAAGCGCTTGGTGTCGCAGTCTGGTAGATTATCGCCCCTAACCTAGGCGTGTGCGAATGAGGCTATTACAGAGATTGATCAGACAATTTCTGTCACTCCCCCACGCAGTGCGTGAAAGCATTTTCAGAATGTTCATTGTTTTTATACACTTGTTTTTAATATACTTGATGTGTGATATAAAGGTGAGTTTAGAATCCAGAATTAGGCGTAGAAATTTATGCTCCGCCTCTACAGGTAAGCGCTGGCCATGCAAGTCAAATTCTGGATTTCAGTGGACGCCTCTCTTTCTAGAAAAAACAACACAGGTGCACTTTTGTGGACTTAACCTGAATCCGTTTTCGGATACAGGTTCATTATTCTTTCGGTTAATTTTCGCAATCAGGTTTCATATTTTTCATATGGCAACAACCAAGGGGAAGGGATAGCCGTCGTCAGGCAATGGTGACAACTTCTTCGTTTAGCTGCTTGCTTCTGTAAAAACGTTCTCTTCATCCAACATTCACTTCATCTGAGAATAGGACAACTTACTTGCATCGTTTCTTAAATGCATGTACCCCATTAGTATCACTGAAAAAGAAAGAATTGCGTCACAGCACGACGAGAGGCGGCTTCCATTGCGAAAACACCTGCTCTAGACACCTATGAACGATGCTGCCGCGATTCGGGCTCATTGTACTTTATATAAGCAAATTTTGATCACTTGTGCTGCCCGTATTCTGTGTCCAGCGTCTTGTAAACTACGCACAACGCTAGTTGAA
Source organism: Rhipicephalus appendiculatus (assembly GCA_030522465.1). Classification (NCBI taxonomy): domain Eukaryota; kingdom Metazoa; phylum Arthropoda; class Arachnida; order Ixodida; family Ixodidae; genus Rhipicephalus; species Rhipicephalus appendiculatus. The sequence goes on along the minus strand of JALIZH010012833.1, from coordinate 21,704 downwards.
ACATGGTGGAAACGCTGGCATTCAAAATTTTTCTCTATGCTGGTTGTCTCACTGTGTTAGAAGGAAATTGCTTGCCTTGTAAAAGACAGGCCCACAGTATAAAAAAGGTAAGTTTTTAATTCCGAAGTTCTTTATAACATAGAGCTTAAAGTTTTTCTTACACTTTGAAAGTAGTTGTTCTCACTTAGGTGCATTCAAGTATCCCTCAATAACGTCTTCTATATTTGTGACGAGAGGGATTATTTAAGTTTGCGGTAGCGCTGTTCGGTCACTTTTACACCGCACTTACGGATACATAGGGCTTGTCGGTGTTCTAACAAATAGCGCTGTATTGCATTAGCCCAACTGCATGATGATGATTGTCACGTGCTAAGCATCAACGCGGCTCATCACCGCGTTCGTACTATCTATGTCACAATGAAGAATTGTTAAGCAGGCGTATTTATCAACGTCGCACAAAGAGGTCCAGAACACATAAGCGTAAAACACTGCAGCAGAAATGCTCGCCCCCCAAAAGCGCTGGGCCGATGCACCTTAAGGAGTACTGTGCACGAACGAGTCATAGGGCCTGAAAATTTCCATGCGTACACGCTGAGTTGATGCATTTCCTGCGCCAAACGAGTGCTTAGCGTCACCCATGATTGTGTGGTAGCTTCTGAGACTGTACATGAAGCAGCTTATATATAGTCAAAGCAGAGATGCCCACTTCAGATCTGGATATCTGGTCCTTCCGTGGCCGTTTCCTCGTCACGTGAGTTATTGCTGGCAACTCATGCCCGAATACGTTTCGTCCACCATGTGACTTACTTGAACGTCCATATCGCTCCTTGGCTATGAGAACCTTCAGGAAAGTTACTTTGCATTTTGAGCCACCCTTTCCATCAGTCGATAACCATGGCGAAACAAACGCCTTCAGAGGGTATACTTCCTTTAGGGCATCTCTGAGCGATTGGAAGCACTTCCCACAAACACTTTATCTTCCTTTAAAACGCCTGCATAAAGTACTTCATGGTTTTTAGGGCTCCTGCGTAGCACCAGTAATATTGAGCTAAAAAAGTGGTTTGTAAGAGTTCTGTACTATCATACAATAGACTGCAAATATAGCAACGCAAATTTTATGACAGTGCAGGAGAACACAATCGTTCACTATTGCTTTTTCCCTGCGCGTTTTTTTCGCATCACTAGTGAAAAACGGTATGCTCAGCTTTCGGGGCCTGTGCTGTCGTGCGCAATATAGTTTTTGTTGTTCGAATTGTTGTATTGTCTTTGTTATTTAAGTCATGAAAAGTAAAGTGTGCGGCATCGTGCAAGTAACAGACTATTCAACATACCTTATGCTTCAGGAGATATCCACATATCATTTTCGTTGCTGAAATTTTCAGCACGTCGTAAATTATCTAGGTGAATTGGTGCAGATGATAACGGCGTTGAAACACTGAGCAAATTATTGCGACAGCGAAAAGTTGTCCTGAACGCTGAACTACTTAGTGGCCAGGAAAACCTTACGTGTAATAACACACTGCAGCATCCTATAAATCGGCAGCATGGAAAGACAAGGAAACACGTTGTGTACCGCGCTTATACCAAGAGAACTGCTACTGAAAACACACAATTAGGACGGGCGCGCTGATCAACCGATTCCTTACCATCATAAAACTAAACGCTGACAACACCTCTGAGAGTGCTCTCTCGACGTTCGCTGCAAATGCGCTAACAAGACCACATTTTCTTCGTAATCTTCGTAGTATGAACGCGGTCATCGTGCTTTGTTTAATAAATTACCTGATCATCTAGAAATACAAGGTTTTGTTTTGCTTCGGCATATGCAATGGTAACATTCAGTTCATTCAATTCGTGACTTGACCATTATATGTGCACCTTTACTTTCGTTTCAGTTTTTTTCCACGATGGAGCCAATATGGACACTCATGACATCTGGACACACCAATATAAGGTGTTTAGTGGACAGAGTTAACGCAATGGAGAAGAAGTCCGTATTCTTCGCACGATGTTGCTACAACCGAGGATATAAGTAATATTCTAGACATATCAAATTCGAGAGTACTGTCGATATATTTGTAATTTATTATTTCCAGGGTGTGTAGAACGTTCGAAGGAATATTTGTTACAGGTCGAAAAAAACATATGGACGTCAGAAATTTAGGTATGTCCGACTACAAAACTCAACATTTGCATGGTCCAATTTTGAACAGCGTGTGGACTTCCTTTTTTTGTATATTGGTGGATATTGTGAAATATTTCAGCCCTTACATTAAGCTAGCGAAGCTGTTTTAACCTTGATATCTGACACAGCGGTAGTATGTCACCAAATAAAGGCAACACAGTGAGCGCTTTAAATGCGGGTTTCTGATTACAACTACTCGTGCGTACATATATGGAAAATGAAAGCCATCCGCATTTTCGCCTCCTTCCAGGCCGACGTGTCAGGAGTTCCATGGCAAAGTTTAGCTCTGTCTGTCACTCTAAAAGCGCTCTTAATTCAATTGTTTGACGCCGTTGTTTTTGTAGCAGTGCCGAATACACGTGAATAACTGAAGGTACAGTCGCGGCCACTGTTAGATGCAACACTTGCACGCAGAGCATGTCTAGATTTCATTTTGTTGCATAAAAACAAGGGCTTAGATTTGCATAAGGCTACTGGTGGTTGACAGATCAGACTCTTTCCGACAAACTAGTAAAACGCACGTTCAATGTTTCCTCATCCACTTGCAGTTAGGGGCCAGCAATAACAAAGGTGCTCATTCGAGTGTTGCATCCAACAGTGGATGTACATTGAATAAATGTCTGTTCGTTGCACACGACGACCATCGACGTGACCCAGCAGTGTGCCGCAAGAAGAAGCGAAGCATCATGTAAAGCTGCGGTACGTCTGATCTTGACATCGGCGGAACACTGACTAGCGCTTTCCGTAGGAGTAGGAATGAGGGGACGAGCATGAATAGAAACGTGTTTGTCCTGCACTCGATGAACGCCTTCAAGAAAGGCTCTGTAAGGCGGACACGGGGACCGTGCGCGGCAAACTAACGTTATGCATTGAATATCCATGCATGATTTTGTGAAAGATTGATGTATTCGATGCCCTCGACAACGGAGTGGTTGGAAAGTGCCGGTACGAAGACGTTCACGGTGGAATAACAAGTGTGGATCGAGTTCTCGCCAATATTCAGAACATCGAACGCATGACGATCAAATAATCTGGACTTAAATACTAATATAATAATATTATCCGGTGTTTTACGTTCCAAAACCACGATATGATTATGAGAGACGCCATAGTGGAAAGCTCCGGAAATTTTGAACGTCTGGTGTTCTTTAACATGCACTGACATCCCACAGTACGCTGGCCTCTGCCATGTTGATTCCATCGAACTGTGACCGCCGTGATTGGGATCGAACCCGCAAACTTCGGCTCAGCAGCCGAGCACCATACCACTGCTCCACCACGGCAGACAATCTAGACTTAACGAAACGACCATCTTGTAACAGAATTCGGCCTCTCGCATTCCCTCATTGCCTAAACCAAAACTAGACAACAGAATATTGCCGAAAATGGCATGTCTTCCTGGTTTTTCTCCATCCTGCCGCGTCCGTTCATGAATCTGTAGTGAAGACTTCTCCTTTTATAAAGAGGGCCTTTGGTGATAGTCAGAATGTCATGTGTACCGGTGGCACAAGGCCTTTTTGAAAGGTCGTGAAGAGGTCAGCGATGAAGGCTGCACCGGACAACAGTCAACGACGATCACCGATGAACGTGTTGCAGATCTTTCGAATTCACACTGTATTTTGAGTATCCGTTTAATGGAACAAACAATAAACCTCCCAAAAAGTATCCTTATGATATTTTAACGAATAATTTGCAAAGGCGAAAGGTGTGTGCCAAGACCCTGTCCAAAATGTTAACAAACGGCGAAAGATCGTGCTGAGTTGAAACATGCCAAAAATACTTTTCGACTTGTGTGAAAATAACCTTCACTTTTTAGACAACGTCATAACAGATGACGAGGCTTCGGTGTTTGAATCCGAAACCGAAAGAAAAAGCAAAAGAGCCACGTGTCAATCCTCAGCGTACCCTCATCCCAAGAAGGCCAGAATGATCAAGTCAAAGATCAAGCTTATTGTGTTTTTTGACATCAGAGAGCTTTTCAAAAATAAGTTGTTGCCACATAGGACCATCGTCAACGCTATATTCCACGTGGAACTTCTCGATAGACACATATGAATGGTTCATCGCGCACGGCCTGACATCGATGGAGGTTGAAAATTTCCATGATAACGCACTAGCCCACACAGACTCAATAATAGCTCTCTTTCTGGCCGATTCAAAGGTACCAAGTGTTCGCAGCCGCCCTACAAAGCTGACCTCATTCCCGGGACTTTTGTAGCGTAAGCTACACTGGCGGAGGTTGAGTGGTTTCGCGTGGCTTATCGAGAGCCGTGCTGCGCATGCCCGAGGAGCAGTGACGTCACACGGCTCACAGCTGCTGCGCAGAAGAAGGCCTGCAAGCTCCAGGAGTGACGTGTCACTAGTGGGCTGGCGCTAGACTCGCGTGAGCTCTCTCGCTACTCCGTCGTCCGTCCGTCCGTAGCTCACGCTACGTATATCCTGACATAGCCGAGCTAAGCCACCGCTAATTGTTGTTACCGCGCTTGAAAGGCTTGCGCCAATGCTCTAAAAGACATTTTGGAGGAGGCCTACCGTGACGCCTTCGATGCCTGGAAATCTCACTGGCAGCGGTCTATCACCGCGGAAAGAGCCCTATATAATATTGTAATCCGTTGTACTGATATCTTATCAATAGATGTAAATTCATCGACTCATTGACATTACCATCCGTACATGCCCTGCACACAATGCACGAACACACAAGCTTCAGTGACGAAGATGGCTCCCGGGAACCAGTTTGCATGTAACAATTGTACCAATACCTATTCCTAAACTTTGAAATGTTATTACTTTCCATCAAATAGGCTATTTGCTTCGGGAAAAAGCTGCCTAACTATTGCTGACATGCAGGAGATCAAATTATTCGGCTGTTTTCATTTTAGCACGAAATACATGTGTTGTGTGAGCATGTCTCGATAATTAACGCACTAACCTCTCGCTTACAGGCAAGGGCATGAACTTTCAAGAGGATCTACTGTACGCGACAGACGACTACAGATGTGCAGTCGTTATGGTTACGACAACTGTTTGCGGTTGGTTTGATATTTTCACAGCATACGCTAACACTGTCTCACTGTCTGCAATGCGTTTAGGCTCAAATTTCATATGTGCAAAATTTAACATCTTTAAAAAATATTTCACTATCTCAATATTATTCCGCTCTTTTTGGGACATTTTCAGCAGTTCACACCTGCGCCCTTATACATATCATCGCGACGTGAAGACAGAGGTCGAATATAGTGCTAGAGTTACGTCTATAGTAAGTTCACAAATGGTGTTTAGAGCAAACTACAAGCGTTTTGCGAATCCTTTGAAAAAATTATACCAAACCAAACGCTGATAATGAGACATTGTCTGTGAGTTTTAACTGAGTTTGTATGGGACCAGTTGGACCTTCACGAATTGTGACGTGTCCGCTGTTTTTTTACAAGCAGTTTTCAGCACACACTTGCTGCAAAAAATGTTCTGCCAGGGCTAATGTAAATGTGTGAGTAGACTGGGAGTGTCTTTGGTCATTTTCTCTTTTTAATCTTCGTAAACTACCTTGCTCTTGGCATTTGATTTCTCTATCTAACATTTCGTATACGGTTAGCGTACTGCGTCGTCGCATTATGATTCAAACATACCATGCTGAGATCGTGACGCGGAAATGATGTAACATATACCCCAGAAATGTGAAGTACTGTACACACACAGTGAATACAGAATGGTCACCCGTACTCTAAAATTCCATAAATTGATCCAGCTTCGGATCTTACCGCGTCTCGGTGTTGCCACTAGGAGGAGGCTGTTCAATCACCTAGCATTGCTGGCGCATTGTTGTAGCTTTCCGCGCACGTAAGGGCACTGACACAGAAAGACTCAGGTAGCAGGAAAGACTTTCAGCAGTATGTACTCAACTGAAGAGCGACGTCCACGACCGGGATCGAACCGACGACCTTCGGGTCAGCAGCCGAGCACCGTAACCACTGTTCCACGAGGGCGGTCTTCTAACTTACAAAGATAACCTCATCCGACAGCGTATAAAGTTGGTTACCGACACTATGAAATTGCTGCAACACGGCTAATTTTCCCCTTCAGTTCACCCCGTTGCGACCGGAAACCTAGCCTGCGAAAGATTCATTCGAAGAGAACTCGAGTGCGCCTTTGTTTTTCTGTAGAATACATCAATACTGCATAATTACCACTTTGAGATAAGTACAAAATCGTACCGCCAGATACATTTCCAGATAGAGGTGTGATGAAAACTTGAATTGTTATTTATTCATTTCTGGTGCTTGAACAATGGGAGTTCCCTTGGAAAGTAGCAGAGCAGTGCATTTACTACCAACAATGACACTCCACAAGTATATAAAAAAAACTTACGAAGCCGCGCAACGTTTATTTTTTTTCAAACTATTGCAGCATAGAGCCCTTGTACGCCTCAGCATATTTCACTCAATCTTATGTATGTGCCTAGTACTATCACAGAGTGGTTCGTCTTAGCAGACATAATTGTCAATGAACTTACCCCAATATGTACAAACAGTTGCTAATTAAGGTCCTCAATTGCTTATATTTATAAAGAGAGCACTGTAAATTTTTCGCAATTGAGAATTGAAATTCTTACTTTCCCGCCTATCTGCGTTTCCATAAATTCAGTGTACCTCCATTTTTTGTTCTATTACTGTTTCAAAACAATTCATATGCTTAGTTGTGTTGGAAGCTCTAACCATGTCTTTGTTTCCAACGCGTACCTTCTGTGAGCTCGCCCTTCCCCCCTTTTTGTATTTCCCTGGCAGGAGAATGAATGATGACAATTGTAATGCGAGTTGAACGGGCACGCATTGCGACATCGGTTACACTATCTAAATAGCATCAAGTCCATAATTATATATATCGGATCTCTACACTACTCCAAAATTCAGAAGATTCATAATATTGGTTTGATGTTATTATGCTGTTCTACTTCGAAAAAAATTTTCCATACAAATTTACTCTAAATGTGTTTGGCAGGAAGGTTTAAGGTATGGACCCAGGAAAGTTTACTAAAGCCTGCACGTTTTTTTTTTCTTTCACAGGGAAACATCGCACATATGATCTGCGAATCAGGGGTGCTTATATTGTACTTCGTCCTCCGCCTAAGTGCCTCGAACATTACCTGAAGTTCGAGAGGCATGGAACAGTACTTTATGAGCGAAACTGCACAAATATACTTAAGAGACAGGAAAAGGCGGGTTCGTATGAACCACAAAATGATCGATGCGGAAATCGCGTTAACTGATTGCTGAATGTTTGGTGAACGTTACAGATAATCACAACTGCTATTATAATCGCACTTGTGGTTGCAGTCACTTAGCCATTATTGTGAAGAGAAGCAGCTCTGTTACTTGTTTTGGACACAGCTTCACTTGCCAAATTGAAACAGCAAACATCTTCGTATTAGAATATGATGCCTCGAAGCACCTATTAGTAGTCAGTAAATTATCGCTGTATTTCGAATTATTGTTTGACTGTAAACTATTTACGCCCGAAAATATGAGTGTGCGTCTTCCTCTGATTTAGTGCTCAATATTTGTCATTCATTTTAGTAGCGATTATCCAACAGCACTCGCAAAGGGGACATTCTTCTCTGTGCCAAATATTAAACCAAGTGATTTTAGCGGAACATTTAGTTCGCTGGAGTGAGTCACGTTGGCAACCCGGCGCGGTGTGGTCGGAAATTTTGCCGGCCAGCCCATCTGATGTATGGCTTCACAGAAACATGGCTCCTCTGAAGGAGTACTTTTATTTCGTGTGCCTGTTTCATAGCTACCTTGATGCGTGACCCTTGCGCTACATCTATAGTATCCTTAGTTGATCGTAACTGGAGAGTAGCAAGCTTCACGAAACATCTAGCTGCACTGAATTAATCCGTTTGGCAAATATACTTAACATTTCCATATCAATGGAGATTTCCGTCGACTTGCTGCGCTGGATTTTTATTTGTCGCATGAATGTATCTTCATTACCGAATTTCGGTCATGCGGTACATGCACGAACACATCTAGTTATGGCAAAAAAAAGTCTGACAGTGGCCTCACTGTATCACTCGGCAGTGTCATAATAAGAGGGAGTACGACTTTCCTATTGCGAAAGTTATCATTGAAAGACAGATCGTATAGAAGGTCTCTATATTTGCTTAGCAGCAGGGCTCGGGATTGCGCAGTGTACTTGAGAACAATATTGAACAAAGGAAACATTGCATATTCGTCGTCATTACTGAGCGTAAACGAAGTTATCGGGCTAGGCAGTGTCGGAGCCAGAGGGCGGCACACCGGGCACGTGCCCCCCCCTCCCCCCCGAAATTTTTTTTCGCCATGGCATACATAGCGAAAAATGACCACTTCAAGGAGGTGCCACCCCCGAAATCAAGGAGGTGCCCCCCCCCCCCCCCCCCCGCCTCGAAAAAAATTTCTGGCTACGCCCCTGGGGCCAGGTACAGTCGCCACCACTGTTAGATGCAACACTCGAATGAGCACCTTTCTTATTGCTGGCCCCCTAACTGCAAGTGGATGGGGAAACATTGAACGTGCGCGTTACTAGTTTGTCGGAAAGAGTCTGAGCTGTCAACCACCAGTAGCCTTATGCAAATCTAAGCCCTTGTTTTTATGCAAGAAAATGAAATCTAGACATGCTCTGCGTGCAAGTGTTGCATCTAACAGTGGCCGCGACTGAACATTTGCAGTGAGTGGCAGCAGCGTGAAATGAAGGTTTTTATCAACGTACAGCAGACGCATGAACGGTGTTGAAATGCGCGGCCTAACGGCCAACACCTGCAGTACAGTCAACGAAGGTGCAGTGAGTCCAACTGAGGGCAGGGCCTGTAATTCAGGTCACGTGCAAGTGGCTTAGTTATAAATAAACACTTCTTGTTCGGTGCCTTTATCACCAAGTCTCATCTCTGTATTGCCTGTCTTTTGTATCACTTGTCTTCTGTCATGTGTTGTCGTTTTGCGCTAAGAAGCACTATGCATACCCACTGAATAGCGCACCAACACGTTGTCTTGAAATAATCATTACTCATGCGGTCGCAGGCAGTCTGGTAGGTGCGTTGCTGGAACTTCGTATATGACAAGCACTGCAGGCATTGATGGACGCCAGGGCGAAGAGATAACCCCGACCGAAATTGGTGATGCGGAGTCTACCAGCCTCGGTGGCTTCGGGTGGTGTTGGCGAAAAACATTAAGAGCGACGAGGCAGGACAAGCTTGAGACGTGCGTACGCAGCTGTGCTGGCGGGATTACATGTCGGATACTGCGATCACTATTCAGCCGTCATGTGTTCAAGCCTGAACGTACAAAGCCTGACTGTCAGGGCGAGTCAGGGCGGTTTGATAGCAAAGCTTCATGTGAGGAGGATACCAGAAGATTTCGCGTCCGTCAACACAAAACGCCCCCAAACGTAGCTGTACACCGGCCGACACAGCTAACCACGAGCTCAGCCGCCCGATTAAAAAAAATGCCCCCCACCTCCCCGAAGGGAATCGTGAGGAAATGCGAATGCGCCGACACCGACTTCATCGCCTTGAGAGGCGCCCAGCCAGCGAACGGTCGAGAGTGAGGCGCGAGCGGACGGGAGAGTGGGGCGCAGGGAGGAGAGAGAGCGAACGGCGAGAGAAGGAGCGGCGAAGCACTGTACCTACCCTCTCCTACACTCTCTCGCACCACATGCTCCGTTTGCTAGGAGCGAGGATAAGCGCGCACGCCCGCAGCTGTTGCCTATGGGAGAGGGAGTGAGAGCGGAGAGATAACACCTGCCGACGCGCGGACACCTCCTCAACCTATCCTCCTCCTCCTCCTCCGCGGACAACGCCGGACAACGCGGGACAACGCCGCCTGACATAGCCCGACTATGAAATGCATTCGCATTAAAAAAAAGGGGGGGGGGGTGCGGCCCGTCGCGTGCCGCGAAAGCCGTGTGAACCTCGTAGTTTCGACTACTCCCATTTTGGCGCCACAAGGCGGGTATCACCACGGTTGATTAGAGAAAAGAAGTGTACTTTTGTTGCGGGTTTTCTTGCCGAGCCACGAACTCTTGAAAAATATTAGTGGCGATTAGGTTATCAACAATCCTCCGCATGTAATATTTAATTCGGAAACAAATATCTTTTTCAAATCGTTCAGTCTTTCAACGCCATTCAGAGTCGCACGGAAATTCGTGCTACCAGGCGTCGAAGCCCTTTGTTGTCGTTCAATAATGCCACGAAACGGAGTGGCTTCACGGCATGCTCATATACGGCAAGATAAAGCGTCCGCCGCCTAACTAAAACTAAAGCTACATATGTGTAGCACACAGAAGAGAACATTTTGAAAATATTCGGTAAATTTTACGCTCGACATCTCGCGATCAAATATAAATTCTTATAGAAAGTCCATCGAGCGTGACCAGTTTCTTCCAATGTGCCTCCGGTGTTCCCAGTGTGCAGGAAGACACTCTACAGCGTGACCAGTGCCTCCTAGCCTGCTGTAAGACACTGGGCCACGCTGTACAGTGTGTCCCAGTGTATCCCAGCGCGCTGTCGTACATTGGGACACACTGTACAGCGTTTACAGTGTCACCCAGCGTGCTGAAACGCACTGGTAGAGACTGGAAACGCTGTTTTTTTTTTCTCGATAGGGTTGTGCGCATTTCTTTGGAAGCACCTGGACTGCGCGTATAAGACTGAGCATGTACGGCCGTGTCGGTATTGTTCGCATGTCGTCAAGAAATAACACGTTTTCTTCCCAAAGAATCAAGATTTGCACGCAGCCTGAGCAAACATGTGCTATTCGGTGAGTCATAGGCCTCGGATGGACAATGCAGTATTATATTTACCATAGTACTGATTGTGTGACGCTCACCTGAGGAGTAAACACTCAAAAAAGAATTAAAATCATAGAGCTATATCTGGAGCAGCAAGAACGGGATGAAGTTCAATCTGTTTCTCATTGTTTACTAGACATTTTCGATGGTTTCGCATTCCACACGCCTGCGTCTATTCCATCCACCGTAACTGGCCCATTAATCTGAGTTCTCGACAGCGAAGTAGTGTCTAACAGTGCAAAAGGTGCAGTTTGCACGCGCTTCAGATTGCACGCGCTTCATGAGCAGTCGTGTTTGCTCGGCACTACACACGATCCCTGGTGATAATGCTGGAATTTTCGATCACTCGTGTATCGAAGACGATCATATTGGTCGACACCCGACTTCCATGCGCACCGCTATCACCGTAGCGCGAGTGTTGGTTTTGCTCTGAGTTTATATTTTATTAGGCACAAGTTAGCCCATTCAAGAGCTTCGGAATGTACCACTTTAGATTTTGCATGAGTCACTGCCACAAACACGCGACATCTTGTGTAGACGCTGGTTCCTTCACGTTGCTGACACCCACAAAAACTCGTCAACCAAGCCCAAGCCGAGAAAAACTGCGTCACGTCCCCTTCTATCCAGAAGACGCCGCGAGGATGTCGTTGCGGAACGGAGACTTCACAACTACCACCTTCGATCTCTTTCGGACGACGTTCCCTCACGGGAAGCTGAAGAATAACTTGAAAAAAAAAAGATTATTTAGGAGCAAGTATCGAGGACGAACTACAGGTCATCAGGCAAGCCGAAGAGGCCGCTGGGGCCCAAGAACTGGTAGCTGCCCTGTAAGGGAGGTGGGCAGGAAGATCAACTGCTTTGACACTTGCCACTTTAATAAAAGCCGTTTCTCCCACGAGAGTGTGATCACATTTTCCCAACTGCTGAATTCTAATATCGATACAGCGTTGTCAAAAGTGAATGCAAGTATCATTTTCGGAACAAACAGCAGCTACGGCAGCCGGATGTCTTGAAATCCTGAGCGAACGCGGTGACGTCATCTTCAATATCCCGTGTGGTATGCAACATGGACTGCTGAAGCATGGCCTTCGCTATTATCTCCGTTAACGGTGTGCGGCCGAAGCCAATCTCGGAGGACGCGGTTGAAGATAGGAGAGGCACTTTTTCATATTGCGCTAGCCTGTTTGTCATCATGTCATATATTGTCATTTAGGTGTAGAAGTTTCAGGTCTCTATACTTACTTTAGCCTCCGGTGCATAAACATAAACCTCGTGCGTGCGTCTCATCTGTTGTCCGTGTTTTTGGCGCAGCCATGAAGTTACAAGATTGCACCAATCAAGTTACAAGATTGCACCAAATGGCCCAAGTGAAAGCGTTACTGCATAAACAGCGTTCTCGCAGTCAGCTTGGTAAAGCGAGTGGTGGGAACTTCCCGCCAAAGTGCAGCACGTTTTGCCAACACAGTAGGTGACATATCTCCGGTTGGTTCGTTTCGACAACCACAGTTTTGGCACTCTCGCGTGGGCTGAAAAAAGGCACCCTTGCCGTCGTCTACTCAGAAGCTACTGATTGAACAACCGCGGGAAAACATACCCAGTGGTCGATAACATAGTCGTTCCTTATTAACCTCGATGCTCAACTGAAATCTAAAACAATTTCAGCTTCTCTTTGACTCCTTTACGTGTGTCGTGAGCAAGGAAAGAGCCGCAGCTACGCCGGAGACGCGTCGGCAGCTTGCTAATAAAAATCATTGCGATCTACGCGGAATACATGGCTCGCTCGTTTCAACACGGTGACCCCCGAAGGCCCGAAGAGAAGACAGTCAGATACCTCAAGCAGGGTGTAAAATAAGAATTCTTCGTGTGATTAACGTGATTGATAAGAGACCCGCCGAAGACAGTTGAATTTGCGTCGAAGCTTTCTGCAATGTAGAAACCACTCGTGATGCAGACGCGGCCATTCAACTTCGGTACCTTGGACACAGAGCACACTGACGCGCAAGGTCAGGCACCACCTACCTACGTGAGACGGGCAGTTATTCAGGGGCCGCAGCCAAAAGTCATGAGCTGCGCTGCTGCCGCACGCAGTGCCGTTGACACCTTGCGTCCAGGCCAACGCTCTATGCTGTCACAATTCCATCGCTACGTGAAATTTCGCAGTGGAACCACCACCATTCTGGACAAAACCAGCACCGTAACGCACACCATCCGCCCGTGCGTCAACACGCCCCACGAAAGACCGCCGTTTGGCCGCGCTGCACACCACCACCACCACCGACTGCGGTGGAACGCCACTGCCATCCCCATGATATCGGCTTGTTAGGTCAATACACTTTCATTTTTTTCCTTTATGAATACGTAAATCAAGCACATATTTTGTATATGAGCAGTCTGAAAGCCGCAATTTTCGTCATTCTGCGCCTATGTTCTCAATGTCACCACGGCACCACTTTCGTGTTTAATTAGCTGAAAACGTTCTTAGCACATCCGCCTAAGTAATCGCCGTCGACACGATAGTGCTTTCGCGGGTAGAATGGCCAGCAACTGATCCGTCTTCTATCGTGATGTCGCAAACAAGTGTTATGCCAGCATTTCAACTAGGCTGAATTTCTTCATCTTCAACAGGCGATGTCAGTGCACGTTAAAGAACACCAGATGGTCGAAATTTCCGGAGCCCTCCACTACGGCGTCTCTCATAATCATGTCGTGGTTTTGGGACGTTAAACCCCAGATATTATTATTATTATTATTATTATTCATCTTCAACAGCGCCCAACATGTTTGAGTGTTGATACACTGCATTGTCATTGCATCGAGCTACAACAAAGCTGCTCCGTGCCAGATCCGCATGGGGACCGAACCATGGGCTCCAACTATTGAAGATAGTGATGCGTACAGCGCTGTCTCGTTCCGTATGCGAACACCGGTTTCGCCCTGTTGCCCCGCACATCTGCGGCGCTCCGCGCTTGCGACGCTCGGGATGCGGCCAAATGTGGCCGTATTAACGAGAGTTTGGTACCGTTAAAAATGCACATGCTGGCCGGCACCAGAGAAGACTTGTGGATTATCCGATTTTGAAAATTAACGAGTTTTTACTGTACTAGCAAAGATGAGGCATCGATCCCTCTGCAACTCTGCAAGAGTACTATGCAAATCTGCGATCATATATGCCCCCCCTCAAATTCTTTGACTCTCTACATGGGCGACTTAAAACATTCGTAGGCTGCGCTCAATTTATGCATTAGCGAAATCACAAAAACCGGCAATTTTGCGTGGAAAAAAAATTTCCGTGTTTTGGGAAGCACGGGAAGGTGTTTTTGAATATTCGGAGCAAGTCGCTCACCTGTCGAGGCAGTTGTTATGGGCCGTAGTAGTAAAAGCAAAGCAGCGGAATTTAAGTTGCCTGGCGCTCGGATGGGCACTTGTTTTTTCACGCAGTGAATTGTTTGGTGCATTGGCACTAAATTATTACACTCGTGTTTCAGGCATAATATATTAACTTGCGCATTAATCACTAAAATATTAGCAGAGAAAACTGCGCAAAACATATCTTTGGATTTTTGTAATCTATGCGTAATCATATAAATTTTATTGTAGTTAACGCCACTCTTGTATCATGCAGCCGGAAGGCAAGAATCAAAAAGCGTTTTATTTGGGACACACCCCTAGTATATATAGCGGCCGACAGCAGAGGCACGTGCTGGCTAATCTTAGCTGACAGTCACTGCAAGCTAGGTGATAGGTGCGACGCATGCGTAGTCTGCAAGATACACCTTCCTCTAACAGTTTCTTAAAGCCGAGATACACTGAGCTTCTTCGATTTACACGTCCCGGACGGCTCCGGACGCCGGCGACGCATTCGATTTTCTCGCGGACCAACTGGAAGCTCTGCCCACCGGTCCGGGACCGCTGAAATGCATGTTCGTTTTTCACGTGCATGGCGGCCCGCGGTCGGCCCGGGACTGTCCGAACGATTTCTTGCTGGCAGCTGGCAGACGACGGCGCGGTGCGCATGGCTGTGCCTCACGTGTGCGGCCATCTTAAGTTAGACACGGGACATTTTCGACGCGCTCTTGCTCTCTCTATGTTTTTCTGTCCGCTTCTCGCGTGTTTCGGATTTCGCATTGTTTGCGCACTCAGTTCTTGTCGTCGGCGTTCTGAGCCGCGTCGAACATGTTCGTATTCCCGAAAGTCGGGCCAACACACGCGCGGTGCTCGCCAGCAGAAACAGCGGTGGAACGCCTACGCACGTCTTCGATGCGCGCTCGCTCGAGTAGTTCACTTATAGTAAGTGGTGTCACAACGGAAGTAGGTATAATTCACTGTCTAACCGCTATTGAGGTTGGAATTACGTCGGCGTTGTGCCTGGTGTCGCAGCCATGGACGGAGCAGACGCCGTAGCGGACGCGGGCTCCCACGCGGCGAGCATCAAGCGCGCAGGCGGCCCGCGGCCGCTCGGGACCAACTCGGGACTTTTGGATCACGTGATGACGGCGGCAAATGACGTAGCTACCTATGAGCCGAGGCGTCCGCGGGCCGCCGGCGACTGGTCCGGGACTTGGTAAATCGAAGAAGCTCACTATGGACTTGATTGAAGTTATGGTCGTACTGCAGACGTCTTGGTTGGCGAGTTGCCCTCTGAGACTGTCTTGGGAGCAGCGTAGGCGGTGGAGGCGGGTTTGCGTGCATCTCAGTTGGTGCTGTCACCCTTGGCTGGTCGTCCTCGCTGTCCGGCTCGTCTCTGTCGAGGCCATCGTGTCGAAATGGTTCGCGCGTTGGAATCAGGTGCCTCCTCTTCCGACGAAGCACTTTGTCATCTTTAGTCACGACGCGATAAGACCTCGGCGCTACTGGTTCCACGACCTGTGCCTTGCGGGTCCACGCTTTATCTCGGATCCTCACCCCTTCTCCTCTCTTGGGCACTGGTAAGCCCTTGCCGCCGTCGCGTTGCCTGCGCTTAAAGATAGAATTTTTCAGTTGTGGGCTGAAGTCGGGGAGCCTGGATCGTAGCCTCCTGCCTTGCAGCAGCTCGCCCGGGGAGCGGCCGTCTTCCCATGGCGTAGATCGGTGGCTGAGCATGCCCAGCCAGAAGTCGTCGTGATTCTCTTGCGTCTTTTTCATGATCCATTTTACTATTTGGACCCCTTTTTCCGCTAATCCATTGGACTGCGGAAAGCCAGGGCTTGATGTCACGTGCCTGAAGTCGTACCTGGATGCAAAGGTAGCAAACTCATGACAGGCGAACTGAAGGCCATTGTCGCTGCAAACCTCGACTGGGATTCCATATCGCGCAAAAATGCAGCTCTATTTTGCAATAACCGTGCTAGACGTGGTGTCACTCAGTTTTTCCACCTCCGGGAAGTCGGACTGCGCATCGAATACACACAAGTACGAGCTTCCTCCGTGCTGAAAGATATCAACTCCAACTCGGTACCAAGTGTGATCTGGCGTGCGTCTAAGCATAAAATGCTCCCTAGGTTGCTGATATGCGTACTTTCTGCATACGGCGCAGCTCTTCACCAGATTTTCGATGTCTGCGTTAAGTCCGGGCCAGAAAATTAATCGTCGGGCTCGTGCCTTGCATTTGTTTACACCCAAGTGCCCTTCGTGTATATGTTGAAGCATTTCTTTCCTCATACTTTTTGGAACATCTACTTTGGTACCTTTCAACACCACTCCCTCTATCAGAGACAGCTCAGCAGCGAAAGGTTTCATGCAGCCATCAATATTACCACTACCGCTGATGTAGCGAATCACCTTTTCCAAGTCAGGGTCGCTTGCAGTTGCGGCAACTAAACGATCCAGGGTCGATCCAGGGTCTGACGCATGCGTAGTCTGCACGATACAACTCTGACGACCTGCCTTGGCTTTATTTTCGGTTGGCCTCCGCACGTGTCTTTTTACTTGTCATGAGTGTGGCAGGTTGTCACAAAGGCGCCTCCGGCGATCACTAGAATGCGTGTTTTGTTACGAATTTTCATTAAGTCGTGTCCCAACACGTATAATCATCCTCCATGTTAGCTTTGCGTCTAGGTCTGGAGAGGGCTTGTGTGCCACAAAGGCAATCTAGTGTAAGGAAGACAACATGGGAAGTGATATAACAAGTTAGAGTTCATTTGTACCGAACGTCTTGATAGGTGTCAGTATATTCATATTGTACCAACATGCGTGTTTATCCCTATTTTGTAGACACTGAGCTTCGGTGCTTCAAATTCTTAGGTTCAAAACCTAGCAAAAAAATATCCTTTTTGAAACTTCATTTATTGATACCACTTCTTCCGTGACAAAGAGACACACGAACAGAAGCGTTTGTCGTCTACTCGCCTCTGAAACGCTACCGCGTTGAAAACAAACGAAGAGAAAAAGTGTTAGGTGAACACTCAATACTAAGGATATATATTATTCAGGACAACTGTACTGCACAGAACAATGTTGAGATAATGCACAGGTGCTTAAAACTTGAAAATCAATTCACACTTCCACATTATTCCATTTAATGGCGCATCTGTGAGCATTGCGCCACAATGCGCATGTGGCATATATTCAGACTCTGTATTGGGGCTTTTATATTTCACAGGAACTGTTTCCGAGAAGTTCTTACACGCTGTTATCTGACCGGACGATTCCGAAGCCAAAGCATGAAAGGAAATCGACTATTTGTCTTCCTGCTATTTGCGAGTCATTTGAGCACGTTAGAATGTAGATTTGGTGCTATAAAACGTGGCCTCTCTGGAACACAGGTAAAATTTTATTTCTTAATCGTCTTGAATTATTATTTTCACCTCTGTGAAACTCCCTGACATATACTAAAGCGGCAAACAATGCGTCTTCTGTGAGTGAGTTACCTCTTGACAATACACAAAGCAGCCCTCTTAGGGCAGGAAGATGTTTGGTAAAGCCACATAACGCGCAAAAATTGATCACAGTTTTCTGACGTTGATGCCGTACGCTTTGCTTGCGATAGTTGGGCTTAGATTATCCGTTATATGTGAGTAATTGCTTTGTGATTCAAGTAGGCCAGAGGCGTATCATGAAAAATCTTGTGAAGTATATCTTACGAATACAGTCAAAATATTGTTTTTAAATGCTTTGGTATATGTGTCACTAATTTGACATTCAAAGGTTCCCATGTTAGCGCGAAATTCAAGGCTGGATCTTTGATCTTTCCTTTGGCTTTTTATAAACAAGTATGTATACATATTTCCCCGAAGTAAACTTTGCAAATAACTATGTTTCAGTTAAAACTGATTGCCTAACTTTGGTATTGCTTTCACAAAGCTCTAAAAACAGTTGTGAGGGCCCACTGCTGCTTTTTTTAAGAATTTCAGGAATGGTTCTTTAAATGTATTTTTCTTATTCCATGTCAACATCAATACAATATGTGCAACGATGTTAATATTTGCCACAACCAGCAGCTGCACTTCTTATTTTGCCACGAGTAGTAGTCACATCGTAAAAACCGAGCTGGAAAGCCAAAATGATTCTATGAAAGCATTGCGTTAAGGTCAGTGCGTACTTAAAAAAAGAAATCACATAGAACACCTTTCCATCCAGAAGGCAATGAAATGAAGAGTTAAGAGGACTTTTTTGGGCCTAGTTGGAGCATAGTGACGAGAATTACTTAGCGCAAGAAAAAACGCAGCACACAAGAAAGACACACAAGGGACAAGCGCTTATTCCTTGCGTGTCTGTCTTGTGTGCTGCGTTTTACTTTGCGCTAAGTAATTCTCGTCAATGAAGAGTTGGCAAACGTTTTGGTGAGTTGCAGATGTCGTTTGATCGTCAAATGCGACGGTGTAGATTGGTATTCTTGCGTAACGCCATCGGCTATGCACGGAGCGCGGGTTCACCTGCAATGTCAATCGAACAAAATTAGGCTGAGCCAGCCACACTGTAAAAACGAGTAATTTGGTTCTTTCCTTTTTTTCGAAAGTGCTGACTTCTTACGTATATGGTTCTTTTTTAAAAAGGCACTTGAACTCTCTTTGGAGATCAGTGTACGCTCGTCCGAGAGTCGTTGGACTCTCTTTTGGCCCCTACGAATATCTTAAGAGAGTATAATTTTCTTCGAAAACATCACAAAAAGGGTCATTTGACTATTTTTGGGGAGTGCTCACTTGCCACGTATGTGACTCTCTTTAAAGAGCGGCGCGAACTCCCTTTGGACGTAATTATACTCTCGTCGAAGAGTCGTAGGACCAGGAAGAGAGCCCTGCGGCTCTCCTACGAGAGTATGATTATTTTCAAAGAGAGTTCACTTGTCTCTTGTGGAGATAGATTTGCTAGAGGCTTACCCGACAAGCAGGACCAGGGAAGGACGCGTATGTTCTCAACCGCCGTAGCGCACGAAGACGCTGCAGCCGGGTTCTTCGACTGTCCGACACGCCGCAGAAAAGGCACTCGATGCAGGTCGTCAACAAACAAGGGTTTATTAACCGAAGATGAAGCACAGTGTCACATTCGCTTGCTTGCGGGTGGACCGGGAAACTGCGCAAGGCCGTCCGTGTCTATGCTTGCCAGCGGCGCAACTATCACACAAAGCCGAGCACACGGACGAGAAGCCACCTGACGCAACAGCCGAGCACACGGACGAGAAAGCACCTGCTAGAGCAGCGCGTCAACCTCTTGTTCTGGCCTGAGAGCATCTGACGCGGCGAGCCAGCGCCAGGCAAAAGCAAGTCATGGGAGATGGAGCGGTCACTGGCGGCCAATGAGCACAGGCGAAGCGCAGTCACGTGTGCTGGCGTGATGTATGGAGAGTCGTGAGAGAGCATTGTCTAGTCATGATCGGACATGTATCTTGGTGCAGGGAAGACAAGCGCATAGCCTAAACGAAGTAAAAAGGCGTGGCTGCGTAGCCACGGTAGCCATGTCACCGATTAACAGCTGTTCCCGGCGCTGGAGGCGCACGGGACCAACAAACGTTCTAGCTGGGGAACGAGGCGCCAAATGGGAGGGCGCTCGATTCCCACACTCCCCCCTCCAAAAGAGAGAAGCCAGTCAGTGAAAGATGCTGTCGGAGGCCATGTGGCAAGGTCAGCTCAGCCACAAGGGGGCTGGCCAACGGGACAATGTCCAAAAGCGGGTTGTCGTCTTACAGAGGGCGAAGTCAGAAGAACCGTGCTGCACAACACGGATAGGCGAGTTGTCGCTCCCGTTGACACGAGTCCATGGTCGGTGCTAGTCACATAAGAATTCCACCAGAAGTCACACCAAGAGTTCTACCACCAAAGAGAACCCACTGCCAGGGAGGTCCGCAGCCAAGGAGACGCGGGGCGAGACTGCACAAGGGGGCAGCCAATTTGCTTGAAGTTCACCGTTATAGAGACGTTGGCAGCCGGGAACGTACGAGGCGTGGTTGCAAGTTGTGCGTAGCAGCCAAACGCCGAAGTCGCTGGGCAGGGGATAACAGGAACGACAGCCAGCCAGGATCAGAATTGATCTAAGGTGTTAATTACTGCTGTAATTCACGTCGCTGGTCATATTAAGGAGACCGCCACTATGGTAAGAGTAATTATGATTGTGGTGAGTGAATCCTCCGTTTACTTTATTTTAAGGACATTTTGGACACTTTTCTTGAAACACCCTCAACACATTACATGTCACCATGCAATGCCTAGTCAGGTATCTTAAGATGTTGTCGCTGAAGAATGACTGCAATCACGTCTTCCCAATAACTGTATTCATGTCATGCCAGACACTGTATATATGGTGAAATTCGTGCTATAAACGTCTTTTCCGTGTTTCAAAGTATATGCGTACGCGAAAATCTAAGTGCATGAATTACATATAGTTACTGATATATGATGGAACTCACGCCATGTCATCGCGTTTATGAAGTGACATGTCCTTTGTTCCGTTTAATTTTTAAATCATTTTTGTCAAGCAGGTCCACTCCTGGTTAATGAAACGACCATGAATGCTTCCCAACCAAGGCATGAGATAATTTGTCGCTGTCGCGAGGCCGCTGCATCTCACCTTAACACCCGTACTCAGTGGCCCTACACGGGGTCGTTCCGGCAGCCCCTACACGAGTAACTACATTCAGCAACCGATGGAGGTGCGGTTGCTGTTCATCGCAATAACGAAGATACTCCCGCCGACGCCGCCACCACCGCGACGGAGCCTGTTTTTAGAACACGCCGCAATCAAAGCCGTGCCCGGACGACTCAACTTTGGCCTGAGGAAGCCATGACGACACGACGTAGAAGCAGCCGAATAAGCCGACGTAACCGTGACCCAATGCTGCAACTTCACCGCAACACAAGACTATGGACCAGCGATCTCGACGTGCTATTCGATTAAAGTGGCGAGTTGGGCTTGTTGGTACATATTTACGGAACATATTTACTATTCGATGGCCGCAACTTTGCTGTTGTCGTCGACACTGGAGCCTTCTTTTCCACCGTGAGCGAACAGTTCGCCGCGAAAATGAACAATGTTAAAGATGCTCGGGAAGGCCCCAAAATCAGGATCGCTAGAGGCCATCTAATAACGCAGGTTGGATCCTGCTCAGCAACAGTCCCCTTCAATAATAGGACTTATCCTGCGAGCTTTGTAATAATACAGCATTGCTGCAGGGATGTCACATTTGGGATGGGATTCCTAAGTCACCACGGTGCCGTCTTATTCGGTGTATGGGATTTCCCTCGACAGTTCCATACACTCAAGAATGACACAGAGGTGAAAGGCGCCC
>JALIZH010012832.1:0-16868 GCA_030522465.1 Rhipicephalus appendiculatus | reverse complement strand
TACCAATTTTAATGGAGACCAACCAATGGGAATAAGCAACGAGCGAGCTAACAGAGGCAACTAAATAACATGACAGAAGTTTAAGGTGTCTTGGGCTGCTCCCCGGTAGAGCCAGAAACGTGGCTCTAGCGACATCTCTGCTCACCGATTTTTTGTAACGGCATTACGAAAATGTTAAGCTCGAATACTAACTGCCGCATTTACTCCTAAATAGGTCGAGCACAAAGATTAGTCGGGCCCAATATACCGCGCTCACTGACCAACAAAATATTTATTAGAATGTAGGTCGACCCATGGCTTTTGAGAAGCGGAAACATTGGAACACGAAGCACTTTTCTTAAAAACAAGCACGGCTTATTTCCAATAAGCACGTAGAAAAGCCATGACGTGTGACATTCCCGCGAGCAGAAATAAGGCCTTTGATATCTGGAAGTTTAATTGATATAAGGGACCTGTCACGCATTTCACGCGCTTAACAACTTAACAGAAGTAAGGCCTTAGAGGTCCGTTTCTGCTGTAGAGAGCCATCGTGTTGGCGTCGGCACATCATCATTGGAGGTGCTTCCATGCTTTCCTCGAATTGATCACGTTCTTCTCAAGTTTCTTGTGTTTCGGAGCTCTCAGGAATGTGTGCTGTCTATTTTCACTTCCTCAACGTTTCTAACTATTAGTTAAAACGGGATTACATGCAGTATAATGGTTCTTTGGATGGTGCCATTTTTATTTCCACGGTTTTATTCGTCAACAAAAGATCTCGGCTGAGTGTGCCGACGTGCGCACTCAGCCGGCGTGGCTCAGTCGGAGCTGTGGTCGGCAGCGTTCACGATGATCTCAGAACATTTTAATTAGAGTTGTAAATGCTAATTTCATTTTTATTCATGTGGTGCGTCAGTTTACTCCAAATATACATGTTCAATGTATCATGATAGGTGGCGCTGCGTATAGAATGGAGGGCGCGACGCTGCTAGTTGGCTGATTACGTTTGCTAGCTTTGATCACGAAAATCGGTCCACTTTGTATTTTCACAAATGTATGTCGATAGCTCTTTGCGGGTTTTATTTCCAAAAAAAGGGGTATATTTATATTTTAATAAATGCAGTAGTAAAGAATTTCCCACCGCATGGCGCTGATTAGCCCAGTTGTTGAGAAGCACAGGACTCAGAAAACAGGTGAAAAATGAAATTGTGCGCTACTAACAGTGCAGTTGTGGTGGTGGTGGTGATGTTTCCTCAGGTGAGAGTAGCCTGGCAGACCTGGCAAGCAATTGGTCTGCCTGAGCGTCTTTTAGGAGCTTGCTCGGCAAGCTTCTTATGCTCGCGCCTTGTCCGGCGGCGGCGATGGCCTCGGCGGCGGCGTGTACATGCAACTCATGGCGCCGGCTTTCCGGTGATTTCAAGAATGCTCACTAGATGGCGGCGCCGCTCAAGGCAACGCAGACCACTCTCAGCGCTCTCAGTGCTCTCAGCACGCGCGCTTCCTGTCTCTTCGCCGGGAGCTCACGCCTCCTTTCGTTACCGCTCGGCCGCATGAACACCGCACAAACCGCAGCGCGGCGGGCTCGCAACGAAGCGGCAGCTCGGGCTCGCCTCCAAGACCCTGCGGTGACAGCCCGGGAGGCCGAAGCGAAGAGGGCTCGCCGTCAAGCAAACCCGGAGCTGCGGGCCAGCGAAGTAGAAGCGGAGAGTGCTCGCCGTCAAGCAAACCCGGAGAGCTCACGCAGTGTACACTCTTCGTTACTGCTCGGCCGCATGAACACCGCAGAAGCGGCAGAAGCCAAGGCAGCAGCGCGGCGGGCTCGCCGCCCGAGCGCCGCATGTAATGTATATATAACAACGTTGACACGTCTATATATGACGGTCGGAGATGTGTACGGAGGATTCGCGGGCTACCCGATCATCTCCGAGCAAGCTACTCTAACATCATTCACTTTGTGGATATTTTTTTTTGTTTTTTTTTTTCATGCAATATATGTCACTATGTCTCACCCAGTCCGGTCTCTCGTAGAAAAAGGAAAAGAATACCAGGAACCTCTTTGCGAATTATTCGCGCACCTTCTGTTAGTGCAATATGTTCACTGCAATGTCTAGCTCTACTATGAATTTCAGAAGGCTGAGGTCATCGGTATCTCTCCCATCATTCCTGTGAATTTGGTAGCAGTACGAATATAACGTAAGAAGACACACTGTATAGAGAACATAAAAGTTTTTATTTGTACATATAAAAAGATATTGATGACTCAAACTGCTGCTACATCTTGTGGTAGTCTTGGGATAATAAGGGTTCAGGCTTAAATGAAGCGCTTGCTGTAAAGCTATTTTTATTAGCCCATGGCAGTCAATTCAACGGTGACAGGAGCCCGTGCGTCGTTCTGCAAGGGCAGAGCTTCTTCTCCTTGTTCGCTTTTTTTCGGCGTTCTGTACAATAAAAGGAGATGCATTTTTGTTATTTCCCTTTATATGATAGCGCACAAGGGCTTGTGAACGATGTTGCACTACGTACTATATAACTTCATTTCACATTACATGTGTCACATAGACACCAATAACGTTGGAGCACAATGCCCATTTAAGTAAAGATGTAACTACATTTCACCGGCATTTGAAGGTTTGTCAGTGCTTTCTTTTCGAGCCATTGAAGTTCAATGCCTGCTGTGTTCACCACAAGATCCTACCATGGCTTTATCAAATGTTCATTTAGGCGACGTCTAAGCCTATTCACTGAAGCGCATTGTGTACACCAATGATTTGGTTACCTAGAAAGCAAGTAAATAGTATTTCGGTAGAGAGTTCATGACTTCCTCATATTCAAATGACACTTTTTCGAACGCTACAAGGTGACGCGGTGGTAACTATATGCTAATCGGGTGGGTATTGGAGCAATTTATTAGCACAATATAGCGTACCGGCCACCATTACAAGAATCATTACCACGACTTTTAAAGCAAGAAAAGGCGGTCGAACAAATCTTGAATAAAGCAAAACAGAGAACCCCTCATGCGCAAATGTAATAGCCTGGAGAGAGAGAGAGAGAATAAACTTTTATTGCGAGCAAGCGCACTGCGCGCCCCAGGTGGGCGGCCTTCTTATTCCAGCTAGCCACGGGCCTTCGCCATCTCTCGTGCCCGTTGAAACAGGCTTCGCTGTATCTTCAGGTCTGGGTCCGATAGCTTGGCCTCCCACTGCTCTTCAGTTGGTGCAGGGGTGTTAGGGTTTTGTATTCTTCCCCATACCACATGAGATAGAGTGTCCGGGACATCACGGTACTTGCAGGTGCAAGTACGAGTGCTAGGTCGCAATGTGCCATGAACGTAAGTGTTTGTTTACAATTTCCTGGGGGGTTACTGCCTCTTCCCTAGTTAGGCTAGGGTGAGCTGGCGGCTAAGTTTTTTGGCCCAGTCTGTAGTTCTGCAAGATGTCGCTGTGCATTTTGGACACATCGTCCTTCCTCCTTAGAGTGTCCTGTGGGAAGTCCCGGTGAACGTGAGCCTGGGCGGAAGCGTCGGCTGCCTTATTTCTCATCAGGGACTCGTGACCCGTAGTCCAAATGATGCGCGTTTCTGGTAGGGCGTTTTTCTTTTTTTTTTTTTGTTGTTGTTGTTGTTGTAGCTGCGCTTGCCTGGAAACTCATTCTTTCTGAAAATGTCGACAAGCGGCTCGAGAATCGGTTAGTATTATTGCTTTCTTAGCACAGGTTGAGATGACCAGGCTTATGGCTGTTTCTTCTGCCGTATCGCTTTTGTGGTTATGATGCTAGCTGCCGTTCTCTTTGCTTTTGCTGTCGACTACGCTGACGGCATGGGCTAGGATTCCTGAATATTTTTCTGCATTGGTGTATGCTGTGTCCGGATTTCAGCCGTAGCCATGTCGGAGTATCTCCTATCTTCTTTGAGATGGTATTTTTCTTCTTCGATATGGTAGGTAGGATGCATATTTCGTGCGATGCGGGCTACCCAGATGTACTGTCTAATCATTGCGGGATAATCCTTTCCTCGTCACATTGTTCCACGGCTTCAGGACAGCCTAATCTTCGAAGTGTCGCCTTTTCTGTTCCATTAAGTCTAAGTCGTTCGAGTTAGTTTACTTTGTGTGCTTCCACGAGCTCCTCCAAGGTGTTGTAGAAACCTAAGTGTAGTAGTCGCTTTGTGGAAGCCCGTTCAGATATGGATAAAACTAGTGGGGAACACGACAACAGAGGACGAACACGAGGACACAGGCTGTCCCATCGTGTTCTTCTCCTGTTTTCGTGTTTTTTGCCTGGTTTTTTATATATTTCGACATACACCAACTAGCCTATTCCATCGCTTTGGTGTCACGTTCAGATACCCCTATGACAGTCTTGATGGCCTTTCGTATGAGGGTATTCAGTTTTTTTTTAAGTTTCTGCATTTTTGAGGTCTAAGTAAGAGGTCCCGTAAGTAAGTCTACTGATGATGAGGGCTTGGATTATTTTGACTGTGTCTGTCAAGCCATGCCTGTTGTTTGATACCTGTCGTACCAAGTCGGCGCTTTGCGTGACGGTGTGTTGAAGTTTTGGCAACTGGCTGGACGCTGGAATATATAGAAATTTCGGCAATGCTTTTGAAAATGTTTGGGTATGAAAAGTATCGTTTGATGACCTTCAGTGTAGCGCAGTATATACATATTAACCACAGTGGACGTATATCGCCGATTCCACGCCAAGCAGAGGAAGTGCGCTTTCGCAAACCCACCTCGGTATATCAGCTGAGAAGAGAGGTGACTCGATTAGGTATGTGCCCGTTACATTAACGTGGAACCAGCTGATAAAAAAAATTATAGAATAGGTATAACTGCAACGTGGACGATCTCGAGAAGCCTCGAAATCAAAGAAGCGCGAATAGCCCAAGATTAATCAAAGACACATACGCGGACTTGATCTTTCAAAGCGAACACTCATCGAAGTAACACATGCCATTGGAAGATCCAGTGGCTGGCCTAGCAGGACTTCCACGATAATGTACGAGCGCAGGTGCAGAAAGTTGAGAATGTGATCATCGCAAGCACAGCAAGCACTGAACGAGCTTCCCGACTGCAAAGTATAAGCGCTATGCAACTCGGAGGAGTCATATACCAAGTCAATCCGCACATTCGACACCCCGATGATGTGTGCCACGGAGGGATCTACGGCTCCGAACTGGGCACGAGGCCCACGGAGATTGTTGCAGGACTTCGCGTGGACTCAAGGTACAGCGTTCTTGGAGCGCGCATGCTGGGATCTTCTCCAGCCGCAGTTATCACTTTCGATGGACAACACGTCCCTTTTTACGTAACGTACCTGAGTGGGGACTACAGATGGAAGCCGTACCGGAAGTTAGTCCAGTGTTGCAGAACCTGTGGTGCGATCGGTCACCGACAAGACATCTGCCCTCATCCTAAAGCCAACTTCTGCTACAAATGCGGAAGTGAAGGGGACGCAGAAGCTAACGACTGTCAACCTAAGAGCGAGATTTGCGGCGAAGACCACGAGACTGCGGGAAAAAAATGCAAGAAGAAACTCCGCAGCAATCCACCTCCATACCAAGTAAGACGACAGCAGCTTGATAACGCTCGCGCCAGAGAGCATCGCTAGAGTTCTAGCACCGACGACTCCCTCGTACTGGCCACCAGCTCAGACAGCCCACGGGCCCCCCTCGCTTCAATTGGGATCCCGGCCGAAGCCAATCTCACTCTAAACAAAACCTAAGTTCTCGATCTCGCACGCCATCCGGTGTCGGTCCACTAGGCGAATCACTTACGCCGCCGCTGTGAGTGGGGGGCAACGGCTCCAGTTCACAACACATCACGAGCGCCTTGGACGTCTCTCCTGCTGAGACAGCGACAATCCGTGATCTAGAAAATAAAGTTCAAAACCTACAAAAGGACGATACAAAAATGACCACCAGCGGAATGCACGCCAGAACTTGAAGACAGGATTATACGACAAGTAGAAGCCACAATAATGAAGCGAGTAGAAAAACGGCTGCAATCACATGAAGTGATGATGCTCGACCTCGTTGAACGACGCCTCCTAGCTTTCGAGAAAACCCTCACCACGAAACTTCTCGCATCGGTTGACAGAACCATAGAGACAGTGGTTACGAAAATTGTGGAAAACGTATAGAGCCACTGACCCGTACGGTTGGCTTCATGGCGCAACAGCACAATTTCATGACCTATGCTTACAAGAATTTCGTAACTCATGAGCAGCTGGCGGAACAATTAGCAACCAAACGCAGAGAGCGAATAACTGTGAGGGAGGATTCTGCAGCGGACTTTCGATCGACAGCACCAAACGACCGCCACCAGGTGGAAGCTGAATGCCAACATGGAGGCTCCCAAATGTAAACAGCGTGAGCCACTTCCCTACCCTCCGCATTCGGCACTGGAATTGCAGATCCTACAGACCCCCTTCAGCAAACCTGTAAGAGTATGTTAAAACTGCCAATCCTGATATGATCGCGTTACAGGAAACCAACACAGAAAAAATCAAACACTCTGGCTACAATACTCTCGCGCACACACCCAGCACCGCGATTCTGGTCAAGAACACAATAACCGCTCAGGCTCACGAGAATGAGGACACTGATATTGAACACACCGTGGTGGAGACAATCCCGACTCGGAAGGCTCAACAGAGCCTATACCTGACTAAACTCTACAGCCCCCCCTCGAGAGCAGCTCCACCAATACGACCTCTTCGTCCGTGAACTTCGCAAGAGGGTTAACGGCAATCGGCTTGTCATAGTGGGGGGACTTCAACGCCCCTACACGAAGCCTCGGGCTACCACAACACCACCAAGAAAAGGGCACGTGTTCACGACGCCGCACAGCAACATGGCTTGACGCTATGCAATTACTAGCTCCAACCCACAAGAATGGGCAACAGAGGGGCGAGGGATACTAATCCTGATCTCACGTTCACTCGAGACGTAGAAAAGGCAACGTGGACAAGACTCCCGGACACTCTAAGCAGCGATCACCACATCACACAAATCGATGTCGAACAGGCTCACCGTTCGGCCACGACAGGAAAAGCGCGGCTTATGGACTGGAATGCGTACAGGAAAGAACTTCACGATGACTTGACCATTGATGACATTGAAGCCTGGCTGAACGGGATCGTAGGTGTTGCTGGCAGCCATACGAAGACGATACAACTAGACGAGGACAATCCGGCTGTTGATAATCATCTCCTTCACGTATGTGAGGCCCGGCGATCTCTTCTCAAAAGATGGCGACGGCAAAGGCTCAACCGAAAGCTCAAGCGTAGAATTGCGATACTTACAACGCAGGCACAGGAGTACGCCGAACAGCTAGCGAGCCAGAACTGGTAGTCCTTTTGCAACCAACTCCAATGCACACTGAGCACAAAGCAAACTTGGAACATTATTCGAGCCCTGATTGACGACGCCCACGCCAAAACCCAACGAAGGCATACCGGCTCATCCACAACTATGACGGCACAAAGGAACAGCTACTGCAAGAACTTGAGATTAAGTTACTTGGCCCTAATAACCTGCAAGCTACCTCCAACAACCTTCCAACCACCAGGGAGCACCAAGGAGCACCGAACGAAGAGTTAGATCGGCCTTTCACGCACGCCGAGTTACACGCGACCCTCGCTAAGTTGACACGCAATACAAGCCCGTGAAAGACAGAGTCACCAACAAGCACCTAAGACAGCTACCACCCCTGGCGTTGACAGCGCTCCTTCGGCACTATAATGACTGCTGGATTAAAGGCGAGCTACCAACAGCCTGGAAGCACTCGGAGGTGACCACGGTACCCAAGCCATTGCAAACCTCCGCCCCGTTTCCCTTACGTCCTGACCCGGGAAACTGTTTGAACACATGGTCAACGAGCGACTTACCGGACACTTCGAGGAAAATGGTCACTTCCCGAACCCCATGTTCGGCTTCCGTCATATGCTCTCCACACAAGACGTCCTCTTCCAGTTAAAGAAAGAAATCCTTCTCAATTAGAGCAAACACAGCAAGTCGTCCATTCTAGCTCTGAACGTAAAGAGCGCCTTTGACAATGTGAGCCATGAAGCCATTCTCCGTAATTTAGAAGATATTGGCTGCGGCGCCAGAACATACGCCTACATGCTCGCTTTTCTTACCAACCGTTCGGCCACGGTAGGGATTTCCAACATCCGGAGCAAGCCTTTTCACTTACCTAACAAAGGTACGCCTCAAGGTTCGGTTGTCTCACCACTCATTTTCAGCGTGGCCCTCCTCAAGCTTTCCTGTCTCCTGGACACTCTCCCAGGGATACATCATGCGTTATACGCTGATGATATCACTCTGTGGACGACAGGCGCAAGCACGGGCGAACAGGAGGACCGCCTTCAGAAGGTGGTTAACATCATTGAACGATACCTCAAGCCATGCGCTCTTCAGTGTGCTCTGGAAAAATCCGAACTTTTAGTCCTCGGGGCACGCGCCCGGGTAGACCGCCATGTTACGATGCACCGGACCCCCAAGTATTTCCACAAGGCATCCAATTACCTCAAGTTCACTGACTTCGAACTCCACATATATAAGGACCGGTCCGGCTCTGCTACCCTACCTCCTATGCAGAATACAGTGGCACAGCTCACTCACCTCATCCGACGGGTGGCCAACCGCCGCAGTGATTTGAAAGAACATGACACCTTGCGAATGGTACAAGCTCTTCTTTACAGCCGCATAACATACGGAACCCCTTATCTCTATCTGAGGACAGCGGAGAAACAAAAACTAATTTTACTTACACGAAAGGCCACGAAGCTCGCCCTAGGACTGCCACCAAATGCATCCACTGACCGATTGCTTCGCATGGGTGTGCACAACACATGGGAAGAACTCACCGAAGCACACCTCATCAGCCAGGTCGAGAGACTCAAGCTCTCACCCACAGGCCGAGCACTCCTCCGACACATAGGATACGCAACCATCCTAGAACCCGACGGCGAACGTAAGGGCAAGATACCGTCGCACCTCCGGGAATGCCTGTAAGTTCAGCTGATCCCCCGGAATATGCATCCTGAACACCACCGAGGAAGGCGGCTCGCCAGGGTAAGCAACATCAGGAACAACCACGGTAATGACCCGCAGTCGCGATATGTGGACGCTGCCAAGTATCTGGGACGTAGCGGCTTTGCGATTTGCGTCACAGACCACAAGGGGACGGCACTAGCGACGGCGACTATCCTGGCCAAACGCGCGGAAACAGCTGAAGAGGCTGCTATAGCACTCGCCACCCAAACGAGCGAGGATCCCGTAGTGCTCTTTACCGACTCCCAAACAGCCGCACGCAACTACCTGAAAGGAAGGATCTCCAGGAGAGCGACAAAGATACTGACACGCATCGCCACTCCTCCCCCCTACACCTGCATCGTACGGGTTCCGGGTCACGAGGGCCTCTAGGGGAATGAAGCGGCACACACCGCGGCCCGCGAATGCATCAACCGGGCTTCCCCGCACGAGATTCGAGCAACCTCCCATACAAGAACACCAGCAAAAGAATCCGAATCGGTGCCCCTAAACTACCACGAATTGCTGCAACACTATCGACTTGAACACAGATTATACCCTCGTCCACATCCCAAACTTTCTCAAGACGAAGGCACGGACTACATGCGACTTCAATGCAACAGATTCACTCATGGCGTTTTATTGCACCCCATAAAACCAACGACATACGACTACATCTGCCCACACTGTAATGTTGCACACACCCTAGCACACCTTCTACTGCAGTGCATTAGAAACAACCCAGCAGCAGCAACATATGCAGATTCAAACCTCCTCAGTGAAGCGTGGGAGGCTGCGATCTCCAAGCCGGACCTGGTCCGACCAGCGCCAACTCGTCGCGCGGGCTCGGCAGGCGGTCCAGGCAGGGTCCCTGGATTAACGGACCCTCCCACCTTCACTAACTGGCCACCTAATAAATGTTTTTTCTCTCTCTCTCGCTCCTTCGTATTTTTTTTTGCTCCACGTTCCGAGAAAATAAGTGTTAATGCAAATATAAAAATGCTTAGTAGCGAAACAAAGATCAAAAGTACATTGACAGGGGCTTGATGACAGGCATAGCTGAAGCTCATTTCAACTAAAAGCCATTTCATGAGCTTCAGAGATTTTAAGGGCATAGAAGTGTATGAATATTCATGAAAACGTTCGACTGTGGACGGAAAGCAGGTCGGCAAAAGTGTACGGCTAGGCAGAGCGCCTTACCTGTCGAATTATCAGCTGTGATTTCTTAATTATGCCTAAGTATATGCAGGCGACAACTTTCGCGTTTTGTGCCCCATCAGCATGATCACAGTGCTCACGAATCAAAGTCCGTCCCTTTGTAAGTTTAAACAGTACGACCTAGCCACAAAGTATCCACAGCGTACCCACAGCGTACCCACAGCGTACCCACAGCGCACCCACAAAGTACCTACTGTTGGGCTAAGAGTTACCGTTGGTGGCTGGTTCGTGCCAAATGGGCCACTTCACTACCCCGTCTGGCGACGAAACATTTACGTTGGCTCCTTGGTTACTCTCCGGCTACTTTTAACTTCGCATTTCGCAGATTTAGTAGCCGTGTTCCTTATAATTTTTCCATAGAAGGAAACCTAAAGCATAACCATTGTTTACAAGATTTTCTGCAGTGTTCACGAATGCGCGCACATCTCCTCAACCCAACAGCAGGCTAGTGCGCATTGAGGCACCCAACACGTGGTGCAACTACGAAGGTGGAATTAGGAAGTTGCGCCTGTAGGCCGATGATTAGCTACCACGTTGCTGAAGCTTCCCAGCATCTATGCTGAAGGTGCGCACTTGTTTGTAATGCTAAGTAGAGCACGTGTTCTCGTGTTATCTTGCAAAAAAAAAAACAGCTCCGCTACTTTGAAACCTGAGGAAGTACGTAGAACCGTAACGCAGGCGATTCCTGTTCGTAGAGTTTCCACTACTCCGTTCACCACAACGGCGATGTCTTTATTGCTTTAATTTAGGGTTTCCCCGACACGAGGAGAGTCTTGTTAGGGACATTCGCCAGCTCGATGTGTGACATGCGCACTTCTTTTTGATGCACTTTATCGACTTCCTGCTTCTTACGGCAGTTGCGATACGTGTCGTCTGCAGCGAGTTCCGTCAGGTTGTTGTTTACCTCTTCAGCTGTAGCGAGCAAGAGCTGGTGATGTGCACGTGGGGGGAAGCTATGGTTCGTGTGGCGAGGAACTGGCGCCATTTCTTGTGCGGCGCGGCATGTTTCCGGAAGCGTTTTTAGCGATTTTAAACTAGTCATTGCGATTACTTCTGGATTATTTCTGTTAGATGTATTATTTTAGACCTTGTTCATTTATTTTATCCCGGGTTTTGAGCCCTGATAGCGTTGTTATGGCCTGTATGGAGCGCTTTACTGTGAGCGTATCACGCCACATGAGATGCATGGATGCATGACAAGCCGGGCCCCTAAGGTGCTCCGCACTTACTTAAAACAAAATGAAGGTGGACTGCTCCACTTCCTCCACATTTCACTGCTAAAGATAAACTGCTATTATGGCAACCCTAACAATAAATTTTGGCCTACGCCTTGAGGGAAAAACAGCTGCAGCGAGCTTTACTCCACCTGAGTTCTTTGCCAAAAATTACTCTGGCCGAGAACTCAATGCATTCCAGACAAACTGAATGCAGGCGTTCTGAAGTTACATTAGTTCGTTGATTTATTTGCAACACACCTATGCCTCGAAGACGAAACAAGCCGTGAAAATATGCCACCCCTAATGCATAATCCTGCTTACTCAAAATTGTTATCTATTGTTGAATTATAAACACTCTAGTCAATACCGCTTATGATCTGTTTGCATACTATTGTCGACTATTTGCACACTCCCGGCTGGGTCAAGGAACCGAGAAGTAAGAAGAACGCGTGAGCAGGAGAATTTTACTCCATCAAATTTTAAATTTTTCCCTCATATCAACCGCCGGTTTAATGGCCAATGGTAGTGGGTACGAGCCACTCGTATAGGCACAAGCAAGCAAGAAAGCGCTTTCTCATTAAGCATTTTCATTTATTACACGTTTATTAAAAAAATCAGATTGGTTTAGATTCAGACCATTATTTTAAGCCTCCTGCCGCCCGGTTCCTTGGCCCATCCCCCTTTGTGGGTGAGCGCCATCCATACGAGGACATCATCATCACCATTATCATCAAGCAAGCGGGGACGCTCCGATCTGAAGGCAGAGCGCTTCCAAGCTCATCTGTATAAAACGTATCTTTGCCTTGTGCCTTTATGACGGAGTTGAGTCTGTTCGCAAGGAGTGGAACGCCATCGTTTTAACATGGTGCCGAAGATCCGGGATTGAAAACCAGGAACCTACGGACGGCTACCAGTCAACTGCACCGACTTGGACCGACTGAAGTCGAAACGGACGTCGCGGCGAGCACAGAACACGAGGATTATAAACGAGGCACGTGCTTTCCTCGCTAACGACTCTGCATCTTACGACCGGCTCAATTCCATACATGAGAGGCTGAACGCTAACAACGACGAGGTTAAGAACTTGAACAACGAGATGGAGAAGTATGTTCCTGGCGAAGTGTTCGAGGCCTAGTATAACGCCGTCCTGGAATATGAAGATAATGCTACGCGGATTCCAGCAGAGATTTGCAGTAAGATAGATCGCATGCTACACTAACCGAAGTAACGGTCGCCCAAACAGTCGCAGCACCATTAGACGGAACTGGTGTCAGACTGCCTAAACTGAGAGCAGCTCCTTTCTCTGGGGAACTGTGCAAGTGCACCGATTTTTGGGAACAGTTTGAACAAATTGTTCACAGTAACGTCTGCATCACGGCCACAGAGAGTTTCATTACCTACGACTTTATCTGCAAGGAGACGCTGCATCGATAATAGCAGCCCTTCTGACGACTGAGAGCTGCTACAACGACGCTATCACCATGCTACAGAAGTGCTTTGGTGACAAGACGCGCCTAGAGCAAGAGTATTTTGCCAAGTTACGGATGGTGAGCCCTGTTCGTTCATCAAACGACAACAAAGCCCTGCGCAGCTTGTATGACCAAGTTCTTGTCAATATACGAGGCTCTGGGTGTTCATAAGGCATCCTTATCATCTATTCTCTGCGACATTCTACTGCGTGCTCTTCCGCGGGACATAGTCGTTCAGTACCAGCGATCGTGTGCCGTCCAGGTGCCACGTGACTCGAGAGGTGATGTTACACCTGTAGGACTGGATGGTCTGCTCAACTTCCTGTGTATGAAGCCGTAATGCTTAGAAAAGCGTGATTTCAAGGACGCCAGAGGACGAGTACTCAGAACAACCCTAATTGGAAGTCAGCGGACATCTTCTCATCATGGGAAACAAACCCCATCTGTGCTTCACAGCAAATCAGCGCGGAAAACAATGGAGGACAACTGCATCTTCTGCTCGTCAAGAGAACACAAATCTGACTCGTGCACAGCTAAGTTGCCTCTGACACAGAAGAAGGAAGCACTGTATAACGACAAGAGGTGTTTCCGCTGCACCACCAAAGGACATCGGGCACGAGATTGCGAAAGGAAAATCTCCTGCTCGAGATGCAAAGCTCGACACGCTACGAGCATTCTTGAACCCGACAAGTGTTCGCAGAGGACAGACTATGTCAATAAGAACGAGGAAGAAACTACAACAGCCTGCGCATCACTTGCAAAATGACCACTAAATGAAGCATCCATCGCTGTTGTCTTTCTGCAGAGTTTCCGAGCATTGACCATAAATTGACACCTGCCGCTACATAAAAGGAGGTTTAGAGCGAAAGCTGTTATGAGATCACAACAAGGGTCGTTCCTGCGCCGTAGTTGTCCGCCGCCGCCGCCGTCACCGGTGTCCGTAACCAATATCGCACAAAATAAAAAAAAACTAAATAAATAAACACCTATGACAGAACGGGAATCGAACCCGGGTCTCCTGCGTGGCAGCCCAGCACTCTACTACTCAGCAACGCCGCTGCTTGAAACTGCGTTGCAAACTGACCCTATGCAGGCTTCATGTCGGGGTTAACGTGTGTTGTAAAGCGTTTTCGAACAGTAAAGTAAGCACCGGGCGTCACACAATGCGATTTGCGTAACGAGTGGGGGGCGTTCAATGCTCCAACCCATTACAAAAGCCTCAGGCAAAATTCTTCATCGTCGTCAGCCACAGCATCAACAAAGTGCACATAATGCGTTACAAGAGTATAGCGGGTACCACGCTTTTCTGAAGAATGATGAATAATGGCAAATAATGGCATAGCAGACGCTTCCCCACTACACAAAAATTATGATGATTTATGGCGTAGTGGCTACCATGCAAGTGCGCGTGTAGTAGTTGCCCCAAGAGTGTTTAAAAAAGGCTCTAAAAAGACCGCTCTCCCAGCTTTCGCTGTGGCTGTGCTGCGCGTTCCGCGCAGGCCTGGCGGTTTTTTGATGGCGGCAGTCAGATGACTTTCATCCCTGAAGCTTTGTCCAAGCATCTCCCGCTGAAAAGCGTGGGAACAACTCTGATAACACTCAACACTTTCGAAAGTCCATCAGCTCAAGCAGCTTAGAGGTATCGAATTACCGAACTGTGACTGCGAAGTCAGTTTTCTGACAAGGAGATCGCAAAGCAGTAAGGATCGATTTTTTTCGGAGTGGAAACTCACATTGGAAACAAGTAACACTAGCAGTACCAAGATAAGCGGTGAGCACGATCGTCGGTAAACCTAGATTTCGACGTTTAAGTGCGTCATCGTATATTCCAGCATTCTCGCGAGTGCTTGTCCAAGTTCCAGATAGTAAGCAGCTTTGAATCGTCGCCAGCATTCGAGGCCCTACCGATACATTGTAGGCGTGGCTTGCGCTGAATGACAACACGCATAGCAGTTTTTGTAAGTGCAACCAGGTGAGATACTACATGGGATAACAAGAAACCTTCTGCGATTTTAAGCATTAAATGCTTTCAGCTACTGTTGTCAGTGGCCTTCAAGAGACCTTGAGCCAAGAACTAGTTATTGGATATAATCATGAGTTATTGGACCCTTTGTTGCTTTTGTGTTATATTGCATTCAGAAAAAGCAGAGAAAAAAGTCTTGTTGAAGTCAAACCTTTGTTTCATCAGATGCAGAATGTCCACTACAGGGGACAACATGCACAAGAGCTTCAATTAGTGAAAGTTGCAAAAGCTTTTTTCAGCCGTTGAGCTGTCTTGCTCGAACAAATGAACACAAAAAATTAGCTGCAGTATCAGCAGGAGAGTAACGAGTAATATTTTTTTTCGAGTGGAGGGGACGGGGGGCGGCTAAGGAGGGTGAGGCGGGGCTGGGGGGGCTGGGGGGGGCTCAACAATTTTGAAAAATTATTTTGACTTTGCTAAGCCGCAATATTTACAGCTCGTGACTACGAGCGCTTCTTCTATAGCGTGCATTCAATAAAACATTCGAAATCGCGATTTCGTCTGTGTTAAAAAGAAAATTGAGGGACCCTTAAGCATCGCCTTTAACCCTTTCAGTCCCAGTGATTCCAATTGGAATCATAAATTCTGTAGGTCAGTCAGCAAGCATCTGGTAAAGATAAAGCGTTGTTCTTCCTCAAGAGCCCGTATTTAGCATCTGCCCTACATGTGGTGTCAACATGGCACACACAATAATGCGACGTCACGTCTGAACGAAGAAATTACAGAAGCGGTCGTGCTGTTCGCGCATTTCGCTGAGGCAGCGTCTTCGTTCACCGTGCAGAGATAGGGCATTTATTTTAGTTCTGCGCCAGAAATTTGAATTTCGGCTATTGGACATTATGCTATCCTATCTAGATTACATTTTAAGTAATAAATGAACTAAAAATTATGGAATTATTATTAAATGAAAATTATTTATTAAATTAATTGGCACATTAATTACTCTTCACTGAAGAGTGTGAACATGGAGTTTTTCAGTTTTTTTTTTTACTACCACGATCATCTGCATCTCCAAATGTGAAAACTAGTTGCTTACATTGAAAATAGTTAATTCGGGACTGAAAGGGTTAAGAGTTGAACGTGATGGCGACATCCCGTCTCTAGTGCGTACTTCAATCACTTTCTGCAAACTATGTAATGGGTAGCATGCCTTAAACCAAGAGCAATTATGCGCGGGAAATGTTTTCGAAGTTGCTATGCACCCACTACGTGGTGTTAAGGGAATACGCGCAGTACAGTGTGTGCCTTTTGTAATGGGTGGCCGGCTTTGAACGACGATGTCGTTAAGATATTCACATGTTCTGACGCCCGATGCCAATGTACGCTTGTACCAAGCAATATTACTGCGACTTTACGTGTTGTATTGTGACGCCAGTATACAGGACGCGTGTATTTGTAAAACATGAAAGTTATTTTCACCGCATTTCCAAGCAGAGGAAGTTATTTTCTATGTAATTCCAAGCAGGAGCGTGGCTGCGCGGTAGAACACCTGCTTGCCACGCAGACGGCCTGGGTTCGATCCTCACTCGGACCCGGAAACTTTTCTTATTTATTTTATTTGCATCTTTCTTGATTTCTCGGTCACAGAAAAGATGATGATTTTTCGCTCACAACCAACGACGCCGACGCCGACGCCGGAATTTCTGCGAAACGAGCTCTTTAACGCTATCGCGTTAAAAACAGAGGGAAGAACTTGACTTAACCGCCAAAGTAGGAATCTGCCATCTTGAACAAGAGTGCAGGAAAAAGCGTGGGACCGTGGCACCATCTCATCCGGCGAATGAAAACCCTTTTTGTCCACTTTATTTCGCAATGTGCACATGCGCGTCTCAAAGGCACCACAGGTGCTCGAAAAAATTCCAGAAATTTCTCCACTGTAGTGGACAGCATGCAACAAAGAGTTAAACGAGATTATCCGGGCATCACGG
>JALIZH010012831.1:0-16708 GCA_030522465.1 Rhipicephalus appendiculatus | reverse complement strand
CAACCAGGAGTGTTGTGTGCGGGGGGGATTATACAATATATAAATTCACATAAGTGGAAGGATTAAAGCGTCACTTTAAGCGCACTGTTATGGTACATGAAGACTACAAAAGACCGTTATATAATTGTCAGCGAGAGCAAACACGGCATACAACTAACAAACTGAATGCTGAGATACTTATTTGCATGACATACATATAACAAACTCTAAGGCAGTTAGCGAAGAGCGTGAAGATGACTTAATGGAACAGAGAAGCAACTAATCATGAAAGAATGGTGGTTACGTCGACAAAACTATACAGGGTAATGAATATTGATAACAATATCTGCAACACTAGACCATTCCATATTTCAAGTGCTACTGGTAAGGCTTATTTATTATTAATTATTTCTTCATTCGAATGACGACAGTGCAGCCGAAGTGCCTGGCAGACGAATTTGCCGCTTTATAATTTCTATGGTTCTTCTGGTTGTAGTGCAACAACGTCGGCAGTCCAGCAAGAAGTCTCTACCTCGTTGCAAAAGGAACATTAAGGAGAGATTGCAAGACCAGCTCGGTGCATGTATAGATTTAG
Organism: Rhipicephalus appendiculatus; assembly: GCA_030522465.1. Taxonomy (NCBI): domain Eukaryota; kingdom Metazoa; phylum Arthropoda; class Arachnida; order Ixodida; family Ixodidae; genus Rhipicephalus; species Rhipicephalus appendiculatus. The sequence goes on along the minus strand of JALIZH010012831.1, from coordinate 16,134 downwards.
AGCATTAACGGTGGTGCAAGGCCGAATTACAAGAAGCTTTGGGGGGAAACGCGGTCGAGGCAACAACAGGCGGGTTACGTGAGCTGCGATTGAAGCGCGACGACAGACTTATTCCTACTTAGTTTTACATAAGTGCAATGCGTCAAATGATAAATTTATTTTTTTTACATTAGATTGTTTTGAATGTTTTGTTATTAGTGCTCCTCGCGAAAAATGGGAAGGGTGGGGGGGCGTTCACGGCGCTGCAGGAAAGACCACTCGTAAGGTTAGTCTGCTGCGTTACGACCACAAGACATGTTTTCGTGTTTCGCTTAGACGCGTATTGTCCGCACTCTAGCGGGCTTAATACTGTGCTTGCTGACTGTACTGTTTACAGAGAGTGTTGCATCACAACTGCCGGGCGTTCATGGAGAGTGAAGCGAGTTACAGACGAACAAGCATCGGCTTGAATGGTGTATATGCGACCGGGATGACGTGCAAGGACACGCCCGGCCCCGAGCAGTGCCCTAGATAACGATGTACTGTGCAGGCATAGGCGGAGAGTTTTCATTTTCCCGGAGGGGGCGGGGCCCGAATTGCTCTTCCACAATCTTATCTCTCTCTCTCTCTCTCTCTCTATATATATATATATATATATATATATATATATATAGAGAGAGAGAGAGAGAGAGAGAGAGAGAGAGAGGGTGCGACACCCAAATTACAGAACGTATTATAACTTAGAAGAAAAGAGCGTTGGGTGAGTTGGTATTGCATTGTGAATGGCATTTTGCGCAAAAATGACACACGAACACGAAGGGAAGAAACCACGAGACAAGCGCAGACTAACAACTGAGACGCACTCCTGGGCCGGCAAGAGAATGCTGTAGAAAATGCAGAAAATGCTGTAGAGCTTCTGCGAAGCTGGAGTTACGAATTTTACCGCCGAAGGTTCTTTTCTGCACGGGTATTAGAGCTGCTTTTCGGTCACCGGGTGCCAGTTGACAGTAAATCCGTTTGCTGAAAAATGCAAAAAATGCGTATCACCTTTTTTCGGTACTTTTATAGGCAGTCATGTCGAAGGCTACGAATTTGTAGATAAGCAAGAAATTACCCCCCTGGTAAGCAAGTCTGTGCGAAATAAAGCATTCCCAGACTGATTGCGTAGGGATTGCTTTGTGTTCACAGTAGCATTTCTTTGTGTTCTGAAAACCAGTCGCCACGCGGTTCAAGACAAGCTTGTCATAGCTTAAGACAGGGGTCTCAAACTCATATCAACTAGCGGGCCGCATTCCTGAAATTTAATCCGACAGGGGCCGGTACAGTGAAAAAAATTAGCCAGATCCCAAGTACCATGGGAATCGATGTTATGCGAAGCATCCGGAGGTAAGGTGACTGGGTTGTAATTTTTTTATTGAGTGAAACGATATGAAATTACGCTAAAGATATGTACAAATGTTGCACGCACCGACATGTTGAACAGTCGCATATGTTTGATATAACAAGTTGTTTACAGTTGTATAACGATGCCAACAGAAACATGAGTATTGCCAACACCAGAAGCCGTAAGCTGATATGTAGAGGTTGTGCTTGCAAGGATGGTAGACCGGGATAGTGCTACGTACACCAACTACAGTGGATGGCACTTAATTATACAAGTGACGTTAACCCGACATGACTCCTTCGTCATAGGAGTACGTATGTAATGTTTAAAAAATTAGATAGCCAGCACTGCAACCACAATATACGTTTCACCAACATTACGCCTGCATAGGGTGTTCTGCCAAAGCAGTTTCGAGACCTGACGTGGCTCTGTGGTAGAATGCTTGATTGCCACGCAGAATGCTTGGGTTCGATTCCTGCTGGGACTCTGATTTCAATTCTTTGTATTCCTCGCGTCAACGCCGCCGATGTCCGTTTTTCTTAACGCTGTCCCCTTTAAATTACCAGTGTCACCGCCACCGATGTCAGTTTCTCTAACGCTCTCGCATTTAAATTACCAATGTCCAGTGGCGCATACCCGCATTCCGCGGCCCGTGGTATATGGGTATGAGCCACACGTGTTTGGAGAAATGAGTTTGACGACGTACGCGACGGGATTTTCACGATATTCATGTCATGACCAGCCAGACATATTCGTCAATACCTCTTACCCTCCCATACAAATTTTGGTCTACCCCAAGTTAAGGAGGCCATCACGAGAGTACGCAGACGTAGGCGGCTAGATAGATAGATAGATAGATAGATAGATAGATACGTAGATAGAAACGCAAAAGTGCTTACAGTACGCAAAGAAATGCTTCGCATTTAAAAATCACGCCATATCCACGAAGTGAATGATGATGAGTGGGCGAAGCTCGATCGTTTTCATCCATGGCAGAAAGAGAATGTGTGGTCTGGAACGCGCTTATACTTCATGGTCATCAGCGTCATCGTCATCGTTATCACGTGTAGTGGGTACATTCCACTATACTGCGTCATCGTCATCTTTATCACGTGTAGTGGGTACATTCCACTATACTGGAACGCGCTTATACTTCATCGTTATCACGTGTAGTGGGTACATTCCACTATACTGCGTCATCGTCATCTTTATCACGTGGAGTGGGTACATTCCACTACACGTGGCTACCTACCTACTACTACTACTACTACTACTACTACTACTACTACTATTACTACAGAGGAGGGACAGACCCACACCCTAAGAAGCTTCGCCCCTAAAATAGCTTCTGTAAGCGCGCAAGACACGTAACACGAAAGAAGGATACAGGAAGAACACAGGCGCTTTTCCTGTGTTCTTCCTGTATCCATCTTTCGTGTTACGTGTCTTGCGCGCTTACAGAAGCTATGGATCAGTAGCAATTAGCCCGATCTCAGTGGCTTCACAGTGAAAAAATCGGAGGGGGGTTGTTGAAGAAAACGTCACCTAACTACCTAACGTTGACATTTGAAGGAATGCCTTTTCCCATATATAGCATATGGGTCATATCTAGCAGGGATTTGACGTAGGTTTCGAGAAATATATCGAATCGATACGATCTGCAGAATGGCTGAAATTCTAAAATAGAATTTTTGTTCTATGGTGATGTTTCAAAACATAGTGACCGCATGGGGCGCCTCAAATTTTTTTATGAGGCACCCCATGCGGTCACTGTATATATTCCTTTCTCTGAAGCTCCCCCGAAGAAAGCGTTATTTATCTGAATAAGCGATAAAATAATGTGAATACCATATAGCAAAGTCACAAAAGTTTATTCCTTGTGATGCCGCGGGCCGCTAGCGAAAGGTCGGCGGGCCGCATGCGGCCCGCGGGCCGCGTGTTTGAGACCCCTGGCTTAAGAGGTCGCTTCAGTTGTTTGTTAACACAACATATATCTGCACATACAAATCCCGTTTGAGGTGCATATTTAACTGAATGTTTTACCTGTCACTGGTCCACATTGGTCGACAATAAAGGTGGAGCTCACGCAGACTCACCCAAGAAATATATTAAGCGCTTAGGCTCACTCGGACTCAGACGCAGCAATATTTTTTTCAACCGGAATCACTCAGACTCAAATTCACTAAAATTTTCCTCAAGCAGACTCACTGGGACAGAAATTCGCCAAAATATTACTCACCCGGACTCACTCAGACCCGCACTCACTCACGGCCTGGGTGAGCCGACTTCTGAGTCTGCGTGAGCCGACTCATGGCATAGGTCGGCAAACTCACTCATGAGTCGACTCACTCAGACTCAGATCGAGCCGTGAGTCTGAGTGAGTCCGGGTAAGTAATATTTTGGTGAGTTTGAGTCCGAGTGATTCCGGTTGAGGAGTCCGAGTGAGTCCGGTTGAGGAAAACTTTGGTGAGTCTGAGTCCGAGTGAGCTCTGAGCTCAAAATGTATTTCTTGAGTGAGCCTGAGTGAGCTCTACACTTTTTCGCCGATCTACGGTTCTACTTACGCAACTTAGCTTTACTATCAGCCTTACGTAGGTTCACGTTTATACTCACGCCGACTCACGCATACTTCAAAGCACCAGCGTTCATACGCCAGCTCAATATTTATTGATGAGAGGCGAGAGTTACGGAGGAGAGGGGTGCTGTGACCCCCCCCCCCCGCCCCCCCCTCTCCGGCCCCGAAAACTTTTTCCCGGGAATTTTTCGGTAAAAATATTTCGTGAGCTATCCCTTTCAAAAAATAAAAATGTCCTTACGGGATTGCGACCACTGATAAGGTACGAGATGAAAAGGAGCCAAGTACAGCGCCGGTTACGCGAGATATTGGTGTTTAAGAGCATTTACACCAAGTTCGAAGAAGCCAATTGTACGCTAATGAACTCATGAGTCGGCACTGTTGAAATTTGGGCTTGTTGGTACATTATGAAGACGAGAAATATAGCGCTGAATGAACGGGGACACAAGAAGAAGACACACAACACAGGCGCTAACTTCCAACATACTGTTTTATCGCCACACTCGACTACTTATATCGCTCACAAAAAACACATGACTATAATGCGCACAAAACTAATTTCTTAGGAACGATAGTTCTTTATCACTGAGGTTAATCGACGGAATGCTGACGCACACGGAACCCAGGGATGAGATAGCCTCAGCCTCAACAATCTCTCTAATAAGCTTGTCATGTATCTTCTTGATTACGGTACATGCTTTTTGTGAGCGATATAAGTAGTCGAGTGTGGCAATAAAACATTATGTTGGAAGTTAGCGCCTGTGTTGTGTGTCTTCTTCTTGTGTCCCCGTTCATTCAGCGCTATATTTCTCGTCTTCATGAGTCGGCTCACTCAGACTCAGATGGAGCCGTGAGTCTGAGTCTGAGTGAATCCGGCTGGGGAAAAATTTTAGTGCATCTGATGAGTCCGAGGGAGTCCGGTTAAGGAAAAGTTTGGTGAATCTGAGTCCGAGTGAGCCCCAAGGGCAAAACATATTTCATGAGTGAGTCTGAGTGAGCTCCACATGTTTGGCCGACCTATGCTCTTGAATGAGTTGCTGGTCCATGATCCCAATTTTATAAGCCTGAAGTGAAACAAGCTGGTACAAACAGCCTCATGTGAAATAGCTGCCAGACAGGATGGTCATCAGCCCGTTTTCAATGTACGGGGACCTAAGCCAAGCTCTTAAAAAATATCCTGGGCCGGCGCCAGGGGGGGGGGGCTCCGCCCCCCCTTATGAAGCCGTCCGGAGGGGGGCCCGAGCTCCCCCCAGCCCCTACGTACTGTCCGCCTATGTGTGCAGGTGAGCAAATATTTATAGAGTCATTGACGGATTGATACATATGTTAGTTGATTCTCTTGTCATTCCCGGCTAGAAGCTTCGGGAAGCAATCTTGCCAGCGCTGTAAGGAAAAGTGCGCTACGCCAGACAAGTCATGCTGGCGTCAACGTTCATGCGCATGAATGCTTCGTTCGACACCGAAGGAGGGCGCTTTATCGAGTGTTTTGTGTCCTTGGAAACACGCGTTTCTGCAATCCGAAAACTTGCGGAAGTATCGCTATTTATGAGAATATACGTTAACTCTAACCACAAACCCGGGTCGTTTCCACCTGGCTGCCAGTCGGAAGTGGGGACACTTGTGTAAGCCGAGGCTCGAATTGTGAAACCGACGTTATCAATTTTCGTTGTTTCGGTAATCCTACGGAAAGTTCTCTTGTATCTTCAATTAATAATAATTGTCTCAATGAGCTATTCTATTTCCGATGCTCAGACAGGCGTGGAGAGATCCGGCACGGCGACGGCGGAGCACTTCACGTCATCGAAGCTGAGGTATCGCCTCACCAGGTGCCAGCAGTCGTCGTTCATGTCCTGCAGCTGCATATCACAGCCGTGGTTTGATGGCGCGCACGTCACACATTCCTTGACCACGCCGGTCAGTCGCATGAAGTCGTGCAGTCCTTCGACGCTCCTGAGACGACTTCGGACCATTCCTGGCCGCTTCGGAGAGGGTGATGCCCTCCTTCTCCGCCGACCTCTCTCATTAGGCCCGGATTTCGTGAGACCTTCTCTAATGCTATGGCGGTGTACCTGTTTGCGATGATGTTAGTGACAAAAGTAATGATTAGTTACTACAAAGTACAGGTTACATCAATATAACTGAACCCCTAAAAGCAAAAAAGAAAAAAAATAGAAAACCTAATCTGCAATTCTTTCATAAATCGACGAAAAACTGCTAGTTATGCTTCATACCTACGCGAATCGCTAATGATAAGCAGAGATTTGGGCACCGTTGCAAAAGTAACGGTGCAGCTGAAGAAGCGGCCGGACTGCAGGGAGCTACGCATCGAGTCTGATTACCGTGTAAGGAATGAATTGTCCCATTATGGAAGCTGCAATTTCTCAGATGATAAGATCACGATAGTTCACTAAACACATTCTTTGTTGGCAAATTCAGGACGGGCATCAATTCACAAATATGAGGCTGTACGTGATGTCTTCGAATTACACGTCATTCGAAAGCCTTCATGAAGCCACGAGTTCCCAGATACGCGTCGTCAGACGATGCGAATAGGTGAATTCGTATTGTACTTAATGTTGTCCCAAACTGCATATTATAATAGGATGTTACGCTAAGCTTTGTGTGTGAAAGAACCGACGGTGGCGCTAATCACTGAACTGCTGCAGGAATTCGGGAGCTTCAGTTATAAGCTTCTGATTCTGGCCAAATAGACGGATAACACTCAATTGTATATGTCATGCAGTGTGGTTTCCAGACCACTTAACATACCCCACTCTACAGATATGTCTCATCTGTAAGCTAAATGTTTGAAAAGCCAGTAATGAGACGTTGTATTCCTAGTTACTAAATAACACATCGACGACGCTTCGCTTTTATCAAATAGTTTCATACAAACATTCATCGTGGGCACCTCTACCTTGATGCTAAAAGGTTCAGTAACTCTCAAGTCAGTTAACCAATGTGTTCTATTGTTTTATATGGAGAATTATACTGCAGCAGTTGTGGTAGTCAACTGCCGCCGCGGAAAAACGTCACGGCTCTGAAAAATTACTTTAGGCTGGCGTAGTTTCCTTTAGGGCAAAAGGCAATTTTGTCTAGCCAGCTTCTTTGGTCCGGACAAGTCGGCCATATGCCTGGCGGTCGCCTTTTACACAGAATGAGATTCATTTTCCCGGAGATATATTCTTTTTAAAAACAGTCACACTTTCACCGCAAGGGCGAAGCAATGAATGCGATAGCAAGAAATTGGAATGTCACACGAAGATCAACGAGAAGCTCGGTACTTGCAGCTTACCGCCGCTGAAGCACAAAGAAGGACGCTCGAAAAAAGACGCACAGGTATACACAGAGCAAGCATGAACTAACAAGTATCATAGTTGTTACGCCTTTGTGTTTGAGCAACGCGCTGCAAGTGTCGACAACGCAGAACCCGACGCTCTTAGATATTTCTTCTTTTAAAGTGCGGCGCGCGGAGTGACCCCTCTGCGTCTCCTGCAACGTGGTGGCGTCTGACGCAAGGTGCACGCTGTTCTTTTTTTGTCGTTCCTCATCAAGAGTGGGTACAGAAAGGGGATACTTTTTCGTGCGCGTCTGAAGGGCAGTTTTCAAAGTGAAAGAAAATGTAGGAGCGTTGTGTGATAGAAAACACGCTCAAGGTCCTCCGAGATCTGCATACTTCCAGTGGTAAATGGTATTCATAAATAGCTTGCTATTATTATGCGGGCCGTGCATGGGTAGTGGCTGAGCGGTCTAACGCACCGCGCTGCAGTGCGAGGGGTCGCTGGTTCGAATCCCCGGGTGGGTGTCTTGAAATTTTTTTCTTGTGATTTATTTTTCTTTGTGTCTTTTATATAGGTATACATACATATACATATACGGGGCATGACGGCGACGGCAAAAATCAGCCGAGAGTGTACATATAATTGCTATCGCAATAAAAGGCACGTACGCTACCCAATCCGACAAAAAAGAAATGTAAGAGACCTACCAATCGAGTTGTGTAGTCTGGTTGAAGGCAGCTGCACGTTCCACAAGGCCAGAGTTCCTGCGTGTCGTTTCCCTGATGGTGAACAAGCACCGCTTCGCTTCGATGCCCACTTTAGCACCTAATAAGTTGACTTTGAGAAGATTGCAGTTGTCGCCAGTGGTCTCCGACAGGAGGAACACGAAGTTAGTGGCGTTCCCATATACTGAGTTTATCATAAATTTCACTCGAGTGATGTACCTGCTGTGCCCGATAATACGAGCGAGATGGTCATTGTACTCGAAATTGCCGTTGCTGTAAATATCGAGATCTGAGACGCTGGCGTTGGAGGACATCGACTCGAAGAGGAGCGTCCAGCCCGTTGAGGTGTTTGGCGGGAGGTATGAACTAGTCACGGTCAGGCTGAGTTCGCGAAGCACGGTTGTTTCCCGGATATACTTCGCCAGAGCAGAGAACACACGTTCACCGGCATCGGATAGGTTTAGCGTGACGCGAGTGAAGTGGCATAAAGTGTGGAGCCGTTGCAAAGCGTTAACTTGCACGCTCTCTTCTCCGAAAATTCCGATGCTTGAAAACACCCTGAAGTGCATCAAGTTTACACCGAGTCTGAGTATGTAATCTCCGAAGGTAACACGTGCCAATGAGTCAGACTGCGCCAATGCCTCGAGGACATCCGGTAAGGTTTCGTACTCTTTAATATCGCGACTAGTGACCTGCAGCTTCTTAAGATGCTTGTTTCTCGGCAGCAAGGCGAAAAAAGCAATCCAGTTGCTTGAATGCCAGAAGGAGTATGGGAGCGTAAGCACTTCCAAGGTTTTATTCTCTGCCAGTGCCTCAGCGCAGCGCGTCAACGTAGCTCCTGATATTTTGGCATATGGTTGCCGCGCCCAGGCGATATGAAGCTTCTTTAGGGCGGCACATTCCCCGAGTATCCTCGTCAAGAAACGCACGGATTCTTCACCGCCGCAGACACTGAACGCCTGAAGTGTAGAGAGGGTGCCATTATGAATGACAGCCTCGTCGAGAAGCAGTTCTTTGTGATCCACGTCGTAGCCGTAAACCGAAAGACTTGTGAGCAATCGGTTACTCCTAACGTATTCCCCGAGGTGTCCTGGAGGTTCAGCGGTCATCCAGTGCGTCGTCAGCTCAACGGACTTCAGCGTCGAGTTGGCGACCAGGGCGTCGATGAATGTCTTCGGCGGCTGACTCTGGTGGTGGGATGCCTCGAAAACCAGGGAAGTGAGGGACGTCGTAGAGGTCAGAAGGGCCGATACGGCATTCACGAGAGCGTCCGTGTTGCGACACCTAATAAAAGTAATTTCAGCTCTTCCTAGTGTGCGAAGGCGGGTAAGGAGTGTCGTTATTTGGGTCTGCACGGCATCGTCCCTGTAAAAGTGCAGTGTCAGCTTCTTCAGCCGGGAGTTCTCAGGTAGTTCTGGCAAGACGACCTGACTGTGCGACATTACTGAAGCAATCTACGAGTTCGAGGGCGGTGATGCAGACGTGGGTTTTGAGCAGCCACCGAAGGAAAGGATTAACCCTGTGTAAATCTGGACCGGGACGAGGTATCAGGCTTGACGTCGGAAATGTCAATGCTGGCCAGGGACAACGAGCCTCCGCGTTGTTCCCGAAGCTCCATGCCGACCTCGAAGAGCAGCTCGTTGAAATTCGTGAGATGATAGGTGATCTGGCATACCTGATCTTCGTAAGCCGTGCACGACGGTCCGTAACACTCTGCTCCTCCGTGATCAACGATGCTACTGGTGTCGCCGCTCTCTGCGAAGGCTTCGAGAGACGGTCGCTTTCTTTTCGCGGAAAGGTTTGCCATTGTACTTCTTTGAATGGTCACACAGAGCCCGCTGTCACATGGCACCTGCGCAAAAGGAATAACGCAATAATGGGCGCCTACTCAGGTTTACCATGCAAACATCTGGGATGAGGGACTTATAAGGGAGGCGAAAGCAGATATGCTAAAAAATAGAACGGAAACTTTCACACTGGAATTTTAATTACATTGCGCTGTAATATTCTTTCCGTATAATAATCACATCAGGGGTGCTATGCAGGATGGTCCGAGCTTCTCGGGCACACGAGTTTGCTCCGAGCTCGCACTGCGGCGGTCATGGCACAAAGACAGAGCGGAGCGCGTGATAGCAGCATTGACAAAAACGGCTACATGAACGAGCGTGGCGAGTGTGGCGTCAAAAACGCATGTGGGGCATCTGCGGCGGTAATGAAAGAAACACCGCGTGCGAACACGTCAGCGCCGCCACTCAGTCCACATTTCAACAGTGCAGCGACGTCAGCGTGATTGTCGCGCTATCTTTTTGCCAACTCAGCATTGCGCCTCCCACAGGCGTGTTCGTGGGCGTTCTTCCACTTTCGGGCATGTTCTTTCGTTCCACCCGCAGCATGGAAATTTCCACTCTCGAAGGCAACAAGGGTGCACACGCTGCACTCTCGTGCAGCTCGTTTCGCTTCTATCAAATATTGCGGATAAATATACGGACAGGTTGTCACCAGGGGCGATCGCATCACTGCGGCAACGCAGCTGTGACTGGTACGTCGTGAGCGCGGTGAAATTGAATGCGAGACATCGCAGCCACGTGATGATATAACCTTTTATTTCTTCGTGCATGTGTGCACAGTCTGCGCGATAAAGCTGATAGATGAATCATTGCCGCTCGCTGGCGTTGCGGCATGAGCACTGCTCCTTGGAAAGCGCAAACGCGGTGGGTGGACCCGATCTTCGCCGCGGGCGTCTGTCAATCAAACTGATTGACGCGTGAACTCGGGTACAAACTCGTTGATTCTGAGAAGGCCCCAGTTCATTTCGTGACTGTCATGGTGCCGGTGTGACTGTCAAAGGTTTCATGCGGTGGACGCTAAGCAGCAGCTTCTTTGCATATAAAATAATTTGGTCGGCCTTTACTACTTGTGCAAGGCTGGAGCCATAGAGGAGCTTGTGATCACCTAGCTTCTACCAGCGTTTTAAGTCGGTCGTCTACTCAGTCTGCTCGGTATACGCTTCGAAGTAAAGAACGCATCAGCTCCGTCTTAATTTTGATTACACTAATTAGGCAGGACTTAATTACCAAAATATTGAACAGTTTCATCTTGATTGGTAAGGTTTTAAGTTAAAACGGCAATAATTACCTCGGGTGCAATTAGCATGATCTTGATGCAGCTAATTAACATAAACCTAATTCACATGATTTTGATTAGCATCATATTATTAAGGTCTAATTTGGATGACTTTACTTAGCGTGCTTATAACTAACGTCGCGTTGATTAGCCTGGTATTAGTTAGCACGGTCATAGCTTTACATGGCTTCATTAGCATGGTCTTAGTAAGGTATGGCTTCATTAGCTCGATCTTAGCATGCCTTGGCTTAATTAGCTTGTTCATAGCATCTCTTGACTTATTTATCTAGGTGTACCGCCCAGCCACTTAGCTAATCAGCCGGGCGCACGTCCTCGGGCAGCGAGCATACCATGAAGAAACGAAGAGGGTGCGCGCCGGCCGAGCAACGCGCTAGAATGTGCAGGCTGACCGTGATGATTGTACACGTGGCCTCGGGTTTAGCTACGGTCGCGATATTGTAAGGTGCTCGGCCGGAACTAATCTCAGAGGCCACCGTGCTTATTAATCTAAAGGATACTTAGTACAGACATTAAAAGCTTCAAAACGAATTTAAACAGCCCTTGCCTTTAAAAAAATATCATCAGTAAACCTTTCTGGCACTTTTATTGCATGGGTGCACTTCTGCACTCAGTGGAACGACAAACAAATGAAAGAAGATGCCTCTGGTTTGAAAACACCGCCCAATTTTGTCGACCGTCCTTGACGTGACGCCGCGTTCCATCGTAACCAATGGAACGCAGCGCGCGCTGAAGGGTGGATCTGACCTTTTCGTACTGTTGGCTCGTTCAAAAGGGGGTGTCGTCAGAGCTCGGAAAGATCCCTAGTTTCGCCAAGATCGGGCCATCCTGCATAGCGCCCCAGTACTCGAGATCACTAACGTCTGGCCTTACTCATCAATGTTTGTCGCATTACTCGTTCTTCGCGAAGACTGAACAGCCGCAGCTCATGCCTTCATCGTCAAATGCGACGACGCATATCAGCATCTGTAAAGTAACAGAAAGGTACTTGCCTACCTGTAAAAGGACGCCGCCGACGTCGTCGGAACGGTGCCGTGGCGGAACACGGGATGGAGCGGTGTCACCTGAACCGAAGGATCTCCATGACGGTGATGATGTGGCTTTCTAATCTTGCCGCGTAGCCGTTGCCATGAGGATTCGCATGAAGCTTTGGAAGAAGTCCGGTGGAGAGCAAATTGTGAGCGACATCAGTAGGGAGCGTCCCGTCGGTTCAGAATGAAGCACGACTAGTGGAGGAAAGGAAAAACACCATTCTGAAACAATCAATATTGAAATGAACCGCGTGGCCAACTTTAGGATCAATGGCATTATTTTATGGATAGTTAGTATTGAATAACTGTGATACGCCAAGAAAGCATGACGTCCTTTACATTGAGATTTTAAATGCTTATTTGTTTAGTTCCCGTTGAAAAGAAGCGCGGTTGGTTCGGTGAGACATCGGGAGAGGAGAGGGGGGTGTTTACACCACTGCAGGAAAGCGCGCTCGTGTATTTGTCTGCTGAAATACGACAAAAAAAAAAGAAACGTTTTCGTATCTGGTTCATTCGTTTATAGGCTAATAATATTTAAATTATGTGTTCCTTGTATAAATATTTTTCGGTCCTTCGGGAGGTCACACAACATAGTGTAGGCATATCTTGGTTTTGGGACGTAAAACCCCAGATATTATTATTGAAACTGGGATTCATTAAAAATAAATCTTCATTGTCATTGACACTGTAACCTGTGTTAGCACTTCAAAAATTTCAGACAATATGATACCCCGGACTCTTGGCTGATCTCCCTGAGTGGGTAGGTGCCAATCATCCCAAGAGCGCAATAATCATCATCATTATCCGAAGTTCCGGCAGGCTATTTTTTCGCAACGCCATATAAGTTGCGCTCGCACTAAGGTTCACTCACATGAATACCAGCTTTATCTACTGGAATATACTGTGACGCAACGGTTAACGCGACCTTTATTAGGCCCCGAAGGCACGGTGAAGCGACCACACCCGAGGCACAGATCACAAACAAGCGTAGTTCCCACTAACCGTTGAAGACGACGAACACCCATGATGATGAACATGTATGAAGAAGGTAGATGTGTCTAATGAACGTCCCACACTAGCTTCCCCCCGACGCGAGAGCGGTCATCCTGACCGCAGTTTAAAGCGAATAAGAACGCCTTGTGAAAGGCTTCATGCGTGATACGTGGACTATCTCTGCGGCCCGGCAGCGGCGGTCCGTTGGAAGAACAACGGGTGCCACGCGATAATTGACGGGAGACGTTTGCTCCAAGACCGTGTAGGGGCCCAATGAAGCGTAATTGAAATTTGTCGCACAAGCCAGGAGTGCGAATGGGTGTAAGAAGGCAGCACTTCATTGCCAGGGCTGAAGGACACGGCGCGATGAGATGCATCATAGTCAAGCTTGCGGTCCTGTTGCCTTGCTTCAGTGTTGACGCGGGCCAGCTGGCGGCAATGAAGCAGACGAGACACGTATTCTTCACTGGAGGATGGAGATGGTTTAACAGGCGTAGAGAAGAAGGAGACGTCGAGGAAAGAAGAGGGGAAATGACCATGGACGAGGTAGAATGGCGAGTAACCGGTTGTGTGCTGTGCGGAGGTATTCTACGCGAAAGTCACGAATGGCGAAAATTGCGTCCCAGTTTCTGTGGTCCGGTTGGATATACATGGCTATCATGTCTGACAGCGTGCGATGAAAGCGCTCAGTCAGCCCGTTCGTTTCAGGATGATAAGTGGAGCTTGTTTTGTGGGTGGTGCCGGATGCCTTGAGCACTTCGTCAACGAGTTGTGAAAGAAATGCCTTTCCACGGTCGCTCAGGATGACACGAGGAGCACCGTGACAAAGGATTAGGGCTCGGAGTAAAAAGTCAGCAACTTCGGAAGCTGATGCAGAAGTCACGGAAGCTGTTTCGGCATAGCGTGTCAGATGGTCGACAGCTGTAACTATCCATCGATTACCGGTGACAGTCATAGGAAAGCGTTGATCCTAAACATAAACGAGAGCATTTCTGGTGGGCCATCAATTAGAAAATAAAGAGTGGATATAGGTACACAAAGCAAACACTGAACTACTAAAACTTGCGTTCAATATTTCCCTTTGTTCCGATAGGTACGCAATGTTCTATTATCTCCCTAATGTTGACTCTATTTGTGCACGAAATTGTTGCTCGCACGTCGTGATTATATTGCATAAGGCTTTTGGACCAGCATACTGCCTGTGATCCTCGTTTTTTGTTGCTTTAGCATTGGTGCTGGCTGCACAATATGTATAATTCTGGTTTCATGGCGTTCGTACAAAGCTCGGAGGATGCTTGAACTCCGTCTTCAAGAGTAGCACGCTATAGCTCAATCGGGCCCATTCGCATCGACATTGTTTGTTGGTCAACCTGGAGGATTGGAAATTGAGATCAACCGGAAACATGCAATGAAATTACTGAGCCATAACAATTAATTATTATTATTATTATTATTATTATTATTATTATTATTATTATTATTATTATTATTATTATTATTAGTTGCGCGAACACCGACTGAATGACACTACCTCCGCCGCGTGTACCCGATCGCAAAGCTAAAAATTCGGCTGATCCCACGTACCCTGGGAATCGACGTTATGCGAAGCACGCGCAAAGGAGGTGACTGTGTTCTAATTTCATATTGAGCGAGACGTTACGAACTGCCGCTAATGATATGTACAAATGTTGTGCGCACCGACATATGTTGAACAATTGCATATGTTTCATATAACCAGTTTACAGTTGCGTAACGATGCCAACAGCAACATGGGTATTAGCAACACCAGAAGCGGTAAGCTGATATGTAGCGCTTATGCTCGCGAGGATGGTAGCCCTGGACGCTGCTACATAAATCAACTTCAGTGGATAGCGCTTAACTACAATTGACATTAACCCCACGTGACGGCTGTATCATAGGAGTACATATGTAATGTTTCTAAAATTGGATAGCCAGCATTGCAACCACAATTGACGTTTCACGAGCATTAGGGTCTATTTATAAAGCCGTTCCGTGACCTGGCGTTGCTCTGCTAGAATATTTTATTGCCACGCAGAATGCTGGGGTTCGATTCTTGCTAGGACCCTGACATTTATTCTTTACATTCCTCGGTTCGAAGCTGCCGATATCAGCTTTTTAGGAGCCAAGCTCCTTAGGCCAGCACACCGCCGTCGCCGTTGAAGCTCCCTGGAACGGTGCCAGCTGTGGCGTCTCCCCCTCACGCGGGAGGATAAATGAGCTTTATGAGCGCTGGAACGCGGATGGCGTCTCCACGGTGCGCAAAGCGCGAGAATACGAACGCATGCGAAATGGAGGCAGTGATGTTCCGTCCTGGACAGAAGAATTCCCTTTTCGAGGCCCGAAAATTCCCTATTTCCGGCATTTTTCCCCGCATACATCGCCAAAAATCCCCGCATATTTCCCTGCACAAAAAAAAGTTTATATATATATATATATATATATATATATATATATATATATATATATATATATATATATATATATATATATATATATATATATATATATATATATATATATATATAGTGTTCGACGTGTTTCAGGCTCTTCCCATCGCTTTCTCTTCTTTCCTGCCCAACTCAAAGCATCGCCTCTGAGATCGGCTTTTAATACTACCATACTGCGAAGGAGCTACCTTGGAGCTCGCTTTAAGCGGTATGCGATGCGGAAGGAATGCTGTACATGCTCATGCACACGGCCACTACATAATAAGAAAAGGTTTATTATTGTTGGTTTTTTTTTTGTTACTCAGTGACGTGGCGTACATTAATGTGCCTAGAAGACCACATTTTGTACAAAAAGCACGTCAACTTTTCAAGAATGGTGACCGTCGCATGGTCAGTGCAGCGTAATAAACTCTGCGGTTGTTTAACATTACGTATCTATGCATTTTCTAAATAAACACACACACTGCCGAATACGTACGTATTGATATTGCGCCTCAAATATGCGTAATATTTGCTTTTTGATCGACAATGTTCATAAGTATGAACAGATTCACCAG
>JALIZH010012830.1:0-17958 GCA_030522465.1 Rhipicephalus appendiculatus | reverse complement strand
TCCTTTAGCCACGATGTTGGCGCGCCAGTACGGTGGAAAGCTGCGTGTCTGACTTCATGTCAAGAGGAGTCCGCACAGATGTATCCTTTGATAAAAAGGAATGCGCCGGACTGATATGAGACACCGTCTCTTTAGATAGACCATCATAATGTGTTTTGCTTTTCACGCCGCGGCACATTAAGATAAGCTCAATAGCTGAGAAACAATAAAGGACGTTGATAAGGTGGCCAAATTCAGTTCTCTAAGTCTGCTCGTTGTTTGGTTTCCGTCAAAATTTTCCCTGATTAAGTTTGAATAAACTTATTCTAAACACAAGTTGCCATTTCCTATGCATGCTTGTGTGATAATCTTTGAAATGTGAACAATTCGATCGAGTTTTTAAGGCGAAAGCCTTTAATGTCTCCTGCACGCGTCCGTCCGGTGTCCGTCCGGTGGTGGTGGTGTGCGTCCTGTCCACCCTTACTGCGCATGCGCAAACCTTCCCCACGCACCTACGCTCGCCCCCCTCTCTCTAGGCATCCCTCCCGCGGCGTTTACACCCCCCATTGCGCATGCGCGTCCCCTGCCCCTCTCTCTCCTCTAGGCATCTTTCCCCGCGGCGTCCACACCCTCACTGCGCATGCGCATCCCCTCCCCCATCTCTCTCCTCTAGGCATCCCTCGCCGCGGCAACCACACCCCCACTGCGCATGCGCGTCCTCTCCCCCCTCTCTCTCCTCTAAGCATCGCTCCCGCGGCGTTTACATCCCCAATGCGCATGCGCGTCCCCTCCCCCCCTCTCCTACGCTCCCCCTCTCTTGCCTCGCAACGACGACGTAGGCAGCGTCTGCTAGCGAGTTTCTTGATTGAAAAAACCGATTGCTCGCGCTGCACAACCGTTCAACGCCGACGCAGGCAGCGTCTGCTAGCGAGTTTCTTGATCGAAAAAACCGACTGCTCACGCTGCACAACCGTTCACTGGCCACCCCATATATATAGGCACTGGATCTTGACCTGCAAGGTAGTGCCGGTGGGAGATTTCTCCTGTGCGTTGTCGAACGATAAAAATTCGCAGCGTGCGCGTTAACTAAAAGCGGACTGCGGGTCTCTGTGTCCAGTCCAAATCTTCTGTCTCTCATTGCCCATTAGCAGCGATTGGCATGTTCCAGTAGGAAACACCGCTCCATCACTGCGTGATTGCGCCTCCCTAGATTTCTATCCTGCGCAACGCCGCGATGAGCGCCAGCGTCAACGCCGCCGCCAGTGTAAGCGTTAGCGCCCGCTGCTTCGAATCTACATATGGTTCCCTTTAGCGGGAGATGGTGTAATTATAAGGCTAAAGCCTTTAATGTCTCATGATCACGTCCGTCCGGTGTCCGTCCGTACGTCCGTCCGGCGTCCGTCCGTCCGTCTGTTTGTCCGTCCGTTCATCTGTCCGTCCGTCCGTCCTTCTGTCCATCCGTCCGTCCGTTTGTCCGTCCGTCCGTCTGTCCCTCCGTCCGTCCGTCTGTCCGTCCGTCTGTCCGTCCGTGGGTCTGTCCGTCCGTGGGGCTGTCCGTCCGTCTGTCCATCCGAGCTCTGGCACGGAATCAGGTGGCCGCCGGGGTGCGCAAACGGACGGCGGTCGCGTCGGACTCTACAGCGCTCGCGCTTTGCTTGCGTAGCGTCGTTGTGCCCAGCCCTTGCAATCATTCTGACCGACGACGTCTCAATGGACACATGCGTCCACGGAATACACTTTCGAATTTACAAAGGGTCCGTCAATTTAAGCGCTGGAACGCGGATGGCGTTTGCACGATGCGCAAAGCGCGAGAAAATACTAACGCATGCGAATGGAGGAAGATGAGCCTCGCGTTTCGCTGCGATTCGCGGTAAAAAATTAAAAAAGAAAACACGCACACATTCGGTTTGTGTGTTACCCCAGTGAGAGTGTAAAAGAAAAAAGACATGGCATAGTCAGTGGAATGGCCACACGCTTTCGCCGAACACACTTTGGAATGTACAAAGTGTCCTTCAATTTTTTGTTTCTTTAACTTGTGTACATTCGGATACACAGAGATAAACTGGTGTTTTAGTGTTCATTTGTGAAATGCATATACTGTTTTTGCTTGTTTTCTTTGTTTTGTTTGTATATGTACAAGTTACATGTACAATAAAACTTGCCGTTGTCTGCGAAATCGCTTGGACAGCTTATTTAGCAGGAACGGTAAGGTCACTGATTTACCCCCCCCCCCCCCCGCACCGGCCCCCCGTTTACGGTTCGTAAAGGAACATTGAAGAACGAGAGATAAGAAAAAAATTCCCCATCTCCCGCTAAAGGGAACCATGTGTGGATGCGAAGCAGCGGGGAGATAATTAGCTTGAGCGGGAGGAGCGTCGCCGCTCTCATTTCACGGCAGTGGTCCGGGCGCTCATCGCACAGGAGAGAGAATGAGGCGCGCGCGCTCCGTCATTTTCATACCGCGGAACTACCGTGGCGCCCCCCAGCGGAATATGCAGCTGTCGCACCACCTGTCGTGCGCGCTTCGTAGAGGATTCCTAGATGAAAGGAAGGGGGGGGGGCGTAGAAGAGGAGAGAGAGGGGGAGGGGACGTGCATGCCCTGTGGGGGTGTGGGACGCGGGAGCCGCTCCGTGGAGTAGAGGATTCTTAGAGGAGAGAGGGGGAGAGGACGCGCATGCGCTTTGTGGATGTGGGCGCCTCTCCTTAGAGTAGATGATTCCCAGAGTAGAGGAAGGGGGTGAGCGTAGGGGAGGGGACGCGCATGCGCTGTGGGGGGATGTGGGACGCGGGGGGCCGCTCCGTAGAGTAGAGGATTCCTAGAGGAGAGAAAGGGGGTGAGCGTGGGAGAGAGAGGGGGGAGGGGACGTGCATGCGCTGTGGTGGTGTGGGACGCGGGAAGGAGGGACGGACTAAGCCCCCTCCAAACACATGCAAGCAAGATTAAGGAATGGGGTCAACCTGGGCGACAGACACCACCTGCCTAGCCATTGCTAAGCAGCCTCTCTGTGCTCTCGGCCATGACTCAAGGAATGGGGTCAACCTGGGCGACAAACACCACCTGCCTAGCCATTGCTAAGCAGCCTCTCTGTGCTCTCGGCCATGACTCTGATGACTGTGTTAGGGTTGACGTCCTTCATATTACTACAGTGTTCTGGTTCGCATAATGGGTGCTTCCCTACTTCATGAAAGTGGCCGGACGCGGGACGGGGGGACGGGGGACGGCGGACGGGGGACGCGGGACGCGGGACGGACACGGGAGCCCCGAGCATAAGATGCTTCGCATCTAAAACGGATGTTCTGTTTGTATTCATAGAGGACCTAGCGCCCAAGTAGGACGGCACTAAACGCACGGAGCCATACACACCCCACAGGCACCAACTAACCCGTCTATTTATCCTGTTTCAATGTACTGATTGATTGACTGATTGATTGGTTGATTGATTGATTGATTGAATGTTTTTTTTTTTGCATGCGTTATCTTGTACAAATTATGCAGAAACTGTGTTGTCCCATTGCCAAAGGCTAGTGCGGGTCCCGTTTAGGAATATACATAACAGAAATGTAATAATCGTACTAAATGTAAACACAAGTAGAAAATGAAAATTATTATCATCATGCAAGAAATACCGTTTGGCTACTAGCAAGGGTCTATTGCATTCGATTAAACAAAGAGAAAATAAATAACATGGCTTGTAGTAAACACAAAAAAAGTTGGGTAAAAGTGGTAGATCTGCAACATGAAACTTGGGGTTACAATTGTTAATAATGGTTCCCTTCAATTGCTTAATAAATGGAACAAGAATATTTCAACACTTTGCAAGGAAAACAAAAAAAAACTGCAAAATTTATGTATGTGGTTAAAAGAAATGTGAACCCAAAATACTAGTCAATTCAAGAAGCAGAGAAAACTACAAGTTTCAAAGAAATACTTTGTCAGTGATCTCGACAAGTTCTCGGTGTTTTTTATATAATGCAGTATACCATTCTAAACTTTCACTCGGGATTGCTGTAGGAGTTTTTGTGGGTGGTATATTGAAGTTGTTAAAAGTTTGGTTCCTTATTAGGCGTCGATCTGTACTCGATTTGTATTTGTCGTATTGTATTTGTAGTGTTGATTTGTATCTGTCGACAGTGCCGTAGGCATAAATTTATTTCGATGGGGGGCACGTCCTTGGTCCGAAGTCGTAGCCGGGCAGGAAGTGTGTCGGAGCGTCGTGTGCGCTGTGTCCCATGACAGAAAGAAATTTCGGGAGGGGTACGCGCCCGGTTTTCCACCCCCTGGCTACGCCACTATTTGTCGATTGCCCCGGCAATAAACTTTTGCGGTAAGCCGAACATTTCATAAGCATACTTACTGTTTTTTTTTTCTTCTAGTGTCTCTCTGACATCTACTTTCATCTAAGTTCGCTGGGACTTTTCGCATTCCCGTCGCCGTCGCCGCTGTCGCGAATCGAACCCGTGGCCTACACAGGATGGATGGATGCTATGAGCGTCCCCTTTACAACGGGGCGGTGACATGTCTGCCACCAGGCTTGAAAAAAATAGGGAAAGAAAACTTTCTTTTTATGTTGTCCTAATGCCTTACCTACATTGATTAAGTCTATGTTATTATATAATATAGGCACTCATAGCATCCATCCATCCTCTGTAGAATGGATGGATGCTCTGCTACAGAACGGCCATAGCGTTCTGTAGCAGAGCGCCATGGCCGTGGCAGGCGGGTCAGTGTCACTTAACTACATCGTTGCCCGGTCATTCCGTGCACCGTTTTAAAGCGATCGAGCACGCCATTCCCTTTCGCACTCTCTCCCCCTCCCATCTCTGCCACACCTGTGGCGCGTGGCAGTGAGCCTCTCTCTCTCTCTCTTTCTTTTCTTCCATTTGTGAGATGACGCAGCAGCAGCCGCTTCTCCTTTACTGCTCCCTTACTAGCTGCCATAATCGAAGCACCTGCCTCCCGTATCAATACACCGCAGGAGTTCCCGATGGAGGTTCGCTCTTTAGTTCATTTTAGTTTTTATGTGCCTCAACAAAAGCAAGTTTCGTCAGCTTCGGCACTGCTGATCGCTTCTCTGCGTGCCGTGACCTCCTCCGCGGCGGACGCTGCCGTGCAAAAACCACCTGCTTCTTCGAATTCTGTTACGTTATTGCACGCTCGCATGCTTCTACTGTATGCTTGCTTTCTGCTCCTTCTGTTGTTAAGTATTGGTACTTGCTTCCTCCAGATGGCACTGCAACCTTTGGCGCAGGGAAAAATAAGGTCATTTTGCCTTAAGAGGCAGAGAGATGGACCGTGAATTTATATTTTTCTTTGGTATAATAACATAGATTTAATCAATGTAGATAAGGAATTAGGCCAACATAAAAACAAAGTTTTCTTCCCTATTTTTTTCGAGCCTGGTGGCAGACATGTCACCGCCCCGTTATAAAGGGGACGCTCATAGCATCCATCCATCCATCCAGAAATGTACGCGCTGTGGTGCAGCTAAGGACACGACGGAACATGTTCTAATTGAATGCGGAGGTATGCACCCAGGTGTATGTTTGGGTACGGGCCTACATGCATCCTTGGTTGGTGTTTAGGGACTATAGTGGGACGGTTAACTCGTACACGATAGAAATACGAGACTGATAATGAATTGGTGGCGGAAAAAGCAGGGAGACGGGACAAAAAGTAATAGTGGGGAAAATAAGGTCACTCTGTCGTAGGGACGAGTAGTTGGGCTCCGAATTTTTTTAGGGGTGAAGCTCCTTAAAGCGTCACCCGTTCGTCCCTCGTCGTAGTCGTAGTGCGTAACCAGTCTTACGCTTTGACCTCCAAGGTGGTGCCGGTGGGAGATTTCTCCTGTGCGTTGTTGAACAATAAAAAATTCGCAGCGTGCGCGTTAACTAAAAGCCGAATTCTTCTGTCTCTCATTCCCCATTAGCAGCCATTGGCATGTTCCAGTAGGAAACGTTAGTAGAAGTAGAAGTGTTAAAAGCCGACTTCTGCTGTCTCTCATTCCCAGTAGCAGCCATTGTTTACCTCCAAGGTAGTGCCTGGTGAGATTTCTCCTGTGCGTGATTAAACATTAAAAATTTTGTTCAAAACGCCGTTGATTGATGAAATAAACCAACGAAAGACGCCAGATGTTTTCTAAAAGCAAAACGAAAAGACGCTAGATGTTTCTAAAGCAAAACGAAAAGACGCCAGCTGCTTAACGAAAGACGCCAGGTGTTTTCTAAAGCAATGGTTTTATAATCAAAACCATATCGCGATACAGGTTTGTAGTTGACGATGCTCGTTGCCGTCGGTGTGTGCTCGTATGCAGGAACCACTTAGCTTACATTTCACCGACCACAAAGCGGTTTTTCGGTCATAATGAAAGGACAACGGAAACCAGCAATAAAAGTTTGATAAAACATTTAATCAATCGTTTCACGTCAATTTTATCGGGCGAATTAACGGAAGAAATTTCACGGTTTAACCGATGATTACTTCCAGGAGCTCCGCCCAATCTCATCATTATTCACCTCGTGGATCTGCCGTCAATTTTTTTCTCTTTTTGTAGGAAGTTATTTTTATTCATGTACATGTGCACAAGACATTAGAATCATTTAAAACAACAAAAAAAAGTTTTCTTTTTTCGAGCGCGGTTGCGCACAGGTCACCACCCCGTTATAAAGGGTACGCTGGTAACATTGATCCATCCAGGGTCAAAGGTCGCAGCGGAACACTATAGAACGCAGGCATTCAAAACATTTTACAGTAACAATAAAAATCGGGAGGAGCGCCGAGGTGAGAATCAACAGCTTATTTAGTACAAACTATAGAAGGTAGCGAAGACAAATTAATAGCTTTATGGCGCAAGACATCACTCCTATTCAGAGGTGATACTCCTAACATCTGTCCATCATTGTAGGTCATATCAGACTTGGCCGTCCAATGTAAAGGGTTCAGCCGCCTTTAATCTTGATCATCACCCATCGCTCACACAGGGAGTTTATAAAGCAAATATTAAGTAAAGCGTTTATAACTCGCAGTTTGAGCCGAAGGTCGCGGTTTCGATCCCGGTCGTGGCGGTCGCATATCGATGGAGGCGAAATGCTAGAGGTTCGTGTACTGTGCGATGTCAGTACATGTTAAAGAACACCAGATGGTCGAAATTTCCAGAGTCCTCCATTACGGCTTTCCTCATGATCGTATCCTGGCTTTGGGACGTTAAGCCCCTCATATTATAATTAGCTCGCAGGTCTCAGTGTTACGCGAGAAATCCGGCGACTGTGAGCGTGTACCCGAATGCGGCCCCTCGAAGGGGCCCCGATCACACACGTATTTCTGTGCGCCGTTTTTCGAAAACTTATCTCTCTCGGTAGTGGGATTGTCGACGATAAGCCGTTTCCGACATGGAAATGTGATCTTTTATCGAGCTCACTCGTCACTTCACGTTGCATCATTGCATTGTTGCCTGGATGTGACCGTCGTTGTTGCCTGTAGCACTTGGATGAAGTTCCTATTCTCGGCATTGAGCAAGGAAACAATTAGGAGGCAGCATTGCGCTTTGAGAAAGAAAGAAAGAAAGAAAGAAAGAAAGAAAGAAAGAAAGAAAGAAAGAAAGAAAGAAAGAAAGAAAGAAAGAAAGAAAGAAAGAAAGAAAGAAAGAAAGAAAGAAAGGAAGAAAGGAAGAAAGGAAGAAAGGAAGAAAGAAAGAAAGAAAGAAAGAAAGAAAGAAAGAAAGAAAGAAAGAAAGAAAGAAAGAAAGAAAGAAAGAAAGAAAGAAAGAAAGAAAGAAAGAAAGAAAGAAAGAAAGAAAGAAAGAAAGAAAGAAAGAAAGAAAGAAAGAAAGAAAGAAAGAAAGAAAGAAAGAAAGAAAGAAAGAAAGAAAGAAAGAAAGAAAGAAAGAAAGAAGCACATCAGTCCTTACAAAAGTCACGCTGTCCCTTATGCATTAACCGAAGAAGATCGACTGGAAGACAAAAGCCACCTTCTTTTCCTTTTCAGTGTAGAAACCTCCCGAATGCTTACCACTCCCAACATCGTTCTGCACTGCCTCCGAGATCAGATATATTAGAAGCTTTCTGCAACTCACGCGGTTTTGCGGTGCCTCTGGAATTGGACCAGCTTTGACCGAGCGACGATGTCATGATATGGAGTGATAATGTGACATCACGATCACGTAACGATGCCGTCACAAATTTTGACATCATGTGATGTTATGGAGACGTCATAGGGGGGCGTTATTACACGATGATGGTCTTCTTTTGCAACAATCGTGTTCACGCTGTCGTCACCGAAGGTCAATTCCCGTTTGATCAGGCATCTGAGGCTTTCGCCCTAATGAGGGGTTGGGCAATGGGCATTGGAGATTAACCCGATGGTCTAGGTCGGACTACCGCATGTAATGGTAAAAGTTTAATCGGGTGTCCTCCGTTGTGGGGATATCGGTCGGGATACTGGGTTGGATAGAAAGTGTGGCGGAGTGCAAGACCACGGATAGTTTGGAGCTGTTGCCAAAAGATATGCGGTGTCAATTCGTCCTGTGTGGGCACCGGAGCCCACCGAAGGATATATAAAGGCGAAAGCATTAGAGGCCTCAACAAACTCGAAACGTGGGCGTTTGGCGTCAACTCAGCGATGCACAAGATGATCGCACGATTGTGTCGCCATATCACATCATCATGGCGTCACAGGTTGCCGAAATTTGTAATTTCATCAACGCGTCACATCAGGTCACGTCACATGATGACCTCATCACAAGACATCGTCACCTGGTTCAAAAGTGTCCCGATCACGGAGCTGTGCAAAACCCGGTGAGGTTCAGAAATCTTTCGGAGGGGGGAGGGGTGGAGGATCAGTACATCAATTGAGATACGGGCGTAGCCAATGGCGGGGTTCGGGGTTAACCCCCCCCCCCCCCCCCCGAAATTTATCAGTTTTGCTTTACACATACAAACGCACGAACATACATACATAAACTATGGCTGAACCCCCCCCCCCCCCCCCGAAAACATTCTGGCTACGCCCCTAGATTGAGAAGAAAAAGATGGCTTTCGCATTTGTCGTCTTAGACGAATGCATAAAGGGCCTTGGGAGTTTTATTTCTTAAGGCGAACGCCTGACATGC
The DNA here is from genome assembly GCA_030522465.1 of Rhipicephalus appendiculatus. Taxonomy (NCBI): domain Eukaryota; kingdom Metazoa; phylum Arthropoda; class Arachnida; order Ixodida; family Ixodidae; genus Rhipicephalus; species Rhipicephalus appendiculatus. The sequence continues at coordinate 8,874 of JALIZH010012830.1, read as the reverse complement.
CTCATCAAACGGGAAATTTGACCGTCGTCGGGGACGGGTGGTGCAAAAAATCATCATCACGAGATGAGGTCACCATATGACGTCATCGTGACGTCTCAGATTCTGGCGTGACGTCATATGACGTAACGCCACACGATGCCGTTGTAGGGGCCTCAAGGAAAGAAAATGAAGACGGCGCTTGGCAGTGGCACGGGAAGCCACTGCTCGTGCTCCCTACTCCCTTATACATATACTGAGTAGAAAAAATTGGGGGACTCTTAAGCTTCGCCTTTAAGAGTTGAACGCGATAGCGATATCCCGTCCCTAGTGCGTACTTCAATCACTTAGTGCATACTATGTAATGGGTAGTATGCTTTAAACCAGGAGAAATTATGCGCGGCAAATGTGGGAAATGTTTTCGAACTTGCTATGCACCCACTACGTGGTGTTAAGGGAATACGCGCAGTAAGGTGTGTGCCGTTTGTAATGGGTGGCTGGCTTTAAACTATGGAATCGTTATGATAGTCACATATTCTGATGCCCGATGGTACGCTTGTACCACGCAATATTCCTGGGATATTACATGTTATATTGCGACGCCTATATAAAGGACGCTTGCGTTTGCGAAGCATGGAAGTTATTTTCACTGCATTACCAAGCAGAGAAAGTTATTTTCACAGTATTTCCAAGCAGAGGCATGGCTGTGTGGTAGAACACCTGCTTGCCACGCAGACAACCCGGGTTCGATCCTCACTCGGACCCGAAAATTTTTATTATTTATTTTCTTTGCACCTTTCTCGATTTTTCGGTCACGGACAAGATGATGATTTTTCGCTCACAACCAACGACGCCGACGCCGACGCCGACACCGACGCCGACGCCGACGCCGGCATTTCTGCGAAACGAGCTCTTTAACGCTATCGCGTTAAAAGAAGATGGCTTTCGCCTCTTCGAGTTGTCTTAGGTGAATGCGCAAGGGACCCTGTGAGTTTTTTTTAGAGGCGAAGCACCTTAAGACCCCACAATGTCCCTCCGTCCATAAACCGCCGTCCGACTACAGCAGATAGCGCAGGTGCATGTGAACAAACCGAACTATCTGTGAACAAAAAGGTTATCGAAAGGCTGTTAACCAGAAAAAAACAAAATAAAAGGCCACAACACCGTAAAAACACCGACATTAAACCACCCATCAATCAAAGTAAATAACACTACAAAAGGTTAACAAGAATAAAATAAAAGGCTGTTAACCAGAACAAACTAAAAGACCACGATTCATGATCCGGTCTTCTCGTCGGTTTTTCCGGTGCCGTATGTTCGTTACCCTTGCTCCTCCTCTTCTTTCCTTAGCGTTCCTTTTGGAACGCAAATATGACTTTTCAAGAGCGCTTTATCGAACGTTGTTCACGGAATTTCGTGAGAACGTACTTCCCCCTAGCGGATCTATGGCTTGTGCTCACGCATAGCGTCATGCTCCGGAGCGAGAGACGACTCGCCGATCGCGATAAAAAACCGAACGACGACTGTTCTCGATACGGCGTGCGCTCGTCCCCAATGGCGAGCTTCGAATATGCGCCGCCGAGGTGATTAAAAGTACATTAACCGCGTCGTCCGGTCGTTCTACGGACGTGCCGACAAACGCTCAACAGGCCGCGAGCAACAAACGTAAGATACGCTCAAGAGCGGGAAGCCACGCCTACTGAGACGGATCGCGAAGGTCGTTGACTACGGAGGCTGCCATAAATAAACAAACGTCTAAACAGGGAAGTAAACAAGTCGCCACGGCTATAGGAGGAGGCAATATTTGCGCGAACCACGACAGCAAAGAAACAAGCAAACAAAACCAAGCAAATCTAAGCCTAAGGCCAAGCCCAACGCCAACAAGCAAGCAAGCAAGCAAGCAAAGTCAATAGACGGAGTGTTCGGTTTGTAGGATGCAAGGAGTTGGCCATTTACGGCGATAAATGCCGCCACGGTCGGCAGAGTCGTTGAATGAGGAAGCTCCGCTGATGGAGGAGAGCCCGCAGGGAAGAACACGTCCTGTCTCGTATTATGCACGCTGCAGGTGGGGCTTCCACGGGAAGCATGCAAGAAATGAGCGAACTGACTTGCAACGGCGATGATGTGCCGGTGAACTATACGTTCCCTGCGTGCGTGCATCACGCATGCGCAGGACTTCCAGACCTTCTGTCCACGTTTGTTCTGTGGAGTGTATAGAGAGTTGTGGACGGCATAATGAAATTGTGAACTTTGTGAAGCCTGGAGAGAGCACTCTTCGAAGCAAGCGGAAATTTAGAAACAAATCATAGGGTCTCTACGAATTTACCTAAGACTACTCGAAAACGAAGACCATCTCTCTTTTTTTCTTTTCAGTGAATGTATTGATCCCCCCTCTCCCCCCTTTTTGAAATCGTTCTGCACCTCACCTAGTTTTGCCCACCTTTCACCAAACGACGATATCATGTGACGTCACTCATTTTGACGATTTGTAGAGTCATGACGTCATATTGTTACGTCATGGTGTATTGATGAGTTTTAGCGTCATTCGTTTTGACGTCGACGCCAACGGTCAATTTTCTCACTTTATGAAGCATCTAATGCTTTCGCCTTGAAGGGGCCCTTGCAACACTTGTCTGATTTATGATGGAGTACCTCGCTATTAGGGCATGACGCTTCATGAATCACATGACGCAAATATTTTCAGATTATGTCGAGCACGATAGCATTTACAGGGACTTGTATAGCATGCTTCAAGCACTTTCTCTCTCCTTTCGTACCAGCGAGTGCTTTGAAAGCTATGCAGGGAGGGGGTATGACAAGGGGGGCAAGTTGACGCGTTCCTTCGTCAGCGCACGTCATGAACTTGTGCACTTTCTTTTCTTCGAACGCGTGGCTTACTTTCAGTGTGATCACGAGTGCGCACGCGCACGAGCACGTGGTGGCACCCAACGGCGGCCACAGTAACTATGCAGCTACGATGCTCAAATAGGCCAACGGTCGCGGACTTGGATATATGGAGCAGTAATTTTGGTATATGGCATCATTTGTAGAAAGAAGAGGGAGCGACTTCTATCTGCTAGTTACATGCCACGTGCTGCGCTATAACGTTTTTTTGGCTAGCGTGTTCTCGGGAGCCTCGACTACCGATCGGCAGTGTTTTCTGACCATGCTCAAATAGTATTGCAGGCCCCTTTAATATAAACTGCTAATGGCCGGGGCGCGTCAAGATAACAGAGGTACCACAAGAGAACGATTTGAAACAAGGCTAAAGACCACCCACAAGGTGTGTTTAAAGTGGAGTGCTACATAGTGCTAGTGGAAATTAAAAAAAAAAATGGCAGGAAGGGGAAGATGGAAGCTTGCAATGAAAAAAATCCGTAAACAGGGGCCGACGTTTCTCGAGGCGACGTTTCGACAAGTGGATTTGTCTTCTTAATGGCTAGAACTGATTTGTTCTAGCCTTGAAGAAGACAAGTCGACTTGTCGAAACTACGGCTCGCGCACATAACCCATGTTTACGGATTTTTTTGCTAGTGCTAGTGAAGTGTTTCGGTTCTGACGCATCGTTTTCTGTTTATTTAAAATCATGGACACGCTATAATCATAAACCAACTCTACAGCCGGGAAACGAGTCGTGATACATTCAATTCTCTTTATCACTTTCTCTAAATTATCAATCGTATAGCCTTAGGTCGCCGCTTTTCCTAAATAATCTGTCTTCTTAGTGTATTGCTAGCTAAACTGCGCTGGCATATTTCCGCCTCATGACTTCGCTTCCCCCGCCTCCCGACTATATAGTCTGTTGCACATTGTATCGTCTTCGTCCCCTCACTCTTCATTAGCCCCCCAAGATATAATAACCAAGAGCAAAATGCACCAGCTGCACACTTTTCGAGGGGGTATACCGGGAAGCCACGAGCTCCCGACACGATAGTGCTGCTTACCATATGCGTCGATCAGGCTGCAAGCCCCAATTTACTACAAGCTCGCACGGAGATTTCTTTTTCCAAAAACGCGGGACGTTTCATCGCGGAGCAAGCGGAGCGAAAAATTAAAAAGAAAGTTCATTAACCCTTTATCTCGCACTTCATCATCCTATACACTGCCTGCGGAGCTTCCCTCTTTCTACGTCACGCCCGAGCTTTCGCTAATCCACCGCCAGGGTACGCCCGAGGTGTACTCTCAAGCGTGGTCGATCTTGAGATGGCAGGCAATTAGATCGGTGTGATGGATGGCCAACTGAAACGGGCACTCCTCATCGTAGAGTTATCTGCCTCCCTACACCCAAAGCTTGCTGTGTGCACGTATATTTTTTTCACTAGCGTATACAACGTCGACACTTGTGCATACATATGTGCACAAGTTCCGTACAGTACGTCGAGGGCGAGGCACTTGTGTCGTCCTGTCGGCAACGAAAGCCTATTGCGCGTTCTGAAGATGGGGGCAGGGTGACGCGCGACTAGGTGGTTAGTAGCATCTCCGAGAAGCTTCCGTAATGTCAACGTTGCACGCAGGATGATCAGAGAAAAAAGAAACACAATAAAAAGAATTGAATGGTCATTGTGTCGCTTCTCTGTTCAGCCACATCTCTCAGCGCAGAGAGACCGGATAGTCGCAGAGAGAGAGAGAGAATGTCAAGTTTATTGTACTGCTCAATTTTTCGAAATATACTAAAAAGTAATCAACAAACCTTAATGGAATGTTAAAAGTATGCCTTGTCGGTTCAGTCTAGGTGTTCTCGCTCTTTCTTTGTGTGTTCTTTTTTTTTTTTTTTTGTAGCGAGAGCTAAATTGGCCGTATTCTCGCCATTTCGCTGTGGCCGGTGGCCACACCGCGTGCTGAGCTGTTGCCTAGCAACCGCTGCAGCTGGCAGCGCCACTCGCCGTGCCATCTGACATGACGTCAGAGGAGGAGCCGGTGAAACCGCGTTGCAACAACAGAGGAGGAGCCGACGTTGGCAAATATGGAAAGTGAGTCGGAGAGACTTTATGAAGCCAGGCTCCGTCGTCGGTACGAAACCAAGAGGAGGCAGCGAGCCGAGGAGACGGAGGAAGAACGAGCCGCAAGCCTCGAGAAGCGTAACCGTACAGACCTCTCGCTACGCACACCCAGGCATAAGTGAGTTAATCCACAGACTTTTTTTTGTGGAGAATTAAAGCTATATCGGATGGATTATGCGAACTGTACATTAACCGTTCTGGTTGGATGTCTTCGCCGATGGATCTTGCTGCAGCACTGCACGGGCGAGTGCAACTACCAGACACATATATTTCAACAATTACGGTCCTCTCCAAATTTGGTCTTGTTCACTTTGTATCGCTTATAGCTTTTCATTCGTTGCAGCTGCATCACAAACTCGGTGTTTGTTGCTTTTTCTTTGTCATCACGCGTCAAAAGTACAAGTACCCCGCCGTGGTGGTCTACTTGTTGTGGTGCTCGACTGCGGACCTGAAGGTCGCGGGATCGAATTCCGGCCGCGGCAGCTGCACTTCGACGGAGGCGAAAAGCTAGAGGCCCTTGTGCTCCGATTTAGGTGCACGTTAAAGAACTCTAGCAGGCCTACGGCGTCTCTCATAATTATATCGTAGTTTTGGGACGTAAATCCCCGACAATGATTGTAAAGTATTATTTCCGAAATTTATCATTTTGACAGGCACAACTTACGGCATACACCTTGTATATCCCACTATAGAGTACTATAAATCATTCAGGTTTTGATCTTAACACTAGTCCAACATACATCTTTTTAGCAACAGGCTGTGATAAGAAAGAAAGAAAGAAAGAAAAGAAGAGAAAGAAGAGAAAGAAAGAAAGAAAGAAAGAAAGAAAGAAAGAAGGGAAGAAAGAGAAAGAACGAAAGAAAGAGAGTAAAAGAAAGAAAGAGAGAGAGAGTAAAAGAAAGAAAGAGATAAAGAAAAAGAAAGAAAGAAGGAAAGAGCCAGAGAGAAAGAAAGAATTGATCCTATCAGCCGCAGAACACAGCGGCATTATAAAGGGCGGCCGTGATCTTCAAAACCGCTCACCGACCGAATGTGCATTGCGGTGTGCTGGCAGGCAGCGGAACGAATCAAGTCGTGCCAGACTGTTTCGACGGGTGCTGTGCAAATATTGCTCGCTCACGAGGGTACCCCCCGTCGGGGGGCCCGTTTATGCATGCGTGCCCACAGCCTTCGACGGGGAATATCGTGAGCACGGTATTAGCGTCGCTTCGGTGGCGTACAGAGTCCGTCCGTGCTCTATTGGCATATAGTCAGTTGGATGGTCTGACTCTTTCGTTCTAAGCGCACGCGATGAAGAGAGCGCATAGAACGTGCGCTTGCTTGCGAGACAAGCGAATAGGTCCTGACAACAACAATAACAACAATGAAGACGTCGCATGCGTATTGGTATATACTTGCTCTGTTCCCATGAGATATGCGGGTATGCATATGCGTATATGAGCCTTCTGATTGCCCTTTCAGGCGTCCGGTACGTGCGAAGTTGTGATACGTTTTTGTGAATCGCTTTCTTGTTTCATTTCGTTTTGCCACTTTTAACGAGTTAATTCTTGAGCTTTTCCGTTCCAATATCAAGATATAATTATGAAAGACGTCGTAGTGAAGGGCCCCGGAAATTTCGACCCCCTGGCGCTTTAAACGTGCACCTAAACCGGAGGACACGGGCCTTCTAGTTATGTGCCTCCATCGAAATGCGGCCGCCGTGGCCGGGATATGCGATCCCGCAACCTTCTTGTCATCATATAGACACCGTAACCACTAGAGTACCGCTACGGGTCACAGAATACTTAGATTCGCGCGTCAGACACTCTCCGCATGGGCGTCGCGTGGAAAGAAACCTTAGCAGCTATTCCTCACCGCACAGGATTTTTCTGTTGTACAGATGAAATCGCTCTTTCATGGCGGAATACGGTAGGAAGTGTTGGGACTGGATTTTGCCGCCTTCTTTGCTGATTGTTCACAAAAGTTGCAGTTAGTCGTCTTGCCAAAGCATAGCTGGCTATTCCACCAACCAACCAACCTCCCGTCAGTCATGGACGTCGGTAGGTTTTCGTCTTGGGTGGTGCAAACCCGTGTCGCCTCGAGGTTGGAGGAGGGGGGCGGGGAGTGCTAGTGTTGCCATGGGGGGGGGGGGGGGGGGGGTCTAGTTGCACCCCATGCCATCACTTAGAAACTAAGTTCCTGGCATCTCTCGCATGGCGTCACGAGTTGGCGCCTAGCGAGAAGTTCAAGACTTCTGCGTCACCTCCCATCTGAATGCTGACATGTGCTGGAATATCCCCACGTGTTACACACAACGAACGGGCAACCTTCGTTAAACCAGTTTGTGCTAGAGTCTTAGTGCCATCACGTGCTAAGACGTCAGCAAGCTGTCCCGCTTTCGGTGGAGGTGAATGTCTTCTCTCTATATATATATGTGCTTTTTTGTCACATTTCGTACAGCTTCTGCTGTGGTATTTCGCCATCATGATCTCGCCCTCTTTTCTCAGCTCAAGACAATGGCTTCTCCCGGTGATATCCGATTACCATTGTTTTGCGTCAGTAGACACCTGTCTATTCTGTCACTGTTCTAATTTTAACGTATAACCCACGTTTAGGTCGCTCTCGGCTTTGTTGCCCTTCCCTTACCATTCTGTAACCCTGAAAAACTTTCAGGTCAAACTTTTACTGGACCAGTGTTGACTAGTAACGCTTGCCCAATTTCTGTGGCACGTATCCGCTCCCGATGATGATAGTTCCTGCGAACTCACGAAACGCCTCATAGACAGCTTCGCCGAAAAAGGTCATCGGGGATGTTTTTACAGAACGTCGATTGTACATGAGGCTGCATTAAGTACTCACAGTTCTCTCACCTTTTTTTTGTTTTTTTTTTTTAATTCGATATGGTGATATGACAAGATGATATGCTTTCCGTGTCCCTCCACGTTTCTCGTCATTTTATATGATCCAGTGCCCGCGACATCTGTAATTTTACAGAATGCTAACTAATTTTCTGTACTCCATTGCATTAAACCAACCTTACTGTCCTGTTATGCTGACGGACCTTGGGGCCATGATTACAATTGTGGCGTTTTAAGATAACGCGGAGAGGGTAGCAGACCACTCTTAAGTGTTTCCTGTTATACTCTATTAGTGTTACAAGTCTATAGTTTCATCTCCATATCATAACAATCGACTTCCTCTGTCAAACAGTTTTATTTGCTTTACCCTCCGTATTAAAGGGACCCTGAAACGGTTTTGACGATTTTGTACAAACACATTGGGCCAGTAGACCAAGTCCTAAGGCTCATTTACAGACTAATTTACGCTCTCTGCTTACACTGTGTAATTTATTACAACGCTATAAAGCCGCGAATCGCTGCAGATCACTGCGGCTCAGCCCAACGCGTTTTCAACCGCCCCTTGCGAGTACGACATGCAGTGTCCGCACGACGTCATTGGGGCTGCTGGCGACGTCATTGGGGCTGCGGTGTGTGCGCACGAAAAATTGGCTGGTAGGGTGGCGGCACCTGTCGGAGCAGATATCAACCACTCCGCGATGTCTCTGTTGCCAGACAGCGTGCGTGCTGCCGGGCGCACTGGGGCTATGGTCTCCGAGATTGCACGCAACCTGTCGGCGTGCAGTCTCGGAGGTCATCACCGGGCGAAGCTCAAATCGTCGAGTGTGCTCACGTGAGCTCTGCGATCGCCAGCGATGCCAGCGTGTCTCATGAGTTGAGGAGGCAAGGCAGCGGTGAGAAGGAGGGTATGATATAATTGTCCGTAGCCGCCTTGGTACACGGCGTACCGCTAAATTTGTGGTGCCAATGGTTCGATGATGCTCTAGCCTAAACGCTGACAAAGCTTCAAATAAACGTTTCAGGGTCCCTTTAAAAGGTGCTGTTCAACTTGAAGATTATAT
>JALIZH010012829.1:0-58439 GCA_030522465.1 Rhipicephalus appendiculatus | reverse complement strand
GGACGGAATGCCTTGCCGTGCACGAAACTTTCGTACAAGAGACCGCGAAGAGGGCCTCCCGGCGACGTCAGTAGCGAAGGTCGACAGCGAGCCGGCACATACCCCAGCTCTCACTCGAACCGGCAACAGGAGTCGGGCGCTCGCAGCAGGCGGACCCGGGACTTAAGGGCGGCCATTTCGTACATGCGCGTGGTAGACGCGGCGAGACCCCGCCACCACGTCGCTCACGCACACCTTTTTGAACAGGCGCAGGTAGGTCCGGGAGCAGAGACGCTGGAGGACACGGTCGTTGGCCGGATCCCAGGCACCCAGCGCTCCGACGATGACGGCGCCCACCGTCACTCTCTGGTAGCGCCGGCGGAGGTAGGCGGCGACGGGCTCGTACTTGGCCATCTTGTCGTTGCGTGCATTGGAGAACGCCTCCGGCGTGTTCTCGAAGGGGCACGCAACGTCCAAGATGAGGGCCTCCTCGCCGCGGACCAGGACCAAGTCGGGTCGAAGGCCGGTGTCGCCGACCGGCCGGTTCTCGAAGGCGACCGTGAACTCCCGGGCCGCGGCCTTGCGGAGACGGGCCACCACGGCGTTGTGCCGCGCCGTATACATGGCGCTCCTCGCCATGCAGTGGCACAGCACGTGGGGCAGCGTCTCGCGCTGGTAGCCGCAGGTCCGGCAGCGTTGGTCCCGGTCGGCCGCACCCCACATGGCCGGCACCGTTGAGGGGAAGGAGGTTGAGGCGCGCACGGTGGACAAAGCGCCAGTCGGCAAAGTGCGTGAACGCACCGGTGCGCATGAAATGCGCACTGGCGCGGTCCGCCGACACGCACGCCATGACCTTCCCCTGGTTGGGCAGGGCGTGAAGAGCGCGGTCCCGGTCGGCCGCCAGGACCTCCCGGATTGACCGCATCACCCTACACCGATGCTCCGATGTGATAGTAGCGTCGCCGCACGTAAGGGTTGGGTTGTCTGGAGTCAGCGACCAGGCGACGTGGAGCCGCCGCGACGCCTTCCGAGCCTCCGTCCAGACGGAGCGCAGCTGGGTGGCAGGGAGCACGGAACGCCTCCTCGGTGGCCCCGGAGAGGTACTCCTCCAGCTCGGTCCGGGTCACCTCCCAGCCGAGGCGCGCAGAAGCCAGGGCGTAGGCGTCTGACAGCGCCATGTCCCGGAGCTCGCCGGTCCGCCGTGGTCAGCAGCTTAAAAGCCGAGTCGACGCGACAAATGTCGCTCAGCTCGGCTGCGACCTGAATGGCCGCAGTGCCCGCCGCCGCGCTCCCGTAGAGGTAGTGGTTGGTGGCGTTCTCCGGCAGTTACAGGGTCCGCTTAACCAGGGGTCGCACGGCGTCGTCCAGGCGGCGCCAGTCTGTCTTCGTCAACACGCCGCACCGCATGGCAAAGTTGAGCGCCGGGAAGACGAAGGTCTTGACGGCGTCCAACCGCTGCCACGGCGCCAGCATTGACGAGAAGATGGCGCGGGCCTGGTCGATTGGCGTCGTCGACGACCGAAGCCGACCGTGTAGGGAGACGGAAACCCACGGGGCGTCCTAGGAAGCGCTGTGGGTGGTGGTCCTGGAGCGCCTGCACGGTAACGCCGGAAACCGTGAAGGTAGTCGGTCGCATCCCGACTGGCGTGGCTCCGCACATGTGTAACGTGGAACACTTGGCCGGATTGAGGGCCAAGCCCAGCGGTGTTGCCAGGGCCTCGACGAGGTCGATGCGCTGCTGGAGTCCCTGGGGGGAGTCGGCGAGGGGCGTAAGGTCGTCCGCATAGGCCAAGATGTTGTGGGCGTCGCCGTCGCCCTGGACCCTGCGGATGACCGGGTCCACAACCAGGTTGAAAAAGCAGCCCGCTGAGCGGGCAACCCTGGCGCAGACCTGCCGCGATGGACACCGGCTCAGAAACCCCCTCAGCGGCGATGAGGACCGTTCCGTTGTCGCGGTAGAGGTCGGCGATCAGGGCCGTGAAGACGTCCCCGGCGCCGGAACCGCGCAGTGCGTCGAGTAGGGCTCGGTGTGGAACGGACCCGTACGCGTTGGTAAAGTCCAGCATTGCTGCGCAGAGGTCCGGCCCCCCCCTGAACGAGCGGCGTCTAGGCGGTGCTGGAAAAATGTAGTTCAAGCTCAAAGACGCCGTCGTAGGGGAGGAAGCCCTTTTGGCAATGGGACATAACGTGGTGCTCCATGACCCACGTCTGCAGGCGTGCGGCGAGGCACTTGGCGTATAGTTTCGACGCCGTGCATCCGAGAGCTATTGGGCCGCCAGTTGCCCGGGATGGAGGGGTCGCCTTTCTTATAAATGAGTACCGTGCGGGACGTGCGCCACGAGTCTGGGGTGCGACGGTGGTGCAGGCAGGCATTAAATAACGCCGACAGGAAGCGAGCCTCGGGATCGACCGACTTCCAGTGACGATAGGTCAGGCGGTCGGACCCCGGAGCCGTGTTCTCTGCCTTGCGAAGACGCGCCAGCACCTCGTCGGCCGTGAAGCGCGACGTGTCGACCGGCTGCGGGGCGACTGGACGCTCGAAGAGGAGCGCGGTGTCCGCAGCACGCTCCGCCCAGGTAGAGGCCCAGTGATCGTGGAGGTCTTGTAGCGGGATGTCACCAAGACCGAGAGGGACCCTCGACGACAAGTCGTATGGCTCGCCGACGGTTGCGCCTGTAGAGGCGCTGGATGTCGGCGGCATTGTTGGGATTGATGGTTCGGGATGGTCGGCTGGACGAGGCAGGCGGGAGGCGGACTGCCTCCGTGGCCAGTGCGACGGCCTGCGACCAAGCAGTCTCGCAGCGCTCCCAAGTCTGGTCGGTAGGAGCGTCTCGGAGTGTCGCGCGAAGCGCACGAACCTGTTCGGCAAACAGGTTGGTGTTGTCCGGCGGCAGGTCCATGGTATTGTCGCCGTCAGGATCGTCCTCGGCCTCGTCTTCGGTCTCGTCCCCGACCTCTCCGAGATCGGGGTCGGTCGCTGACGTTGACGCCGAAGAACTCGGCGATGCCGGTGGCAAAGCAGGCGTCGTCGAACCCTGCTCCGTGTGGAGTAGGCGAAGACGACGAAGCGCGCGAGGGCGCGGCGTCGCGAGGGGGGTTGCAGTGCCGGCGGGGTCGTGCACCGCGGGAAGAACTGGGGTAGAGGCCCGCGGTGACGTCGGCCGGGAACCGTCCGTGAGGGTGCTCGCAGGAGAGGGTACCGGTGCGGCGAAGTCGTCCGGGGGGCGCGGCGGAGACCGCGGCCACGGGGACAACTGCAGCCGGGGGACCACGAGGGCTCCCGGGTGATGCCGCGTCCTGGTCGTTGTGCCAACGCCTGTGGTTCACGAGGCCCCGCGCAGACGGGAAGGTCTGTTGGCAGCGGGTACACCTGTGTTGAGAAGCGGGCGTCGGGGCAGTCGGCGAGAGGGACCGCAAGCAGGGGTGGCCTGACGGCCGCTCGGGAAGCGTGGCGTCGCACACGGAGCACAGGTAGACCCGCTCCCGTAACCGCAGGCCGTGCTCCTGCTCGCAGTGTCGCCGCAATGACTGCACCCGCGATGTCCACCGAGGTGCCGCCATAAGACGCCCGGCAGCCACGCTTGGGGGCACCTCAAGGGCGTAGGGGCAGGGAGGTACACCTTGAGGACGCCCCGAGCGACGACGGGCTGGCGGGGCCGGACCGGAGGAGTGGGAGTGCCCGGACCAGCCATCGAGGAGCTGCCCGACGAGGTAGGAGTTGCAGCCCGTCCTGACTGCCGACGCCGAGAGGGCGTCGACGCTGGAGCTCCGGAGTCGGAGGAGCCAGGGGGTAGACGACCCCGGGCGAGGCCGCCGTGGTGGCGGTGGGGCCGGCGAGTCCCTAGGCCGGGCCGTATCCCGAGTGGCCGGAAGCCGTGGCCTCCGAGGGTGACGACTCGTGCGAGCTGGAGGAGCTCGAACCCGGGCGCCGGCGTCGAGGAGGCGGTGGTTTGCCGGGGAGTCCGTGGGCGAAGGCGCCGCTCGTCGTCGAGCAGTGCGGGGTGACGGCGGCGTCCCCCTGGACGGCCCCGATCGGGCCAGGTCGTCGGCCGACGGCCTCGCTAAGCCCTTTCGTGAGTGTAAAGAAGTACTACGTGTGCTTGTTAACCTGCCTGCTGCCTCGCTCTTTCTAGGGCGAATCCTGAACCTAAACGTAACGTCACAAACTGGCGAGCCTGCCAAGATTCGCTCAGTAAAACAGTCAGGGAAGGCAGTTTCGCCTGGTGTTCCAACACACGTAAGACGACACCATGGGCATAGAAAAAGTCACCGCTATAGGCTCCAACTAGTGTTCGCAGGTGCAGAACATAACAAGTGGATTGAGGCGCAACAGGCTAATCAAAGGGATGAGAGAGCTGCGGAACGGGAAGCAGCCAAAGAAACATGACAAGAAGCAGCATGAGATTGTCAAGCTTCAGGAAGGCGCTGGGGATGCAGCCAAAGAAGCTGACAAGAGGCAGCGTGAGGTCCTCAAGCTTCAGGAAGGCGCTAGGGATGCACCGGCCGGAGATAATGACGTTTTGTCTGCACCCACAACTTCCTCACCGCTCAACCCACACAAGCTACTTCCTCTGTTTGGTGAAAAACGCGACGAGTTACACGCGTGCTTGCAGGGATTTGAGCGTGTAGCAACCGGTCAGGATTGGCCGCAAGAGAAATGGACCCTTGCTGTGAGCATGTGCCCCACGGGCGACACTTTAACTGTGATCGGTCGGATGACTGCCGCCGATTCATTAGATTACCAGAAGGTGAAGAATGCCTTCCTGCAGAGTTTGTTGAATGTCTCCAGAGTTTGTTGAATGTTGTTTGTTCAATGCATTGTTTGTTGAATGTTGCGATGCTGTGGTGTATAAGATTCCTCTTTCTTGCGGGCGTTACGATGTTAGTCAAACGGGCCGGTGCGCTAATGGCCGCATGCGCGAGCGCGCGAACAAGGTGCGTAACAAGATAGAGATAGTCAACTGTCTCTTCACTGTAATGATTGCGGTTGCGAGCCATCTTTTAAAGATTCGATTTTCCTGTCAAAATACTGCGATGAATGCGCGCGTCTCATTTCTGAAGCGTATCACATCCATAACGGCGGCGAGGCATGTGTTAGCCTGCCGTCGATTTCCCTCCTTCCGAAGGAGATAACATTTCTGTCCAATTGAGCATTTTTACAGTTGCCTCTGCGCAGGCTGATCATCTTCTGTTTTTCTTGAGATTGTGGTGGAGCACACATATGCGGACTGGTAGAATGAAACACATTTGGTTGTTAGTCAGTGCCGTGCTTTGTGTCCTTTCTTCGTCCCGTCTTGTAGCGCTGTTTTCTACTCGAAATCATGAACCAACCAGCCCAAATGCGTACCCTACTGTTGCTGCAGAGGTTCCAATTTACGGCGCAAAGTTACTAAGACAAGTTTCGGAAGGCAAAAGCCGCGGACGGCGACATTGGAACGGAGTTAGCCTTAAGAATTGCGAGTTATTTTGATCATTGGATCGAACATGGCCAACGTGTCGAAAACGTACGAAGGGCTACGTGATCATATCATCTTTCCGAGAAATTCCTACGCTGTTGTCAATTGAAACTAGTTATTTTCTTGGAGAGGCAAGCTGGCGACTCTCTTGACGAACTCGCTATGCTGACTGATCGCTTCCTCGAAGTACAGAATTTGCAGAACATGGAAAAAAGATCTCGATAACGTAAAGGACTTCAGTGGGAAGCCTACGGAAACGTCTCGGAAACCACAAGTCATGTTGCAGACTCTGCAATCGATTTGGCTATTCGGCTCCCGACTGCCGCAGCCGACCTAAAAAATGTTAGAAATGCAAGTTGTGCGGCAAACCGGGACACATAGCTGAAATTTACAAAGGTCAGCACGCAGACAACAAACCGACTTCGTCCTATTCATTCACGGAGCTGCCAGCAACTGTGCCCGCGGAAGGAAACTAGCCGCTCAAGTAATGACGACGAGATCAGAAAAAAACTAGCAGTTCCGTGTACGAATACAACCGATTAGCGAAGCTCCTTTGAAATGGGACGCAAACGACTATGTATACGTTTTGAAACTGTTGGCAGCGTCGGCGCTTGGATTCGGCCGCTCTAACACGTACGGCAGGATCCTGTCTGCGTAGCCGTTATAGCTCCGCTCGTCGTGCATTAACCGCAGGATCCTGTTGCAGGGCTCGTCTTGCTGCCGCTGCTTCAGCTTTGCGTTCCGCATCCTTGCCAAGCTGCTTATCGCCTTCATCATCACGTTTACGCTTCTGAGGACGACTATCCATGTTCTGTGAGCAGCCCTAAGTAATTTCAAGTGGGTCCCTATTTTTACTATATATGTACAAACATGGTTTTGCATGAAGTTTACTGTCGTTTATAAACGCGAACTGTTTTTCCGCCGTGCGCTTTTTTTTTCTTTTTTTTTTTTGCGCAACGCGCACCGAACGCTGCGCGCGTTGTGCCACGCGGCTTTTTTTCTTTTTTTGCGCCGGCGCCGGGTGGGGAGAGCGTCTGCTACTACCTTCGACAAAGCGCCCGCGCTGCGCTAGAATGACGGTTGTCATTTCACAATCCACGACAAAGGTGGTGAAAGTGAAGGCGACCATTATAACCAGTTGTGCGCAGAGCTTATTTCTTTTATTTTACCTACGTGCCGATTACTTCGCTGAACGATAGCGAGCAGACCCGAAACTTAGGGGCCTAGTATTCAGGCGATGATTGGCGTCATTTTTGTTTAAAAACGACGTCTTCAAAAAAAGAACTTATCTCCGGCCAAGACTCATTACGTTATCGTACCTTCGGCACTACGACCAGAAGTGTCGCAGGCCCTGCACGACGACCCGACGGCTGGCCACCTCGGTTATTCCCCGCACACTAGCGAGGATACCTTATTTTTTTTTTTATTTCATACTGTCAACCCCGTGCTTGGGGTCATTACAGGGAGGGTGTCACATCATACATAATATTCACACAAGAAAGCAGTATTCAATAGCACATAGGAATAACAGATGAATAATCAGCATCAGGAAAATAAGGAACAAACAACAGTGACTATACCGATTAAAATCGAGAAACAAGTGCTGGCACCAGAACTTAGCGCCTTATCAATGCAGAGAAAGCTGTCTAAAGCGTCTTTAAAATTGACTGACGTTGTTTGTTGAACAAGCAGATCAGGTAAGCTATTCCACATTTCTATTGCGTCTGGAAAAAAGGAGTGGCGGAAAGCATTCGTGCGTGTGAAATAGGGTTGAATAGCTCTGCTATTATTAAGACGATCACATCGCCTTCCAGGTGGCTGAAGATATAAATCCTTGTTTATTTTTGTTTGCCCGCTTATAATCTTAAAAAGAAATTGGAGGCGTTGTTTGCGTCTACGATATTCCAAAGACTCAAGCTCACAGGACTTTAACAAGGCCGTGACGGAGTGTGTGCGTCGGTATTTACCGCATACGAATAGGACTGCTAATTTTTGTATTCTCTCGATTTTAGTCCTCAGGAACCTTCTGGTGAGGTGACCAGACAATACTAGCGTACTCTAAGACTGGTCTTATGAATGAAAAGTACTACTGGCCACGCCTTACAGCTGACGTCGCTCGTTACGTGAAGGCATTCCGGGACTGTCAGCGACGCAAGACACCGCCGACAGAGCTACCAGGACTTCTGCAACCCCTATAATCACGACGCTTCCATTTCAGCAGATCTGTATGGACTTCTGGCGCCGTTCCCGACGTCGACTGTCAGAAACAAGAGGATCGTCGTAGCTACCGACTTGCTCAACCACTGCACCGAAAGAAGGGCCCTGCCCTATTGCAGAGCTGCCGAGGTAGCCAGGTTCATCACTGAGAACATCGTCCTACGTCATGGCGCCCTAGAAGGCCGCATCGCCGACAGAGGTACGGGCTTTACTGCTAACCTTACTCAAGCGAAATTGAAATACAGCCAAACAAGTCACCGCGGGATCACAGCCTACCACCCATGGACCGATAGTCTTACCGAGCGTCCGAATAAAACCATCATCGACATGCTGGCAATGTACGTCGACGTCGAACACAAGACGCCAGCCATCCATACGTGACCTTCGCATGCAACAACGCCATGCAAGAAACGACGCAGATCACGCCATACAAGTTGGTCTATGGAATGAGGCCCAGCGACGATGCTCGACGTCATACTACCCACATCACCGACAAAAAAGAACTCGACGTCACCGTCTCCCTTCAGCACGCCGAAGAAGCCTGAAAATAC
The DNA here is from genome assembly GCA_030522465.1 of Rhipicephalus appendiculatus. Taxonomy (NCBI): domain Eukaryota; kingdom Metazoa; phylum Arthropoda; class Arachnida; order Ixodida; family Ixodidae; genus Rhipicephalus; species Rhipicephalus appendiculatus. The sequence goes on along the minus strand of JALIZH010012829.1, from coordinate 50,236 downwards.
GTCCGTCTGCACATCAAGGGAGACAGCTAAAGACCGACCGTTGTCATTACAACCTTCGACGGCACGACGCCGCGTAGAATATCATCTTGGCAACCGTGTTTGCGGGTGGACGTGGATACGCCGACGTGGACTACGTAAAAACCTTCTTCGGCGATACTTTGGGTCATACGAGAAGCTTCAACATCTCGGCGCTCTCGACTGCGACGTTATCCCGGGTGAAGTTACGAACTCTCAGGTGCGCACCGCACGACCTGAATTTGTTCATGTCGTGTGCCTTAAGCCATTCTATAAGCGTTAATGAAACATAGGACTCTCGATTTGCTTGCTTTATTATTGCGTATAGGCACCATGCATACGGTAGGAGCCGCCACAATCGCGCGCCGCCTCTAGCGCGAAAGCGGCCACGGCATCAGATTTGGCGGGATACGGGTGCAGACGACGCAAGCGGCGGCAAGCCACTGGGCCGTGCTTTGGTGCTTAGATTGAGGCGTTTTCGTTGCCGTTCACTTTCAAAAGTCGGTAAATTGTTAGCAGCCGTGAGAGAACCGTTGTGGTAGCGCGTGCGCTTTTTTGCGCCACACTTCGTGCACCCTCAGGCGAACGCGGCCACATCAAATTCTTGACGAAAACGACAACGGAGGCGACGAGCCCGTTCAGCCAAACTGCACGCGTGTAGCGCGGGCCGCTTCGCTCACTAAACGATGAAAGCTTATGGGTAGGTACTCACTAGCGGCAAAAACGCGCGTGACACGCCGCGTGCGGCAAGCGCGCTCGCGGCAGGCGCGTGCGTTCCCGTTCCCATTCGCGTTTTACGCGGCGCAGCAGCAATTCTTGAAGTCTTATACAACTCGAGACTCCAAGTATCACTGCCTTGTAGCGTAAAACGCGAATGGGAACGGGAACGCACGCGCCTGCCGCGAGCGCGCTTGCCGCACGCGGCGTGTCACGCGCGTTTTTGCCGCTAGTGAGTACGTACCCTATCACTCTCGAGCTAACGCGGCAGCAAACCCGGCGGCACCTTGAAACAGACGACAGCAGCGATTGTACTGTCATAGCACCTGCAGGGTTACAATCGGGGAGCGATGTCTAATGCTATGTTATTCTTATCGTCCAACACTCCCGGCTGGCTGATCGCGTTGATAACGCGGACGGACCGTGCGCTGACCACTGGCCAAGCGCAAGAAGCACGAAAAGCATGGCATCGGAAAAGCCGTCGTTCCGCGATTGCACCCCTGTGCGAGCGGCTGACAACATCCTTTCGAATCTGCGCTTGCTGCCACTTAAAGGCGCCTTCGTGAGTTACGTCTGCGCGGAGCCTATTGCAAGCACGTTTTGAATTCCAAGTTCTGTTTTAAGCATCGTCGCAATGCTTTTTTCAGATTGCGGCATTGCCACGCGTGTTATTTTGATGTATTCGGATTCCAACCGAAAAAACTGTGCAACAACCGGCGCTGACCACACCGCAATGTTTCAGAAGCTTTGCGATTCTTCTAGATCATTCCGTTCAGATTGCGCGCAGGACACGATTAGCTTGGTCTATTCGAGAGCTTACGCGGTCTCCAGTGATAACACTGGAATCTTCGATTGCACAAATATAACAGCCGACGCGCTTTACAGCTTCTCAGATTATCGAAGACCGATGCTCTGTTTAGCGATATCAGTGTACCGCGTGTATTGCTGTAACATCAGTTCTCGTTTCCAGGGCACCGGTTCACCCAAATAAAGAGTTTCGTCCTGAACACACCGATCGCTGCTTTCGTCAACGTCACGACCACGTGACAATATTAAACAATCTTATAAAGCAATATCACACGTATCCCGTCTAACTGTCAACTTAAACCAAAAGTAGCGATGTGATCCAGCTCTACCTTTTTAGAAGACTTTTTCTCAATATTCGGAAAACCAGAAGTAAATGCTCGAACGCAAGTACTTGTAAGGGATACCAAGAGTGTCCCGCGATGCACGTGCTGCTATAATTGATGTACCCAACGTAAATTTCCAAAGAAACATTGCGGACCATTCGCAGAATTGTCTGAATTCTCACCCGAAAACAAACGTGTCGAGCGTATTTCGGCGCGGCGCCAGTAACGAAAGCCTGTAGCACAGTCTGGCGAAAATAAGGCGGCATCTCGCCGCACACTACCAGCCTGGCGGCGACCACCCAATGCTAAAACAACCGCAAAGCGAAACACCTGCCAGCGCACGGCCGGTAGCGGAGCAAAACAGGGAACGCCTTGAAAGGGGCGTTCTGAAAGTACGCATCCGGGACGCTCCCGCATATCCCTTTCCGAGCCGAACTTTTCCTAGGGTAGAACAAAATTTTTCAATGTTCTCTTCTAGCTAAGAGGCTATTGAAAAGCATGCAAAAAAATAAAGGAGACTAAGTACATTGGTTTTCTCAGGAGAACCATGTCCAGTATACTGGACACTAGGATTAATTTGTTGCACATATGGGTACACACATTCTGCTACCTTCCCTGAAAGAGTGTTGCTTTTGGCCCTGTGAGAAGGTCAATCGTCTAAAACAAAAAAAAAACGGTTCGTTTCGACCCAAGAAAAAGTTTCTCATGGTTAGCTGTCGCACATAGCGTTCAGCACCACGAAGGGGAAAGAAACCTAGGAGGGAGCTCGCCTAGCGTCTAGAAGTCAACCTCATCAGACGACGCTCCCTCCTCGTGCTCTATGCTCTTGTTAGATTCCCAGTATGCCCCAGTTTCATTTTCTATGGCTGGGCTTCAAGATTGTCATGTGACACTGCCTCTTTTTTTTTCCGCTCTATGTGTGGCACGATATGCGCCTATTGCATCCTGGTGTCCAGTATACTGGACAAAAATACATTCTCGCATTGCCAGCAAACCTTCTGATTACAAACGCTACCCTTTTTTGCAACAATGTATCAAGCAGACATAGGACAGCACGCATGATTTAAATTATTTGAATTGCGCGAAGAGAGCTCCTAAAATAATTTTGTATACTTGACCACATCGTGTGTGAGCGTTTCCGCGTGGATGACGCCACTACTCTGAGGCGCCCCCATCAGCAAATGGGGCTTAAGGAGGAACTACATTTAAAACCGTGTTGCTGGACTCTTACAGAAGCTGCCAAAGTGGTTTCAGTTCAGATTGTAGCTCTGCTTGCTTTTCTGCACCGCTTTTTTCGTTATGTCCAGTATACTGGTCGCTGGGTCGGAAAGGGATATGCAGTAGATTGGTCATCCGCACCGCATCGCACCACACGAGGAACTGTGAAGTACACTGGAATGGTGGCAAGGTAGATTTGGTTGAGTTGCTGCTGCAATACCCGGCCGGTTTGTGAGGCGCGGAAGATGGCCTCCGTACTTAGACGTGCGCAGCGCTCATCATTAAGGACGGCGGACGGTTTAAGAGGGTCAAAGTGTTTTACGGCCACCTCCCCTCCACGTTGGTCAATTCCAAAACACAACACACTTCACAATGAATGAAAAAAAACTAGAATGAAGCGATGACGTACGCCTTACAATGGCCTAGCTCTCGCTTGCAGAATATCTGAGATCACTTAAATAGATTGAGGAATGCAACATGGGGGGAGCGCCTTCGGCAAACATTGTCGTCAAAAACGTTCGTAGCCATATTCCTGTTCCCTATACAATGACTAGACATGTCCGAATGAGTAAAGTTTCGGACAGATTTTGCGCGTCCCCCCTTAGACAATGGAAATGGCCGCCCTCGCACCCCCCCCCCCCCCTCCGTGCACACGCCTGTGCCTCCGTGTTCATCCCCTATTGAGTGGTCTGGAGGGGCAACCTGGTTCGCATGCAATGGACACCGCCACCTTCAACTCCCCCTGGTGCGCGGGCCTTGGTTTCCCTGTAACAATCGCAGCCGGAGTCCCGTCTCGAAGTCTCCGCCGTGACGTCATGAAATCTTATGAGACCAGCTGACCATGAAGTGGTGCCTGCCGTGGCCGCGGAGGTCTGTAGATTCTTGACTGTCGGCGGCTGGCTAGTATGGGGCGATGCTCTAAGCTGAGAAGACGCATGCAAGTAAGAGGGACGCTGGCTCACCAGAGGGAAGTTCACATAGTCCTATTAGACGTCTAGCCCAACGCGTTTCGTCCAGTGGGCCAATCTCTACGATATCCGCAGTACCACGTCTGCCGGGGCATCTCCACGCTCCTTCAGAGGCACAGCTGGGTTCGCAGGGGAACCTGGAAGGTCGCAGGGGTGCAATAGTTAAAGTTTAGGGCACCCAGGGTGGGGATAGCAAACATGCCATCTCGTGGATTTCGGGGCATGCACTCGTCGCGCCCTCTCTCGGCGGCGGCCGGGCGCTCCACCGTAACTGAATGGGAAGCACACACAAAAAAATGATATTGCACGAACGTAGTATGATATTGAAACCGACTGTGAGTTTCAGATGCTAGAAACAGGAGAGCATTCTACGCGTAATTCGAATAACATGCCACAAAAAGCCAATCTACACGCCATTTGAAGACGTAACCACACAGCCAATAAGAGCTGCATCAATTTAAACCCATGTTGGCTGCTTTCAACTTCGATTGCAAGACTCGGAGAAGGAGTTTCCAGAACGACTCCCGGTTTTAGATTGGCTGAAAAGCGCTCGTTCAATTGACATAATATTTTATTGTGTAGCTAAAGTCGTGTAACTTCCTTGGAACTTCTTGTAGGCCTTATTCTTGTTTCGAAAGATCACATCTGTTCCTGCATTGTATCGGGGTGTGCCACGGAGCCTGAAGGTTTTTGAATACACCTGCCCGGTAGCGTGTGCGGTTGAGAAAAACGAAGAGGATGCTTCAGTGCCACAATGAGTTCCTCCTCGCCACTGGTGCGGGCAACACGAGGGCAGTTTTATACGGTGCCTCTATGCTCCTTCCCCGCGGCACCGTAACTATTTTAGCATCTGGAGTGACATCTGGTTGTAGCTTTATCAACTACGTCGACGTCCCCAATTCCCTGGCGATGCTGACAAAAACAAATTTAGGAAGCTGCGCACTAGTGAAGCCAATCACGAGGGAAGAGCGGAGCTGGGCGGCGTTCTTTCTTTCCCTTAGTTTCTCTCTTTACTCTCTCTTTGTTTTCTCTGTGTTTTTCCTGTCTCATTAGTCCCCGTTTCCATATCCTTCTGGCTACTTCTTTCTCTTTCCAATTTTTTTTTCTGTCTCTCTTATTGCTCTCTTGCCTCTTCTATCTTTTACTCTAGCTCTCTTTCTCGTTCTGCCTTTCTTTCCGATTCCTTGCAGGTCATGCTTTAGTCTCTTTCCTTTTCCTCGCTTTCTCCCTCTCCCTTCCTCAAATCTTTGCTTCCAAGCCCCACTTCCCTTTCCAACCAAATTGGTATACTATACTACACAAAGCTAAGATATGCTCTGCTAGCGCGCCTGGTTAGCCAAGTGGTTACTAGTTCGAATCCCGCTCGCAAAATTTTTTTTCAACCAGAGTGCCCGTTTGTCTTTCTTTCTATTTCTTTGTTCCTGTCACTCGCTTTCTCTCTCTATTCGTTCGCTCGCACATCAGTCATTGCATCCCACGTTGTGCGAATGGGCGCACGTGTTGTGGGAGCGAAGCGGAAGATGAAGAGGACGAAGGGAAAGAAGAGGTCGGAGATAGTGCGCAGTGCACGATGATCATAATTTCTATTCACTCGTCACGGACCTACGCTTGGCATAAACACCTCCACTGTTTAGAAATGGCTTCATTATTATAGGCTGTTACAAAAAGTCCACATTCATGAATTGATAAGCCAAGTGTGATGATGTGGATAGTGGTGCGTGGCCGTGACAATACAAGGAGGCAGCTGGTGATGATGATTACTTGGTGACCACAAGCAAAGAGTGGCAATGATGATTGTGATGGAGAAGAACACGGGCCGAAAAGAAGAAGAGGCTCGAGAGCCTCGAGCGGAACGAGAGCGGGCGGACATCGGCGACGGCTGTTCGTCGAGTCCTCGGTGCACCAGCGGCCTGCTGTTAGAGCGACCTGGTGCGACCGTTCCGGCGGCGCCGAGATCACGTCTTTGGCTCCGTGGGGCGCCAGCGGCCTGCTGCCCTAGCGGCCTGGTGCGAGGGTCCCGGAGTGACCAGAGACGATGCCGCAGCTGGAAGCGGCTGTGCTAACCGCCAGCCAGGCACGGTGACAACCTGGGATCAACCGTTACGACTCCCTGCCGACCTGTCACAACCGGGGCGGAGGCGGTGACGAGCCATCGCGACCTTCGTCGGGCCACGCAGCGACATCGCCGCGACGACGATACCACGGTGACCGCAACGACAGTGAGGAGGTGAATGTAGGAGTGCGCGGCACGTCGCAAGAGTAGACGGACGGTCAAGTGCTGAACACTAGTGAGGCTGTAAATATGTTGTGTGGGTTTTAGTGTTGTCTATAAAGTCGTCTGTGTTTTGTGTTTGAAGGCCTGATTGCTGAGTCATTTCAATGAACGGATCCTGGGCCCACATTTAATCGCGTTTCCATCACAAACTGGCGAGCCTGCCAGGATCCGCCAGTAAACTCCCTAACGCGGAGACCAGCATTCAGGTGTATTCATGAAACACTAGACGACCGAGATAGATTTAGATAAGCTAGCGGTCATTGCTACGCAGTTAGGATTGTCTGGCGCAGAGCTTCGTGAGTGGGTCGAAAGAGAGCAGGTTAGGCAGAGGGACGAACGGGCGGCTGAACGAGATGCAGCCAAAGAAGCAGCAGAGAGACAGCGCTTAGCGGACGAAAGGCAGCTCGAGATCCTGAAGCTTAAGCTCAAGCTTCAGGAGGGTGCCCCGCGTGAGCCATCTGCGGCGGCAGCACTCGCCCCGTCAGCAACCCCTTCAGGCCTGAACCCGCAGAAGCTACTGCCGCTATTTGATGAGCGCCGCGACGATCTCCATGCGTACCTGCAGAGGTTCGAGCGCGTAGCCACGGGACAGGACTGGCCTCGAGAGAAATGGGCCGTCGCCATAAGCATGTGCTTTAGTGGCGAGGCACTGACTGTGATTGGGCGTATGACCGCAGCTGACTCCCTCGACTACGAGAAGGTGAAGAAGGCGCTTCTGCAAAGGTTCAGATTTACAGCCCAGGGATATAAAGAGAAGTTTCGGGAGGTGCAACCGCAGGATGGCGAGACAGGGAAGCAGTTTGCCGCACGGATCTCGAGCTACTTTGACAATTGGATCGAGATGGCCGACGTTCCCAAAACTTTCGAGGGCCTCCGAGACCACGTCATTAGCGAACAGTTCCTGCGTTGTTGTAGCCAGAAGCTAGCTATCTTTCTGAAAGAAAGGGAATGCAAAACCCTTACTTCCCTTGCGGACACCACCGACCGTTTCCTCGAAGCCCAGGGCATCAACAACATTGGGAAGGTCGCAGAGGAGGCCCAGAGTGTTACTAACCCCATTGTTGTTGTGTCACAGATCAAGCAGCAGTCGATTTGCTTCTTTTGTAACCGCAAAGGGCATAAGGCACATGAGTGTCCAGAAGCAAGAAAAGAATCCGAGAAATGCAAGTCATGCGGACAGCCTGGACACAAAACGGCTGACTGCAAGAACAAGCCTGAAAAGCAGGTGTCCTGTGTCATAATGGAAAGGGACGAAGAGCGAGAGTCAGGTTCTCCTGCTGAACCTATGAGAAAGACCTGCGCTGCAATTGAATGCCGCAACACGAAGAACAAGCCCCCAAGGGTAGCAGTCGACAGCATGCCAGTTGTTCAAGGACGAGTACTGGGACAAGTTGCGCAGGTCCTGAGAGACACAGGCAGCAACACAACAAGTGTGCGGCGTGACCTGGTTCCTGACCGCTGTCTAACTGGAGAAACCAGGAAAGTCATGCTCGTGGACGGCAATGTCAAACAACTGCCCGAAGCGCGCATCTCTGTTCATACGCCATACCTCATTGGGGACATAAATGCATTGTGCATGAGGAATACCTTATATGACCTTGTGCTCGGCAATATCCCAGGTGTCAAGGAGCCGCACGAGCCAGATCCTGACTGGGAATATCCGGACTCGCCAACCAAAGCCAGTGCCGCTAGCCAGGTGCCCTCATCTAAAGGAAGGTTGTCGAGAGTCTCAGCCGTTCCCAAGATGACGAACAGAGACCTGAGCTCTCAAAGTACTTTCAACAAGTCCTGTAAGCAATGTTGTGTGAAGAAGAGCGTCGTGGAGAAGAGTGCTGGTGGCTTCGCGAACAAGCGCGATGATGGCGAGACTAATTCGTCGTTGCGCAGCACAATGACACAGCCACGCAGGCAGTTATGCAGTGCTGCGAGAGTGACGACGACAGCCACATGCACGAAAGCCAAAGCCTCTGGGGTAAACGAGGACAGCAAGACCGCAAGCGAATCAGCAACCCTCATGGGAGACAGAGGCGCCAGCCGTCAAGGCAACCGAAGTGCAGGTACGGCAGAAAGTGCTACAGGAGAGACGCACAGCACCTCAAGCACTTTCGTCATCCCAAGCTCTCGTATTACGAAGCTTCCCTGAGAGACGAAGGCGAGAACAGACACGAGGACGAGTCCAAGGACCGTGCCGATGGCAGAACCATCACCGCCGAGCTTCAGGAGAACGTGATCGACATTGAAGTTAACGGGAAGTGGGACCACTATGACAAGCCAGTGTGCCGATTCGGGACGGCATGTTTGAATAGGAAATGGCCACCACCTGAGGAACTTCAACCACCTACGCATAACAAGTAAAAAACAGGAAAATCATATTCCACCGTGGAGACAGAAAGAAGAACGAGACTTCATCATATACAGGTCCGATACGGCAAAGCCCAAACATCGCGAAGACGCTCATGCTACGCGCGCGCGAGTGTTTTAAATAGACGGTTAAGGTCTATTCCTCTGCAGACCTGTGATAAGTGTTTTTCAACCTGTTATTATTGTACCTATAGTACTTATGTAGACACTTATGTAGACCCTTGGTGAACTCTGGTGAATTTGCATGTGTAAACAAGTTGGACTACTTATGAACAATCCGCACGTGCCAGCACTCATACACCACCTTCTCCTGTGTTTATAGAATAGTTGCGGGCAAATCTCTTAAGTGGGGGGCAGTTGTGATGATGTGGATAGTGGTGCGTGGCCGTGACAATACAAGGAGGCAGCTGGTGATGATGATTACTTGGTGACCACAAACAAAGAGTGGCAATGATGATTGTGATGGAGAAGAACACGGGCCGAAAAGAAGACGGAGGCTCGAGAGCCTCGAGCGGAACGAGAGCGGGCGGACATCGGCGACGGCAGTTCGTCGAGACCTCGGTGCACCAGCGGCCTGCTGTTAGAGCGACCTGGTGCGACCGTTCCGGCGGCGCCGAGATCACGTCTTTGGCTCCGTGGGGCGCCAGCGGCCTGGTGCGAGGGTCCCGGAGCGACCAGAGGCGATGCCGCAGCTGGCAGCGGCTGGCTAACCGCCAGCCAGGCACGGTGACAACCTGGGATCAACCGTTACGACTCCCTGCCGACCTGTCACAACCGGGGCGGAGGCGGTGACGAGCCATCGCGACCTTCGTCGGGCCACGCAGCGACATCGCCGCGACGACGATACCACGGTGACCGCAACGACAGTGAGGAGGTGAATGTAGGAGTGCGCGGCACGTCGCGAGAGTAGACGGACGGTCCATTGCTGAACACTAGTGAGGCTGTAAATATGTTGTGTTGGTTTTAGTGTTGTCTATAAAGTCGTCTGTGTTTCGTGTTTAAAGGCCTGATCGCTGAGTCATTTCAATGAACGGATCCTGGGCCCACATTTAATCGCGTTTCCATCACACCAAGACAACACGGGTTGGCGCGAATACATTAAAACCGGTGAAAAAATTTGCCGACAATTGCGATACGACCTAACGCGAATTCTGAGCGCAGCTTCGTATTGGGGCAACGCCAACTGTGTTTGGAGTCTTGGTTATCCGCAGTTGTAGCAATGTAACATTTGTTACATACTTCCACAGAAACTGCCAGCGCACTAGTGCTAGGCACACCACTCTGTGCATTGCAGGCGTCACGAAACAAGCGAAACACCGACAGCCCCGTCATGACAAGCGAAGCCAGCCGCGCAGGGCACGTGCCAGTCCTCCATGGGCGCGCGATCCGATCCGAGGGGCCAGCGCCCGTGACGGAGGAAGAAAGCGAGTTTAGTGAACAGTGATTCGTGACGTCGTCCGACTCCGTATTCGCCTTCTTTCGCCCTCGTTCACTCTCTTTCGTCCCCGTTTGCTCCATCGGTTACGCCAACGCCAGCCGAAGGCGGCGCCAGTCAACATAGGGACGGACGCCTAAGAGCTGTACTCTAAAAAACACCTAAACGAAGGGTTGTGGCGATAGCATTGTGCACAGTGCCTTAAAACCTCTAATGGTCTATAGCACAACGTAACACGCTCCTCTAATAAAACTATATAAAACACAAACAGAGGGCCCGTTTCCGCATACGAAACTTATGAATAAAATTAAGCGATACTAAAATTACCCTTACTTGTTATTTAAGTAACAGATCGGCGCTCAACGCGTTTCACAGACCAATCTTGTACTTGAGGTAAACTTAAATCGGCACTTCGGAACCGAAAAGTAAAGTACAGCTACTGGCTACCTTAAAAGGCCTCTAAACAACCTGTGCAAATTGGAAGAACGTGCACGTTATTCTCTCCCGCTGTGTGTGTGGTATTCTCGTGGTTTTCTTTTTTTCTCTCTCTCTTTTACCCCCTCTTTCCCCTCTTGATGTGTAGAGTAGCAACCTGGACATCATCTAGTACACTCGTACAGTACAGTCTGCAAGTGCGAGTGGACCGTACTGTACAAACCGAGCGAACTTGTCAAGGCGCTGCTTGTCAAGAGTCGCACAGCCACCATAGCGCCATTAGGCGATGCTTGGGGAGCCTATACGGTACACGCAAACATCCACACACGCACACAAGGAGAAGAACCGCTCGCAACTTCACGCGCATGTCGGTGCCGATGTTGAAGAAACAAGCGCTTCGTGGACCGGCACCGGCGCATCCGTCTGGCGGCTCCGACTAGGCGAGACGGCGGTTGCTATGACAACGATGAGGCGTTATCAAAGAAAAGGAGCACACGGCGCCGCCAGACGAGACGCGTTCTCTCCGCAACTTGCCCGGGCACGCGTTCCTGCACTTGTTTCGCGGAGTACGCAGCAGTTCTTTTTTTTCTCGCTAATAAACCAACAATCAGCCAGAAAAAGTTGATAGCCTGGCTCGCAAGATCGTTGCTTATGACGACATGGCCACCTTCCGTCGAGTTTTTGCCGAGTTTCTGTAACCCACAGCGACCTTTATTCTTTAAACTATCCCCTTTCTTATGAAAGGACGCCCTATAGGGGATGCGCAAAGCGCCGACGACGCCATCTGCCGCCACGGCTCGGAAGCGCAGGCGGGCTCGGGCGAGCAGTTTTCCCGCGAGCGTGTACGCGAGTGCACGGATGGACGTGTTTTCATCGTGATTTAACGCCTCTGTCGGGCTTCAGCGATGTCGAAAAATAACTGCCGCGTTGTCGGCTGCTCAAACACATACAAAAAATCGCCAGAAACGCACTTCTACAGGTTTCCGGTGCTATTTCATGAGCGAGATGCGAAGGCGGTGGATTGCGGCTGTCCGACGCAGAAGGTAAGCAATCGCGCTTTCTTTACGACAGTGTTAGAACGATTACCATGTTTTTATTTCTCCATTTATGTCGCTACGTCTTCAGCGAACGCTACTACGTTTACACTTGGTCGCCTCGCCTGCATTGTAGACGCTACAATGCACATGAGGTTGTTATTACTGATAAGACGCGATGCCTAGACTCTCTTGAAAAACGAATGGCGCGAAGCGCAATGCCAGAGAATGTGGGGCAGGTGACGGCTCCTTTACAAAAGCGCCGTGGAATCACACGTGTGCTGCACGAAATCGGCTGCATTCTACCTATTGATGGCACTGGAATGCGATCACCGGTGCAGAATGTTCGCTGTGCGCTCGCCTCAACTCTACGCATATTGGCTGTAAAACATGGCACCTGTGCGCATTGAAGGCTTTTGACAGGACATTCAACCGAATCAACCTCCTTTTGAATGCCTCGTAACATGACTTCTAGCTGATGTGACCGAGGAGGGGGTACAGGCTGCCACCCAGGCTCCGGCAAAGAACTCTTGCGAGGCTTCTTGCTTACAAAAAAGGCACGTTTATTTACATATTTACAAGAGTAAACAAACTAGGCGTAGAGACGCGCCTTTACATGAGAAGAGTTCGCAAGCGACAAGAGGCCCCCGGCGCACTCTCGATGCGCTCCTTTTATATCCGTCCGTGCACGCGCGTCTCGTCAAGTCTTTTCACAGGACGCTGACTGCGTGTACCAGCAACGCCGATGCACTTTCCCTGCAGCGCACAAGAACACCTCTTGCGTTCCTGCTGGACGCGGACTGCGTTTGGAAGGCATGCCGCATGAGCGTCCCTTGCAGGCCGCCTTGCCGGTTATAACAATGCTAATAGGAAACCCTTGCGCCACTAGCGCAAGCTGCCGAGATATTTTTTCACAAGTTTATCGTGCTGGTTTCAAAGTTTTACCAACGCTGACCCTTCGCGTGGCCACACCCCTGAAATCCATGCGCCGGTGCGACAGCGCTTCCCTGAAAATCTACTGTATAAACACATGGCACGTAAACGAAGCTACTGTGTCGAGAAAAAACGTTGGTTCACGCGTTGGTTCACTATTATAAAGTGCGGCTCCTTTTGCGCACACTATCGCCGCAAAAGAAATAATTTGGGACGCGCAAAAGCGGCAAAGTCGCACGCGCGCACTTCCGTCATGCTTGCTTGCAGTGAAAGGAGGCGTCTGCTACGCGGCCCGCTTGCGGTTCCGACGGCCGCCGCTACACGGCTTTCAGTGGCGCCCCTATAAGCGCTGCGCATCGCGGATAGCGCCAAGCTAAGGTTGCTTTGTGAATACTGGCCTTAATTTAACATACCGTGATGCGTTTCGTGGAACCGGACATATCGTATGTAAGAAAGAGCTTTCGAGCACTTCTGAGCAGCACCGACTCAGAAGTATACCAGATTCCAGTAGCAGTATGGCCTCTGCCATCTGCGCGTAGGACCTCGTCGATGGCCAGGGTAACGGCCAGAAGCATACAAATCGTGCCGCGGCATTGGATGTGTGCATTGTTAACGTCGTTCCAGGATGAATTAGTTGCGCGCGTTGACTTTTTCCGGGTACCTTATTATTTATTTATTGTGCACAGCTTTCAACTTAGCGCTATATGTAAGAAGGGCCTTTGATGAGGCCACGTGGATGAGGCACTACTGCGCGGGATGGAACGCAGCGTTCTATCTAGCCGCCGTGTTTCATTCGCGCGGTAGTGAAAATGAGGCTGGGGATATGCCGCAGCAACTGGCCTCATTACATGGGTTCTTGGGTTGCCCAACGCGCCTTATGTTGCCGCATGCAATAAAATTACCGACCAAGCTTACTTTCATTTGTCGGAGTCAATTGCCGAGTGGACCGAGAGAAACAGATTAACGCGTTCCCGCACACAACCTGTCGAGGACGACTTGAGGACTTTTGAAAGACTTAAGGCAATGCCCTGCCACTCGTCAGGACGCCGGAACGTGCGGCTTGTTTGTACTTCTCGCGGCACGGCAACATGATCTTTAAAGGGGAAGTAGAAACGACTTGTATTGGGTTCACTGTTGCTGGCTGCGTCGGACGCCACTGGATCAAATCATGTGCTCCCGTTACTCGTTTGTTCGAGGTCTCGCGAGAGAACAAAGCAGGGAGCGTTGCGTTACGCACGCAACGTCTTGAAACGGGCGCACGCACCCATCCGTGGACGAAATAACGATACGCACTGCGCATGCGCACTTCTCTCCCATAGCATCGCAGCGTACGCCGGCTTGTTACGTATACGTCCAACTAAATGTGTCAATTCGGGAGTTCTGGTACTGCGTATGGAGTATCCATGACATCGCTGCGCACGAACGTCACGCCTAGACTTGAGCGCGTGCATAGGACTTGTGCTCATGCGCACAATAAGAAATGCGACATCCTTATGTAAGCAGGGCCGTTACGTACGCAACGTATACACAGCACTAAATCTAGAGGTGTAATAACGGATTGAAACAGGACAATTTAGGGCTAACTAAAGCAAATAGTCCGCCTCGGTGGCTACAGTGGCTACGGTGCTCGCCTGCTGACCCGAAGGTCGCGCGTTCGATCCCGGCCGCGGCGGTCGCATTTCGATGGAGGAGAAATGGTAGAGGCCTGTGTACTGTGTGATGTCAGCGCACGTTAAAGAACACCAGATGGTCGAAATTTCCGGAGCCCTCCACTACGGCGTCTCTCATAATCATATGGTGGTTTTGCGACGTAACAACACCCCAGATATTATAAGAACTAAAGCAAATACTTAATTTTTCACCGTCTTCAGTTCAGGTCATGTAAGCGTAATTTTGACTCGAACGAATGGATCAGAGCCAACATTATCTTCACAGAGCAGTATCGTCGCGACAAGACATGGTTATCTCGAGCAATTGCGCAGAACATTCGTTACGCAAATAAATGAATAAATCAATGAATAAATAAATAAATAAATAAATAAATAAATAAATAAATAAATAAATAAATAAAAATTGATGTCGTGTTTCAATCTCAGTACTGTACGCCGAACGAAAAGTCTACTTGGGAGTTCAAGTACTGCTTACGGAGTATCCATGACAGCGTTGTGTATGAACGCCACGTCTAGCCTTGAGCGCCAGCAAAGAACTTGAGCTCATGCGAAATACGAGAAACGCGACGTCCTTACGTAAGCAGTGCCGTTACGCACAAAACGTACACAGTGCTGCATCTTGCTATATAGCGCGAACCAAATAATAAACGGCGCTACACTACGGCCTCATCAATAGAGGCGGTCGTGCGTTAGAAAACGCAACGCCGCTGCCCTGAACGCCGGTACAGCCGTCCCCCCGCCCCGTCGTACATACATCAGTTTCCACAACCAATAGACAGTGTAAGTCGCCAAGTAGTATAAGGTGATGGCGGTATAGGAAAAGTGCGGACAGCAAGAACTCATATCTAACGATATCACCAGAATTCGTGGCTCGCACTATCCGCACAGTATCTACCAGTCAAAAACTGGTATCCTTCCTACCCCGTCGTGTCAACGGCGGCGATTTCTCAACAAATCGACAAAATAAATACTATGCCTACTCAATGAAAAAAAAAAAGAAAAAAAAACGCTAAGCCTGCGCGGAACGCGCAGCACAGTCACAGCGAAAAAACAAGTTTGAACATACGGTTGAAAACAACAGCGTCCGAAAGCAAGAAGAAATCGGTCTATCGTCGGCACAAAATCGCAATTTCCAGCACAGGCTACACTAATCATTTATGTCAGCACCGCGAAAGGCTCCTACATTCAAAGGGACAATTTTCAGTATACAAAAATAAAAGGTGGAGACTAACCTGGACCCTTCGCTCTCGAAGCTGCTCCAAAACGTGTCCAGAAGACGCACCCTTAGGGATGTCACAGCGAACACTTGGCCCTCTGTTAGAAGGTCGCGTCTCTTGGGCCACCGCCATTCAGCACCACCGTCGCTGACGTCGTCGGAGCTTCGATATCAACGGTAAATCAGCCGACGCTTGACTGTCCGATGCTGCCGGCTCCCAAGGGGACGCTGTCCTTCGAAGAAATCTGAGTCGCTGAGTCGCTGCTTAGCGAAAATCCACGTCCTCGACGGCAGCAGTGCCTTCCGTGCCAGCGGACCCGTCTCCACGAAGCGGTGTGAGTAGCTTTCTTGCAGGTAGCTGAAGTGCACGACGCCGTGTCGAAGCGGTCGGGGGTTGCGGCAAGCACAGAGTCAGCAGCACTGAGCATCCGTTGAACGCACAGCAGCGTGTGCGGCGCACGACTGTCGTCAACAGGCGCGGCCAGAGACCCATGCATAGAGTTACTCTATGACCAGCGCACAGTCATGGAACGCGCATCAGTGCGCGTCCGAGGTGGAACGCGAACAGCGTTAGCAAAGAGCGATCATATGGTTGTCCGAAGCAGCTGCGTCCGGCCAACACCCTGGTCCGGCTCCGGCGGGGGGATGGGGGAGAGTGCCATGGCAAAACGCCATAGAGAGGGGGGGGGGTGGGGGGGGTGGAGGTGTCGACGGAGAGTCAACGCCCATGGCGTCGCATCGATAATTGAGGAGGAAGAAACTTTAGTCAGAAAATAAAAGTAAGAAAAAAAAAGAAAAGAATGGCAGCTCCACTGCTGTGAAACCCGAGGACCTGCGTAGCACGGACATGCACCGATTTCCGTTCGTAGAGTTCCCACCGCTCCGTTTACCAAAGCGTCGGTGAAGCCAATGTTTGAGGTAAGCATGCAGGGCTTCCCCGGCACGAGTAGAAGCTTATTAGGGAGATTCGCAATCTCGGTGTGCGACATTGCGCTAACTTTTCTGCGCTTCATCGTCTCCCTGCTTGTTTTTTACGGCTGTTGAGATACGCGTCGCCTACAGCTACTACAGCCACTTCCGCGCCTTGCCGCGCCGGCGAGGACAGGGGGAAGGGGCAATCGCTCGCTGAGCCAGGCGGTGGCGCACTCTCTTGCGCCCCGCCGCAGTCAGCCTTATGTGCACGAAAAGTGGTTTTAGCGATTTTTAAGTGAATTATTGCGATTACTTCTTGGTTATTTCTGTTAATTATATTACGTCAGATCTTGTTCGTTCATGTCAACCCAGTTCTGAGCATTTTTAACCTTTGTTATAGCTCGTAGTGAGCGCTTTACGGTGAGCGTGATAACGCCACATCACATGTATGGACGACAAGGCGGGCGACTGAAGTGCTCCCCACACAAAATGCAGGCAGTTATGGTCAGCCCTCAGTCCAGGGCTCCGCTGGACACGTGCGGCTCGCGGGACGTGGCCAAGTAAAGCTATTTGGCTTCGCTTGTCCTCATCCGCAAGCAAGGTGTCCGCAAGCCATGCCTCCCACTGCCTGTGAAAGACGTGCGGTTGCTTAGTAATGTGTGTCCCATGCGATGTAATGTGTGTGCCATGTAATGTGTATCCCATGTGTGTCCCATGCGACATTTAGTCCCATGCGATGTGTTTTTGAATTGTAACCATGTTTTGGTCATTTTGGCTTGACATATGGGACCCTGAGGCAAGGAGTAATACAGATCCTCAACATCAGCCGAGAACGCTTCCAACCCCTATGTTGTCAAGGTTGCCTAGGAACATGTCTACTTCATTTGGTCTTCTAACGAGGAACGGGTCGTTTATGGTTAAGACCGACAGTGACCGCTGGAGGTCTAAACCTAGAGAGTGCTGCCAAGTTTTTCAGTGGAAGTGAAGTTTTCTACTCGAAACTTGACTTTCACGCTGGAACATTGGAAACTTTCTGATGTCGAGTGAAACTGGCAAACAAAAGACTAATAATTCTGTGCAGCTGTTACCGTGCACCTTATTCTCCAATGGGCTTCATTAGCCACAGGATTGAAGGATAGTTGTACAATGGCACCCTCGCTCGGCAGCGGTCAAGGCCCCCCGCTCTTGCGTAACAGAAGGAAAAGTAGGCGAAAATAAATCCTAAATGACGAAAAAAAAAAACTGCCAATATTGCGCACAGCATGCAGCACAGTCGGAGCGTGGCGCACAGTCAGATGACGCACGGTCAAAAGTGGTGCAGCGCCCTTGCTAGTGCCCGCTGTAAACTCCCTCAGGACGCCTTGAAGTTTGGTTGTGACGTACCCACGCAAAAATCATTCTATTCTGCGAAGTTGGGAAACACTCACTACGTGTTCCTAAAGGAATATGCACCCTCGTGTAGCTGCACACTTTTTTTGTCGCTGTAATGAATGATAATGACGATCATGAAGAATTGTTGATTATTTTTTTGTCACCACAAAACTGCGACAGGGAGGGTTGAAATACTTACGGGTACGGAGAGAAGCTTAGCAAGCTCCTAATCATGCCCCTGTAATGGTGGACAATTATATCTCGATGAGAAAATTCTCTTGTAATATCGCGGCTTTCATAACGGAAGATTCATTAATATCACGCAGTTTCGAACACTCGAAAATACGTCAGGACATACACATTTTGACAGAAACGTGCGACGCTCCAGTATGTTTCCTGTCGGATGCTTTCGGAGTACTCAATTCCTAAAAAAAAAATGCATGTCAGAAAGGCGTGTAATGCACAGGAAATCTACGTAGTATCCGCGTCAAATGAAACCCGAACAGCGGCAAGCATTCGCAGTGGTATAGTGCGCGCCGTCCAGTTATCCCTATGGACAGGCGCGCATGTCTGCGAAGTGCTGCCGAACCAGGATGCGCGCGCCTGTCAGTGGTGATAACTGGACGGCGCGCACTATACCACTGCGAATGCTTGCCGCTGTTCGGGATTTCATTTGACGCGGATAGTACATACACGCAACGCAGGAAGAGTAAAATATTTCTTCATACCTGCCATGCTGGTCTAGTGGGAATGGCGCTCGACTGCGGACGCAATGGTACCGGATCGAATTCCGGCCGTGGCGGCCACATTTTGATGGAGGCAGAATGCCAGAGGCTCTCGTACTTAGATTTAGCTTCACGTTATTGAACAGCAGATGGTCAAATCTTCCAGGTGCCCTCCACTAGGGTGCCTCTCCTAATCATGTAGTGGTTTTCGAACGTAAAACCCCTACAATAATAAACATTTCTTCACATTATACTTCTCGTAAAATTGCTCACGTAACATCAACTGCTATAATTTAATTTGCATTGGGGGCACTTGGTTAAAAATATCCATGTGGCATTGAGCATCAGCACCAGAAAGCATCAGCATCAGAATCGCTGTCACAAAAGAAGTGAAAGTAGTGCATAGTCGCTGCTTGTACCAGCCAGCTGATGTTAAAGGGAGGACGTTGCCGCACGAGCGCACAGCGCAGGGCTGCATATATGGCATAGGAAACAATCGGTGTGGCTCTACGTGAAGAGCCGGTCGTGATGTGGACGTAAGTGGTTATGAGCAACGAAATCGCAGCTTCATGAAATGACTCGGTTGCTGTCAGCACCGGCACCGAAGAATGAAGAACGCAGTTTCCGACCTGCTGAAAATGGAGTGGCTACCCTAAAGCCTGCCGTACGTCGTTGTTTTCAATGGAGACCAGGGACCACACTCACAGAAGTAGAGGGAGTACTTGAAGAGCAGGGCAACTGCATTACTCTCGCCAGAATTCTTTAACTCCGTGGGGGGAGTAGCGCAGAGTTAGCCGCTGAACGTACTCTTTCCTTGAAGGAAGAGTAAAAGAGGCTGCGAACGCTCTGCTACTCAGACGGAGTTCCCAATCTATGCAACTCTCGTGCCGATGCGGCGTGAATGGGGTCTGGTACTCCGTCCTTAGCGGACGAAGTATACAATGTAGCGCCTACATGTGACCACCGCGACGCCTCAAAGCAATATAACTGTCTCGTAACCATACGCCTTTGTGCGTAGACGCCACAGATGCAAGTTTATTGCGTCAAGTTAGTAGAATAACTTTCAGTGATGACAAAAGTATGGTTTTGTGATTGTGAACGTTTCATTCCGAAAACGCCAACAGCGGCACCTTCGAAGCAAGGAACAGCGCCAACTTCTAACTCGTCGCCAAAAATTTGTTTATGGCACAGGCTAATTGGAGTAACGTAGACACTCGAGACATTCGTAAAAAAAAAAAAAAAAAAAAAGAAAGGAAAAAAAGAACTGCCTTACAAAAAGAAAAAAAAACTTCACCAGCAGAATTCGACCTCGCCACCTCCCGATTACCAGGCGAGTACTAGCTCTACCACCACGCAACGTCTCACAGCGCTGACTACACCGTAAACAAACTGATGAAAACAAAACAAGCCGTTTCGCTTCACGGGTCGAATTCTGAACACAGACGTGATTGTCTTTCCCAACTAAACCTTGCGTCTTCATGAGATTAAAACTGCTGCCAGCCACACATGACATGCGGCTATGGCCAAGAGCGCCAACTTTCGTTCAGAATTCATAACATGGAAAACAAAATATACAAAAATTTACAAGGATCTGGGGCGGATTATCAGCTGTTACTGCCGAGTACAAGAGCCGTTTCTCGCTCTTTCTGTTGGTTGACGTGCACAGAAGCTTTATGTCGACTGTAATGTCGTTCGATAAGTACGCGCGTATTTGATTGAATAATCTGTATTTTCTTGTGCAAGCGACGATATGCTAGTGCAGCAGTGTGTCAGTGTGCAGATTTGCATTGCTATACCGATAGCTGCAACTACCTAACCGATCGCTAAAAATCAAATTGAATGCGCAGGAAAGTATGCCTTCATGTTACTTCAATAAGGCGTACCAAGTGACAAGCCTGTGTTTTCACGTATGAGTCAGCGAAGTGCCGGGGAGTGCGCCCGGCGGCCATCTGCGGCGGCCTGTGTGCACTGGCTGAAAGCGCGTCGCATCGACGCTCATCGCTCCTTGTGCGGACACCGTACACAAGAAACAATGGTTCAGTCAGGTTAACCGATGCCAAAGCTCTACTGTACAGTCATTATTACTCCGCGGAATCGCGTATCATTAAGCCCAGAAGCGCCGATGACATGTAGACGAACTCGGCCGGTACGCTAGGCCTACCTTCGCTGGCTCGATCTCGGCGCAGGCGGCCTGTGTGCACTTGGCTGAAAGCGCGTCGCATCGATGCTCATCGCTCCTTGTGCGGACACCGTACGCAAGAAACAATGGTTCAGTCAGGTTAACCGATGCCATAGCTCTACTGTACAGTCATTATTACTCATCGGAATCGCGTATGATTAAGCCCAGAAGCGCCGATGACATGTACACGGACTCGGCCGGTACGCTAGGCCTACCTTCGCTGGGAGTCGTACTCGTACGGGTCGTATTTGGTTGGCCCGATCTCGGCGCAAGTGGCTCGCGAAGGTTGAGGTTTGCGCATTTCTCAAGCCTCTTACTATCCCATTAAAGTGTAGCCGAGGTAAGCAAAACTGTAAGGATTGCCAGAGATGCGCTTGGGTTGTAGTTTTGCCGACCGGCGTTGTTTTTCTGGCGTACTTGTAGTACATGCCGCAGCACCGCAAGTCGGATCGGACGCCGGATCGTAACGTTCGTAGATTATTCCTCGGCCAGCTCTACTGAAAGATTGTCCCAACTATATTTGTAAGCGCGTAGCTACTCCTCCCAGACTTAGGCATTAGCGGCTGAACCACATTGAGCCGATACGACAGAATGCCAGCTGATAATTGAAATTTAACGAAAATTGCGTTGATTGTTATGAAGTTTTATAGTAAAAGGCAGACGTGCCTACAGTAATCCTAACGATTACCAGATACTTACACGGGCTCGGCGTATGTTTGTCTTTCAATACGCACAATAGAGATGATGCGCCACCGGCACTAGAAGGGGGCTAGACATCATGGGTATATATACCGGTTGCTGAACGTATATGGTTGTCCGTAGCGCGAGCGGTATATGTTCAGTGTTGCTGTGTTGTGTACGATTGTAATGTGTGTGCCGATGCCTGTCCCGTATATGTGACGTAAGCTTAAAAAATGTGAGCCTGTTCACTGTTAGATTGTAAAAAATGCTCGACAATTATTTTTTTTTACATTAGTCCTAGCAGAAAGAGTGATTCTACTCTTGGAGGGAGTTGATGCACTCTAGCCAGACCAGATTATAAAATTCTGTGAGAGAGTAGCGTAACTCCCGCAGAGAGTGTATGCACTCCATTTCAGAAGCGTGACTTTACTCTGGCGAGAGAGCTTGTTCACTCTCGCTCAGCCAGAGTACCAGAACTCTGTCGGGAGAGTGTGCCTACTCTGTGCAACAGAGAGTTCTCAGCACTCCTGAAAAGAGAGTGAAATATGGGACAAGCGTTTACTCCCGCAAAGGGACTCGCTAGCACTCTCTTGGGTCTGTGAGTGCAGTGATGGCCGAGTAATATCCGAATTCCTTTTTTCCTTGCGTAGCATCGTCCCACTTTATCATGGTTGGTACTTGTTGCATCCATGTTGCACACAGGTCAGTCTAAGACTTGCTTGTGCATGCAGTCGTCGTCATTCCACAATAGTCCTTCATACAGGTTCATTGATGTGTCGTTTTCGCGTTGTCGAAACATGACCACCATCACTTTGTCAAAACGTTGTAGTGGTTTTTCATCATCACAGTCCCAGTACGAAAAGGCGAAGGCAGTCCCGCCCGTATGTGACGAGGTGGTCGGTGGCCCACGCATGGGGCACAGTGAGTGAAATTGTCGCGGATGGTTTTCATATCATTGTTGCGTGATTCTCTCCACAGGCGACCGTCAAATCCTGGCCTGCCCAATGTCATTGTCATTCTTTGTCACTGCGCGCACTCAGTGTAGTAGTGGTGATAATATATTTACGTAAACGACCTTAACCCTTCGAAGTCATATGTTGTGCCACCATTGTTGTGCCAGAGGCATCGTGCAACGCTTCTTCCCACGGGAGATCACCTAGTCGCCCAGAGTTTCGGCGAACTCTTCCCCCCACCAGCGCCGGTTCCCATGGAGAGGTCGGCGAGCCACTCAAAAGTTCCGGCGAACTATTTTCTTTTCCGGCCAAACACCGTGAACCGGCCCCAGACAAACGACTGGAACCTTATTTAAGGCCGTGCCGGCCCCCCATGTTAAGAGGATTCGCCCCAGCCGACTTCGTCGTGCTGGCCGGCTTTGTACCTGCTATAACCTGCGATAACCTGCGATAAATGTTGTTATTGTTATCAAAGGCTGGTCTCCTGCTCTGCTTCTTTGGACGAAAAGTCCAATCGTCCGCTACCTCGGCTCGCCTACCTCCCGGCTTACAACGCCCCGAAAACCCCATTTGTAACACCATACATGCAGTCAACGTGATTCCATTTCCTGGTCGCCACGCCGTCAGCGTCATGCGTATTCACCATCACGCCGTCGTAGTTTCGTGGTCATGACATTACTTCTGCGTTTTCACGTCATCGTCACCGTGAGACTTGCTCCCGTTCGTGACTTCATACCTATGCCGTAGACGCCATTCTGTAGTCCCCAGGCCATCGCCACCTTGCACCCAGTCTTGTGGACTGGGTGCTTGCCGATCCTCTTTGGTAAGACAGGTATACAACGGGAAAAGACTACTTGCAATCAGTTTCCGATGAAAATGAGGCACACTCAATCTTTCGCCAAACAATATAAAATGGTCGATGAACAAAAACAGCTTTCCCTGTCAAGCAAACATTTGCTCTAGCGTCACTACACAGTTGGTCGACTCAGCATTTCCACTTATTGTCCGTTCTATGCGACATTAAGTACATTCCTTCATAGGTTCACGCCATTCTCGGAAAAATATTAGTAAATCTATCACGTATTACTAAGGTCAGCGCGTATGATCTACTATGTATTGTTGAACTCTGCTCTGACCTTTAACGTTGGATTTTCTGTTCTTGATGAGTTGAGATTCGAAAATATGAACTCTTTATAATCCGTTTAATGCCCTAGCTCTTTTTCAAATGAAATATTTTTGTCGCATTCACAGCATACAACGTGACTCTTTTTCGATCCTGTTAAGAATTCGGTAAAAGTAAGCAAGTGTAATCTTTCGAGCAGCTTTTCCAGAAAAAAAGATTCAACAAAGATCATTGTTGATGGTACTATACGTTGTACTATTGGACGACGAACCAACGTAGGGATATTTTGCCTCGATAGCCAAAGCATGCACCAAGTGAACTGAAGTGTCGTTTTGTCAGTGCGAAATAACAAATTATTTTTAATTTCAGACCAAGTGTATTCTCTACTTTGGCCTTATCATGTCATTCACAACACATCACAAAACCTGCAGGTTTTCACTATGACACCAACTCATTCTCTGCCAAGCATCTGCCAAGAGGTGCTCAGGCTAAGCAGTTGCTGGCTTTAATTATGAGGCTTCACATACCTCTTGCTACAGCTTACCACCAATACAATCATGTGCACGAGGCAACAATGTGCAACAATGTGAAGTTTCAGGTAAAAATGCAACCAGTATTACCCGACACAGTATGGTACACACAAAACTGAAGGGCCTCCATATTAGCTGTGATCCATCTTACACTACAAAAGTACTGATATTATTCTTGTTTTTATTATTTGGGTCTTGGTTTCACTGTACTTTTATTAAGGCACCTGCAGAATTCTGCGAACGGGATGATATTTTTTCTGTAGGTTATTTACGCTTGTTGACTTCACCGCTCTTTGACAGACCAGACATTCACACGTATCACCTTTAAAAAGGTCTTATATTTCTTTAGTTCATATGGGGTTAGTCTCAAGAATGATAACATTTAGTCCTTGTCAGCGGTCTCGTTCCTGTCTGAAGGTTGACCTCAAGTAAGTGTAATTTGTTCTTCTCAATCAGTGTGATAGGGTCCCTTTTACGGTTGCGTTGTAGAGCGTTCCTTTAAATGATTCCATTATGAGTACTGAAATACAAAAAGACGCGTACGACCAAGCAAGAAAATTAAAGACAGAACAGAAAGGGCCTTTCTGTTCTGTCTTTAATTTTCTTCCTTGGTGGTACGCGTCTTTTTGTATTTCAGTAAGCATGTACCAACTAGCCCAACAAAAAGATTTATTAAGTTTCATGATGAGTATGCTGTCCTGGACGAAAACACAGTTTCCACCATACATTCGCAGTAATAGTCGTATAATAGCATTTCTTCAACGTCGTAAATGTTTGCTGCCCCTTAAAGTAATTCTAACATATTGATGAAGCTCACAATGTTGTGTGTTTACTGGTTGTACTCCAAGGAAAAGTAAGAGAACATTTTCAAAATTGCTCATTGGTGCCACTCAAGATATATCATTCTTGTGGTAACATAAATGGCTAACGACGCCAAAGTGGAGGCGTCTGTTAAACTTGTTTAGGTTCAGTTTTTTCTCTCGTGGTGTGAACGACAGCCAACTTTTTCAAAGATATGATGCGACAAATTTAGGAAACGGTTCAGAAAGCCCCAAGTGGGGATAAGACGTCTATTTGCGACAATTTCTTTGCATGTTGAAGAACATCAAGCATTCTGAAACTAATGGTTGACTCTTCTCCAGATAGGCTTCGTTACACCTTAATACAAGGCTCACTTACACGGGACGGAATGATTTCTCGTTTATTATCAACTCATTTCTGTGAGACGTGGAACATTCGAATAATAACCGTATGCTAGTGCCTGGATGAAAACTTGTGCTTGCGAATCTGTTGGATTGGTCGTATGCGCGACTGGCATAGACATCAATTTTAGATCCTAAGAAAGAAAAATTTGACATTTGATGCATACCGCCGAGGTCATGAAAGAAAGACAGAAGAGATAGCAAACACATGTTTAGGTAATCCATTTGTGCTTTGGAACTGGTGCCTCATTGTCTTAGCATACGGTGGAAATTTATTTTTTATTGAAGTAGCTCGAGTGGTTGAGTGCTCCGAAATCGTTAACCGGGTTCATTAGCCCTGGCGTAAGGTAAAAAATCTGGTTTGCGTTCGTCAATGACAGTGGACATCCACCACATTATCACATAGAAGGAACTTGCACTTTGCAATAGTGGACCTGTACGGCGAGTTATGGGAGGTCTAGCATAAAAAGAACACACGACATCGATAGCACGTGGATTCCCACTGGTATTCGTTGAAATATAACAAATATAAGAAGCGCCACTACGCTCACAGATACGGCAGCATATTATATGCTTTGTCAATGACTGATAGCACATGTTTCATTCTCTAGGGTTGAAGGCGAGACATCTGTTTTGCCAAAAAAAAAAAAACACTGCCTAGGAAGCATTGTTAGCTGCAGAGCGCAAAGCCAAATTAGAGCGTATTTTAGAGCCAGTTGACTTGCTGAATTTACGCTTGTGATTCTGGCAAGGTATAATCACGCAAGAAGAAAACTTTTTCGCACACACTTTATGCTATTGCTCACCATGTGAAACTGTCGAGGAACTATCAAAAGGGGATGGGTGCGTGTGAGTATTGACAACGACTGTGTACGTGGCGATGATGGCAGCTTTAGGACGACACTGTACAAAACAAGACCGTATTACGGACTATTTGTTGTCGCCATTGTGCCTGAGGATTGGTCATAATTCCCCTATATGTGAAGCCTATGCCGTCTGTCCTACGTATGCAGCGGTGGGAGGGTACTAAATAACGCCGCACCGGATGTCTCCTGTAGACAACTATGGAGTGAGCCACAATCTGTGCCTACCCTGGAAAAGCAGCTCAACACTTCTCAAGCAGCGGATTGGCAGTCAACGAAAGTTATAAAGGCTGCTGACTTCGTTCGGTGTAGTGCCCACCCGAATTTTCCAGTCTAATACCAAAGGAAATAAAAGATAACAAAGAAATTTCTAGCGCACAGCTAGGTTAGGCAGAATTTAGGCATTTCTTGCGTCTCCAATGGTTGAAGACAAATGCATAAATAAAGTTAGAAGCCAAAATAACAGACGAAGCGCCAACGGCCAATCTGTGTTTCCTGTAGAGTTCTAATCTCTTATTAAGTCATACATCACCACCAAGTGGCGCGCAGCTACACGTATATGATGAGCTCACAAAATGTTTTTCAACTGTGTACAATCACTGTACAAAATTTTGCAATAGTACTGAAGCAGAAGTGAGCGAGTTCCAGTAATACCCAGCGTATACAGATTTTTTCCGCACATTTTTACGCACATTTTTTTCCTAACATTACATCTTGGAATGCCAGAACGTAGCTTCTAACCAGAAAGCTTTCCAGACGTTCCTGAAGTTTCAGCGGTCAACCGACCTCGATTAACCATACCGTGTTTGAATGTGCGTGTATTTTTTAAGGTAGGTCACCACCTTCGAGAGAAACTTTTACAGTTTTAGTACAGAAGTTACAATTAATCTTTTTTGGCTTGTAGGGATTACTTAAATTTCAACCTTAAGATGATGAAACAGCTAAAAATGTAAAAACTAAAAGATTTATAAAAATCAAAAATGTGGCAAAATACACGTGTTGGGCCAACAATTATAAATAAAAAAACCACCAGGCCTGCGCGGAACGCGCAGCACAGTCACAGCGAAAGCTGGAAGAGCGGCCTTTTTTAAACACTCTTGGGTTAACAACTCTTGGGTTAACACTCTTGGGCTACAAGCGCACTTCCATGTTACCCACTACGCCATAAATCATCATAATTTTTGTGTAGTGGGGAAGAGTTCACTATGCCATTATTCGTCATTCTTCCGAAAAGCGCGGTACCCGCTACACACTTGTAACGCATTATGTGCACTTTGTTGATGCTGTGGCTGACGACGATGAAGAATTATGCCTGAGGCTTTTGTAATGGGTTGGAGCATTGAACGACCCACTCGTTACTCAATTCGCATTGTGTGACTCCTGGTTGTTACTTTACTGTTCCAAAACGCTTTACAACACAAGTTAACGCGATTCCTAACCCGACATGAAGCCTGTATAGGGTCAGCTTGCACCGCAGCTTAAAGCAGTGGCGTAGCTCAGTGGTAGAGTGCTGGGCTGCCACGCGGAGGGCCCGGGTTCGATTCCCATTCTGTCATAGGTATTTTTATTTGTATAGTTTTTTCTCATTTCGTGCGATAGTGGTTGCGGACAGCGGCGGCGGCGGACAAGTACGGCGCAAAAACTGCCCTTGTTGTGATATCATAACAGCTTTCGCTGTAAAACTGTTGGTGCGACTCAAACGCGACTTGGCAGCTACCTAGTGAGGACCAGGGCTGGGCAAAGATACTTTCAAATTGTATCGCGATACGATACAAGATACTCGGGCAAGAAGTATTGGAGATACAGATACAAGATACTGCCAGAATGAATGTATCCGATACGATACTTCCCAATTGTATCTTAAGATACTTCGATACATTTGTAAATTTGCTGTTGTAGATGTATACAATGACGCTGCAAATGCCTATGTACAGAAGTGTTTGCTTGAGAATGTCTTAACTGCGACCAACTTTGTTTATTTTAATGAAATAGCTGTTTGAATCCGGAATGTTATGCCTTTCTTGCTTAATGCTTATTAGTTTCATTCCGAAACAAGTTATTGTCATTTGTTTACTTGACAGCGCTTCATAAGCTGTGGTATCAGTAGCTTTTACTTGAGACTTTTGTAATTTATGGGTGTCGCTGCTCTATATGGCGACCAGCCAGCGGCTTGCCGTCTAAATTGCAAGAACTTCAATAAGAAGCCTCCGCAAGACGGCACAAATAGCGGTGCAGAGTGTTACCTTCTCCGTAAGCGTATTACCGCTCTAGTTGTACTGCATCACCCGACAGCCGTAGAGCAGCCATAACGCTGGTAGCGATATTTTTTGTCAACCAGCATGTGAAGACGATAACTACCGAGACAGCGATCACAGTTCACTGAGGACATAAAACTGCAGTGATTTTTCATATCCTACCTATCAATTTGCGTAAAGTGTACGTTAGCAACATATTCACTAACGCGTAGTCTTTTACCGTTTCGTCTCCGAGAGAACTTGTGCCGCCCAGAAGCTTCCCAGATGTACTGTACGCGGGAAAAAGCGTCGCAGGATGGCACTGCTATTCACACTATTGCAACTCCTAGCGTGCTTACCTACTTTTTTGTAACACACAAACAATAAAGAAAAGACTTTAGTGGGACCCCCCCCCCCCCCCAAAAAAAAAAAAAAAAAAGAAAGCGAATATACCTCAGTCAAATAGCAAGGCAGTTCCGCAATAAAAAATGATAGTGGATAGGTATACAGGGTGTTTCACATGAGTACAACCAATTATTAAAAAAAAAGCAAGCGCTTAACCGCGACTGAATGAAACCAATGGCATATGGTTTACCGTCATGTGGCACTTGTTATGGTATTTTTACATTGCGCTTTGTTGGTTGATTAACTATGGTCAATTATGCGACATTTTTAATAATTACTCTTGCGCTGAGTGCACTTCGTCCCATCGCAGAGCGCATTTAAAAACGACTAAAGCAATTATTTTTTGGCGGCTTACATGCTGCGTGGTGAATATTTTCTGGCTTTTAAAGGAAGCACGTGAAATATCAAATAAAACCACGTGACTGCGCTCATGCGCTATCACACTGCAGCGCTCTTAAACATGCTCCGAGCGAAACAATCGGCGCGCGGAGCGTCAGCCTGTCGCTTCTCAGGTACGATGGCGTTCATTGGCCGTGTGTTTCAGAAATGTTGAAGCTCTGTGGAGCCAATGGCTAAGCCGTGGCCGCTCATTTGGTCATGGTCCATTTGCCGGTTGTTTCGCTCGAAGCACGTCTGAGAGCTCTGCAGCACAATAGAATAGGAGAGCAGCAATGTGGTCATATTTCTCCGATAGCACTTTGACTTGGGCGAGTTTATACATAGTTTAGCGCGATTTAGACGAGGACAGGAGACATACAGAACACAGACGAGCGCTATATTTCTCCGACTTTGTTTAAACGACGGAAAAATCCCTACGTAGCATGTACCTTTCCACAAAAAAAAAATCAGATCTGTCCGTTTTAGAATGTCCTCTCAACCGTGACGAAACGCACATGGCCCTAAAATGAATAGCAGCATTGTTAAATCATTCATATTAGTTAAGAAATTAAGTGCAATATAAAAATGCCCTAATGAGAGCAACATGGCCGTCAACCCCATCGTTGGTTTTATTAAGTTGAGGTTAGGCACTTCTTTGCAAATACTTGGTTCCAGTTACGTGACACCATTTATAAACACGATACAGGCGGCACCCCTAAAAGTTACGAATATAGAGCATCATGTGTCGTCAACTTAGGTGTTAATGTCAGACAATAGAAAAGTCACTGCCCACGGAAATTACCACTAAGGGGCACCTGGGGACGCTCATGAGTAAACCGAAGTACTTGGTATTATGTTTCTCAAATCTCCTTCCTAACGTCTTTAAGATTTGTTATTATAATTACCATTATTATAACGTAACGTCACTTTCGCTGTTTTATTAAATCGTAAGCAGAATTTTTGTTCCTGTAAGCACTAGGCACGCTCAGTTTATGTTACCTTTGTCCTCAACATCACCTGAACAGTAAACTCACACGGAATGTAGATATGTATATAGTAGCAATGACGCCGACAATTAAAAATAAGAATTAATAAGAGAATGACTTGAAAAAAAAAGGAACAGAGGAGGATGCAACAAATTACATATTACAGTTAACAAACGGGAAAAACACTACACAAAGACCTAGATAATGTGTGGGATGCAAATGGAAAACAGCAAAGAGAGCAATAGCGCTACGGTCAAGCTATGATTTAAAAAAAAAAAAACTTCTTGCACAATTGAGCACGAAGAACAAAGATACATGACGCCAAATATCATCTGTTACGTTAATGTTTGTTCTATTGTATACAGCATCGACACCGGTGGTGCGACGGTTGTGAGAATCTAATTTGCATATAAGTCGATCTCATAGTGTGCAAGTCAAGCCTACATCAACGAGGTCTGTCAAATCTCTGTGTGATAGCAGCGAGACGCATAGCAACCCTATTCCTGCATTCTTGAGACTTTGCAACGAAGCACCACGCAAGAGAAACTTCGATAACAACACTATAGCCACATCTGAATTTGAGCGAAAGACGCCACACGTATGGGACTAGGATCACAGTACCGTGGCTACAAACAAGGTTCATGGCACCGACACAGCTAAAAATAAAGAAAACATCGAGAAACAAAAGGTGGGCTGCACATAGACGTTTGCGCGCCTGTTTTTGTCCAGATGGATGAAGCGCCAGCACGTGAGTGTTCCACAAATAGAGAGGCATATAGACCTTATTTCCTATGCTCACTGGAGCCATCTGGTGGAAAGACAAAGGAATGTCGCTGTCGTCACCTTTATTGAGGTGGCTCAGTGGCAGCAGTGGCAGCGTGAGAAGCAGAGTTTCAGCCAACGTTTGTTGTTTTACAGGGCGGCGTTTCTAAAGCAGTATCTTGTATCTTAAGATACACGATACATTATTGAATGTATCGAAAATACATATACAGATACTCGTTTCGCGAGACGTATCGCGATACAGATACAAGATACCCAACGAGTATCTAAGATAGTATCTAAGATACATGTATCTTCGATACTGCCCAGCCCTGGTTGTGTTAAGATCGCGCGCAAGACGCGAACACGCGAGCCTTATTCCAGAGCTTTCGCGACAACCAGTGATAAGACTGGAATAATTCGATGACACGCGTATAAATGCCGGCGCGCTTCACCGCTTGTCAGTTGATCGACGGCTGACGCTCCGTTCGCCGCTATCAGTGCCAGTGTGTATTGCTGTAATCTGACTTTCAGTTTACCGGCCACAAGTTCGGCCTAATAAACAGTTTCATCTTGAACATACCGACTGCTGCTATATATATATAGGAAAGAAGTGTAAACTTAAGGGCTCGTTTGCTTTGTTAAACACAGTATTAATGAGAACTAACAGACAAAGATGCCAAGGAAAGTATAGGGGAAGCTATTAGAAGTAATTGTAATGTAAATGTGAAGAAAGAAAAATGGACGAAAAGATAACTTGCCACCGGCAGGGACCGAACCTGCGACCTTCGAATAACGCGTATATATATATATATATATATATATATATATATATATATATATATATATATATATATATATATATATATATATATATATATATATATATATATATTGTCCCACATAACTTGAGCCAAGACTGAAAATGAAAGGCACTTGAGAGGCGAGATGAACCAAGCGTATACTCCTCGCACTAGCCTACAGATACTCAGGCTATTTTTCATTTCCCCCTAAACTAATTAATGAATTATTCTTATTTACGGAACTTTTTAATTATTGCCTGAAAACCCAAAATATGAACACTGAGCTGTAGAGCACATTCAGAAACCACCGACTGAATTGTTTTCTGTACATGTCTCGCACTGTTATTTTTGCCGCGTTGTAAAGAAAGCCCGTGAAACTTGAAAACATGCCACGTGACGGACCGCGAACGCACTGCTATAGTGCTGCTCTCAAGCTCTCAAGCGTGCAACCGGTGAACGAGGTCGCCTGCGGCTGCCACGGGGAAGCCACAGGGTGCTTTGAAGGTGACCGACATATGGGCATACGGCTTTCCTCGAATGACGATGCAAATACAGGCTGTTGGCTTTTAACAGCCTGTATTTTACCCGAATCGGTGTCATGCCCAGAAGAGAAAACATCGTTGCCTTCTCCCTGCATAATTTCTGATGTCGTTCTTTCTTTCGAAGTTTTCCGCTGTTTTGTGCCAGCGGACGAAAGACATTCGATACCGGCGGACGGCTCGGCTTACGTGTTGCGTCGTCATCTCTGCCTGCCCACAACAGGGTACCTCCCTTTGCCGCGCTGTCACGGAACCAAACGCCGGCATTTCAGCCGTCGTAGTCTTCCCCGGCCCTTTGGTACTCGAGCCACCGTTTCGTCACCTACTGCTACACATGAAACGGACTCACACCACGCCGATTTTTTCCGGGCATCGTTCACTCCACAGTTCTCTGGCGGCTTCGGCATCTCAAAAGTTACAGGTGAGCCTGAAGGAAAAGCGCAGATAGGTGGACTTCCTTGTTTCTCTTCGTGTGTTCTTTCTTTCTGCTCTTTCTTTCTCATTCTCTCTGTTTCTTGTATGTCTTTTTTTTGCACCTGTGTTTCTTGCATTCCTTTCTTTCGCTTTTTATTGATTTCTTTTTCTCGCTCTTTCTATTTTTATTTCTTTTTTTTTTGCCTTTCTCGCACTCTCCATGTCTTTCTTTTTGCTTTTTTTTCTCGTTATTCCCTCTTTCTTTCTATTTCTGTCTTGCTTTCTGTGTTTTTTCTATGTCTTTTTCGTGTCTGTTTCATTGAAGATCTTGCTTTCTCTTTTGTCTTTCGATAGCTTTATCTGTTTCTCTCGCTACTTCTGGCTCTCTGTTTTTGTTTATCTTTATTTATCCCTTTCTATCGCTTTCTTTTCTCTCTCGCTTTCTCTCTGTTTTCTGTCTCTTTATCTTTCCTTGTCTTCATTCCATTTTCTTCTGTCTACGTTTATCTTCTTCTTCCCTTCTCTCTCTTTCTCTCTCGTTTTTTCACGTGTTCGTTTTCCTTTGACACTCGCACCTGCTTTAGACGGTAGCGGGCTTGCCCAATCCCGATGGCGCATACCCACCTCAGGATTTTCGCACAACGGAGCACAAGTTACCGACAGCGTAAAGAGCTTCACTGTACAGAGAATGGAGCGAGCGCATGCCGGTAAATCATGATGAAAATATTTTTCGACGGAGAACAAGTTACCGACAATTTAAACAGCTTCGCTGTTAAAAGCACCAATTTAGCAGCGAATGAAAATAGAAAATGAAGCGAGGGCATGCTTCCAACAACGCCCTTCCTTTCGTCCCGGGCTTTCCGGTGGTAAAGCGGTGAAGTCAACAACGCCTGGAATGCAACATCAGTCGTCTTCGGCTGCCATTATCGTGAAAAACCTGCATGGGTATAAACGTGCTCTTGAAAGAACGACGGTATAGGTACGATTGATTAGAGATATGGGCAGATTAGGGCCCCCCTTCAGATGATTAGGCGGGGTGACGGGCTCCTCTGCCGCCTCGTACGCACGACTATGGACAGAGAAGTTCCTTAAACTGTTCCGCAGTTAAAAAATTGACGTGCGCGAGCAAAACGACTTACGCACGGTGGACTGAGGACGTCAAACGGCGCAACGCCTAGCCGCCGTACCGCTAGCGTGGCCGCGCCTTGGCACTATACAGATTTAGTGGAGAGCCTCAACAGCATTGCGGACGCAGGCCTGTCATTGTAAATGGCTGGTAGGCTGCGTCCGCAGAGATGCTGCGGACGCCCAACTAAATCTGTCTATTGTCTCAGTATCCCTGCCGCCTGGGCGACTCACAACACCGTCATTCATGGCGGCTCGTCTTGATCACGACTTCGCTGCGCTGGCTCCTCGGCGACTTGAATATTGTTCTGTGACAGTAGTATGCCGTTTCTGACACCGGCAGACTGAAGCAAGCCCATAGTTGGGGGGGGGGGAGGGGGGGGGGGGGGGCTAGGGGCCCGGGTTTCCTCTGTAATTCGGATGGAAGGAGGTGTTTTACCAAGGACAAATATTAAAAATGGCTGTTTTTCAAGGCCTTCAACGAGTGCCCCTTCCCCCCCCCCCTCCGAAAAACATTCCTGGCTACGGGTCCGCACTGAAGCCACCCGTAGAGTGGTCTCGGTGGTTGCTCTTGCCAGATAAGGAAATAAAACTTGTGAGTACAAAACGGAAGTAAGGGCACGGCTGCGAAGAATCACTGCCACTGTACCATTAGTGTGGATAAGCGAAGGATGGTCATAAGAGCTCAGGAGGTAGAGAGTTAGAGCTGTTTGTGGATAGCACGTTTCTTCTTGTGTATTAGTTTTGCGTAGGCCATGACTGCGGTTTTTACAGCTCCATAGCATTTCATAAAGCAAGACCAAGCCTCTAAACGGTAATATGGTGGTGTACGGCTGAGTAGAGATCAGAAAACAGAAAAAAACGGTGCCTTGAAGTCATAAGTGACATGATCTCAGCAGTGGGGAAATTCCAGAGATATTTCTGGACCTCGAAGAGCTGTAGGGATAACAAAGCCACCGGCAGAAAAACCATGCTAAGGAGCCAGCAAAGACACATGGAAGACCAGCTGTCTTGGGCGCCTTGATTGTTAACAGAATGCTACTCGGCCGGTCTGTGGCGGGTGGCATCCGCAACCTATCGAGCAACAAGCAGCTGCATGTTGCTGTATAATTCGTAGCCGCACACGGAGGAGCAAGAACGCTCGTACGTGCGTATTGCTCAGCTGCAGACGGAACACATGGCTCGCCGTGCGGAAGCGGAAGTGTCACCAGAGACCATCGATCAGGAGCGCTACAGCGTCAGCCATGTACTTGTCAATGGCCTGGCGGAGTGCGAAAAAGAAGATCGACACGAACGCGTGGGCGGCTGGCAGAAGAGGCAGTTGACGCGCGACTTCCTCTGGAATAAACTGAACCTTTAGATCTGCGACTGACTAATTGATTGACGTAGCGCAGGGGCTCTCAGAGCAGAAAACAATCCGCGATCTGCGACAGGCTCGACTTGTGGGAAAGTTGTTCGTTCGGTAGTTCTTCGCAACCCTGTAAAATTGTAATGATGTAGTTGCATGTCTTATAGCTTTTTGCCAGGAGGTTTTGGCGGACATGTTGCCTATGCCTACCACGACGTCCCCGATTTTCTGTTCTTTCATTCTTAGGACAATTAATGAGTTCACAAAGACCAAATATGTCTGCAGAGTAGCAACTGAGTTTTTCACCCTTTTTCTTGGGCGAGAAAGCGGAACTGCTATTTCGGCTGAAGCTTACGCGTGGCCAGAGAACAAACACCGCGTGTGTAGCTTTGAATTTCGTGCGGCCGAACGCGCCGGATTCCCGCTTCCGGAATCCCTGTTTGAAGACTGCGCAGAAGTAAAACATTACGTTGCTGAGCTTATACGCATCATCTAATTTCATATTTTTCCTCTCGGCGTTGGGTGAGCGCAGACTCGAGTAGCTTGCAGGCTTCATAGATAGATTTTCGTCTTTTTCAGGGCGAATTGAAATTCAGAGACCCTCTCGGAAATGCTGTTCCCTGGACGATTCTGTTGCGTCCACTGGCAATGTTTCTGGTGTTTCTCGCAGAAGTGACTCTTAGGCTGATGTGAAATCATGGAAATATATTTTGGAGGATTAAAAGCCATGGAACGAGCCTGTATCGTAGTTAAGGTGCTGATCAGTACGTTTTTGATTTCTGGCACTATGATCTTTTAGGCCAAATGGAAAGGTTGTTAGTATGTTGGCACTATTATATCTTTTATTTGTAGTATCTCCAAAGTATATGCTGAAGATTTGGTGATATCACCTTGAGGCAGCAGAGAGGGATGGTCAGCCCAAGAAGAGTAGCCGGCCGATACCTGAGAGTGTAGTGGCGCAGTGAAGCGATGTGTGTCACCAAAAAATCGCTCTTTTGGGCATCTTTTTCACAGCGGAAGAAAAAGAATAGAGTTTGTGCTATAAACTGAGTATCCTTACGACGAGGATTATGGTTTTTCCGAAATATCCACGGCCGCGGAGATGGTGAATTTCATTCGCTTGGAGATATATTTGGGCACCCTCGAGCTTCCACGACTACATCTGCCCAAATGAAATACATCCAGAATAAGTCCTACCGATGGACGAAATCGGGGATATACAAAAAAATTAAGGGCACCTTCACCCTTGTGGTGTCAAGCTTGAAGGAAGTGCGGAGCTGGGCAGCCTTCTCTATTTTCTAATCTGTTATCTCTTTTTCTTCCTCCTCTTTTTCTTCCTTGTTATCTTTTCCAGTATTTTCTGTGTTTTTCTGTTTATTTCAATTTATTTCTATTTTTCTTGTTATTGCGTCCCTTTCTTTCTCACTCTTTCTATTTCTCGCTTGCATCCTCTTTCAGTGTTTATGCGTGGTTTTTGTTGCCGTGTTTTCCCTAGCCATAGTAGTAACGTCCGCACTTAATAACATCATCAAGGCACTCGAAGAACAAGAGGAAGAAGACTTCTCTTTGGCGCAAGCAAGCGCTCAATATCCTACAGCTGGCTATGCTATATGTGGTTTTGCCTGCGGTACGCCAAGCGACGACGACAGCGTACGACAGCTCGGCCCCCTAAAGTGTTCCGCACTTAGAACACCTATTAGGAGAAGATACTTGTCAACTAGAAGATCGCCACTTGTAGAGCCTGTCTTGCCCAGTGGCACACCAGTTTAGACATTCTTTTACACCTTAAAGCGTTTACACATGACTCCACCTGATTTTCATAGCGTCATACATTGAAATGTCAGTGCTTTTTTGTAGCTTACAACATAATAATACATTTATTGTCTGCGGTGACGGGATATATAACGATGCTTTGGTGCAGCCTTTGGTGTTACCTTTTCGTTTAGGAATTGTTTTCTCGGCTACTATGAAGCATAATTTGCTTAAATACCTGTACCCTATAAGCAGATCATTATACAACGTTGCCTCAACATTGAGAATGTAGCTTGAACGTTGTGGTAGAATTGCGTACTGCTAGGGTAGCTAAGTGGAAAATTCATTCATCTGCCTTAGTTATATCAATTGTATTGCTGGGTTTCGGAAATTTGTGCAGGGAAAATATAACCAGTGTAACCTGATTTAAGAATGCCGTTCTCACTCTCCAGAAAAAAGTGTTTAACTCATACGCTTCTTGTGCTAGATCATTCAAACTTTTCTCTAGTATAGATAACTGTTGTGCAAACATTTTGGGTATTTCAGATTATTTCTTCTTTTTCTTTCATGTAGGGAGCACAACATTACAAATATTCATTGCATATTATAATGTCATATTAGTTTTCAGAACTAATACCATTAAAAAGTGCTGTCCTTTAGCATTATATTGCTAATAAACACGGGAATCTATATATATATATATATATATATATATATATATATATATATATATATATATATATATCTTATTATTCATAATAAACCATAATTACTAAAACCTACAAAATGTGATCGATTTTCCCCTTGTCAGGAAAAAGTTGTGACAACTCCGCTGTTACAAGTCAAGGTAAACCTACACAAAAAAGCCGACTTAAAGCCTAATGAAGACCCCCAGCTCCACTGTTTCCTCAGTATTCGCATCGCTACTTGTGAAGCTGGTTAAATTTTTGACAGCGAAGCTGTTTAGGACTATCGGTTAACCTGTGCTCCGTCGTAAAAACAACTATCATCACTATGAATCAGAACACGTTCTCTTCATTCTGTTCACAGTAAAGCTGTTTAAGCTATCGGTAACTTGTGCTCTTCGTGCAAAACTCCTTAGGTAAATTATACGCCACAGCAATTGGGTAAGCCCCATTACCGTGAACAGCGGGTAGGAGTGTGAAGCAAAAACAAATACTTAAAAAAAGACAGACAGAAATAAACAGATAAAAATTAGAACGAAAGAAAGAGAGACAGAGAAAGAAAGGAATACAAAGAGAAATAGGAGGCGGAAAAAGAGTGAAAGAGAACGAATCAAGACATTAAAATGATAGAAAGACATAGAGCAAAAGGTAGAAACAGGTACGAAAAAGCTAAAGAAAAACGAGAGCAATACAGAAAGAAAAATGAAAAATAACCGTAGGAAGAGAAAGAGAGAAATCCCAGAGAGCGAAAGAAATATGTATATATAAATAGAAGGCATAAAAAGACAGAAAGATATAGAAACAAACAGACATGAAAACGAGATCGAAAAAATAGCGATCAAGACAGAAATGTAAATAAAGACAGATAAAGAGGAAGCAAAGGAGAGGGAGCAAATAAGAGTAGAAAGATAGATAAGGATAGGAACAGCGATGAATAAACAGAAATAGGGACAGAAACAAATAATTCTCAAAATACTTGAGAGCAAGAAAAGGAAGACGTGAAAGAAAGAAAACTAAAGAGAAACAAGGAAGGCTAACCAGCTGCACTTTTTGTCAGTTTAGGCACCATTAGTGCGAAGCTGCCATTATTTTTGATTGCACAAAACGTACAATTGTTCTTTTGGGGAAGGTTGAGTAACGGAGGACAATTGCAGCATTAAGTGGCCATGACAAATATATTCGTCATTTCTTCATTTGCCTGCGGTAATTTTAACCCAAGGAATGCGCTAAAATGTGGTAAGCACGTACTACACACAGGGAATTTTAGAATTTTAGGAGACAATGTGAAGCCCTAAAAGCTTCGCCAGTGTAAGTAACCACTCAAAATACTGTCCTGTGGTTCTGCGCGCGCTGGAGTGTGTAGTGAACACTAGCTCCCTTTGCGCAGAGGTTTCGCGGAGTAGAAATGTATGCCAAAATACGAGAAACGCTTTTCCACGACAGTGAAATGATTGCATTACTGCTGTGGAACGCTTCCGTTATACACGCTAAAATAAATGATTTGTACAGATAAATAGATTGGGCAACATTTATTATAATAGGAACATGTAGAGTACATTGGAAAGCCTGAGTAATGAAATATCGCGGTATAGGCAATGGCGCCGGAGAAAACACCTTTTGCACGGGCGCTTGTCTCCGTTATTGTCTCACCGAAGACACGTGCATTTTTTTTCAAACATGGGCCCCAGAGACATAGTCTACTCGATGATTTCTTCATACCTCCACCCGGCAATTTTCCGTGAGCTTTCTGTCTTGTTTGATGTTGAGGCTAGTGATTAATGAAGACAGCTTAGGCAAAGTTATGATGAGCGGTTTCTCATAGTTCGCAGTTTACTGCTTTTTTGTGTGATATAAAATGGGCATAATTCACACCGAAACAACCTCCCCCATTAATATAAAATTGCTATATAAAAATAGGTAAGAAATATGAATATAACGAGATTATCTTTTTGTTACAGCAGTGTACCGATTGATCATGTCTGCAGATTAGGAGTCGTTCACCAAATGATTTCATTACAGAAAGTAAATTGCAGATATCTTCACTCATCGCACAATACCTCAAAATTATTAAGGATGACTTCTGCTGTTTAATAAAGAACAGGGAATTAAAAGAACATTTATAGTTTCCTTACTTCTCAAGCGTACAGAGCAGAAAGAGGTTAGAAGAAAAAGCTGGCGGCCAAACATTGTGTTGACGTCAGAATAAGACTGGGGTGCTCTAAGTATATGGTAAAAAGCTATAATACCACTTTGCACTAATTATATGTCTAAGGTGTTACTGAGTGCACTGCAACCTTTTTTGTCAAGTAGGCACGGTCGTTTCCACAGTACTATTTATTCAAGAGACTAATATTTGATTGTAGTTCCTTCATTATAGCCTATATTTTATGGAAAACACTGTTCTTCACTTCAGCAAAAGTCACCTTATACTTAACTAAAAATAATTACCACGACTCATATGTTAGATTTTGATGATAATCGGAAGACATCTCCGAACAAAACAAAAATATCCCAGACGCCCCCTTCGAAGGCGATCACGACTCCTCTGTAACCTCGGTCTACATCCTTTCAGCTGTTTTTGAACTGAATTAGCTGAAGCTCTCATTTCTGCCTTAAAGAAGATTTCTAAGAATTAAACTTCTTTCATGCTCTCTAAATTTAGCCTGACCTACTCAATAAATGCTGCAACACTTTTTTTTCTATTAAAACCCATTAAATTGCATCATTTATCCCGGCAACATATACAATGGCTTCCACAGGCATTTTTTTTTGTTCACAAGATCACTGTCGTCAAACGCTGTCTAAAGCAATTTAGGTGTACATCAGGCATAGAAGATGCTAATGTAGAATAACACCCATGTTTATTTTACAGTTTTCAGATTTCGCGTGGAGCACAAATGTAGAATGCACCTCACAATGCTCTCAATTCGCTGACCCGGCAACTTCACTAGTGGAGTTTCCCTTTCTATCTCCGTATGCTATCACGTCGGTATTATGTGATCTGATCATTTTCACTCTTGCACAGTTTCAGCATAGCTCGAGTGCTTGCAGCTAAACCAATCAACGAACAAAACTGCGAAAATTTCTACGATGGCGGACCCGTCGTAGATGCATTATGATCGGAATCCGCTTTGTGACACTTGAGTAACGCACGTGCTATAGAGGTGCTCACGAATAAACCATATCATTCCACATATTCGTAGCATTCTATTCATCAGCAGACCGACACATAAGTCAGAAAACCTGCAGATAATATTCTGTGAAGTACTAGATCACATGGCTATTCAGCTACCTAGCCACACTAGGGTAAATTCACAAGTACAACGGTTATAATATGTTCAGACAAGATTTATTTCTTTTGTCTATCACGAATCGGTGCATGATCGAATGAAATAACCCACAAAGGGAGCCCCGATAAAATATACACCCCAATGTCATAGCCAGTTGGAAGGTTGAACAGCCTCCCCGAAGTTCTTTAATCTTGCATATGTGAACGTACACGCACACATTGAAACGCGCACACGACCATGCATACATGTTGCTTAGACCCCGTCTCTCCCAAAAAAAACTTCCGGTTACGGTTTTGCTAGACTCCCATTGCTTCAAGTTTCATTGGCCCCTGAAACCTAAAATCATCGACAGCTGGTGGGACCACTTTATTTCAGTTGTAGTGAGAATAACGGTCACGAAGCTTCTCGCAAACATCATCATCATAGCAGAAATATGCCTAAGTGGTGGAGTGCTTCACGAAAGCCAGATACTGATGGCGCTTATAACCCTTCTTATCAATATTCCTATCACAAAGCGATATGATGTTCTGCTTGTTGATGCTAGGAGCTATTACAACTGCAGTGCTCCTATTGGCAGCGCCACCTTTTTAGAGAAAGCCCGGAGGCAGCGGCAGCTTTATGCAGCGGGGCCGTCAGTGCTGGCACCAGGTCAAGGTCACTAGCATCGATATATTACTCACGAGGTTCCGAATTCGGAAGCTTCTCCTTCGAATGTGCTTTTCTTGTGATTGGCTGGATGACTACCGTAATAATAAGTCCACTGACAAAGCCATGTAAAAGTTTCTTTTGGGAGTATTGCTAGCATAGATGCGTTGTACGAATATTTCCCAGGTACTTAAAAACGCGGACACGGCGGCAGATGTGACGCCGCATGGTGGAAAGCAGTAATACTCTACTTTCTTACTGCTTGCAAAGCATATACGATAAGATTAATAAAAAACATTGTGGCTACTGTGCTGGAGGAAGGTGCCCCCCATCGGGAGGCCACTCACCGGCTAGAAGGAAGTGCTTGGAGCTGTATTGAGTAGTAGTGCGTGCAGAACTCAGTTGGATATATGGATATAACGCAATTTACAAAAATTCATAGTTACAGGAACCCATCTGAATCCCTAGCGATAGTGTAGTTGGGATACATACAAATGTAATTATGAAAAAGAGCATTTCAAATAGCAAAGCAATTGTTATACAAAGAACTGTTTCACCAGCGTTATAAGACCTTAAAAGTATTGATGGCGCACCATGTATATACAAAGCATAAAAACTGATAACACATAAAGTCGAAAAAAGCAAAAGTTACGTTATGACATTCGTGGCTGAAAGCCTTATTCAAGTCCAGGTAGTGAAGTTTGGCATTCTGAAAGAAAGAACCGAGAAATCCACCTCAATGGTTAACGCGCTAAAAATGTTTGGTGTAGCTCTAGAGACAATCTAGAAGCAGTCAAAGGACGAGGTGAAGTGGACGAAAGCCTAAACCTGTGTCCTGGTGACGGTGAAAAAGAGAAACTTTCGTTTTCAAATATTCCATCATGTTTACTCAGGCAGTGAACAAATGAAAAGTAACGCCGTCGCATTGATTGTCAGCCAGCTTGCCACGAAATGCATACTGGGTCAAACACAGCCAGCAAACGCATTATTTCTGCAATAATAAATGTCTGCTACAAAATTGAACACTAATTCAAGCGTTTACTACAACTCTGAAAGTCAAAAGGTAAGATGCAAAACAAATTTTGTAACCCTCAGTGAATGCGGAAGCTGCCAATGAAGAACGCCAGATATTAAAGGCAAATCTGGATTGCAGATTTGGCTGCAACCTCACATCTCACATGATTGCCGCAATGAATGCTTCAATCACACAATCAAGATTTGTTGTGCTGATAATCTCTTGATATGCAAAACATTTTTCAAGCATCAGTCAGGCCATGTAAATATTGGACCTCCCCAGGTGGTAACAAATTCATATTTACTAATATTAGAAAATGACAAAATCACAAGCTGCCTAATCAGCATTACAACACTCCAAGGGTAGGAATGTTAGTCAGAATATGAATCACTAGAAAAAAACATTCGTAGTATACTATGAAATGAGCTAGCTCTTATAGTTGCAGTGCAGGTTTATGTCTGGAATTACTTTGTCTTAAGAAATTCATTGCTTTGAGCAACCAGTGGCGTTTATTGGATCTGGTAGAACCATATATTTTGGCTATTGGATAAGCTTTGAAGTGGCCTGAGTCTAAATTGTATTCAATTTTCGAAAGCGATGTATTTCTTGTACATTTATTAGGAAGAAAGCCTTGGATGACTCACCGATGCGAAAACCGTCGGTGTTTACACAGTTATGCAAAAGGACATCGCCATGCGATAACGTCACCCTAAGACGCTATTATGACTTCACAGGTGGCCAAAAATTGTCGCTTATAATGAAGACATTGTGACGCCATAGGACGACGCCATCACATGTTTATCGTCGACTCATCGAAGGTGGGACGATCAGGAAAGCACTGCAAAACCACGAGAGATACAGAAATCTTCCAATGAATCCAGCACTGGAGGCAGCGCAAAACCACATTGTGTGGAGAGAGCTTACGGAGGGATGAATACAATCGACGGAGAAGAAAAAAGTGAAAGATGACTTTTGCCTTCTAGTTGTGTTAGCCAAATGCATAAGAGACCATGTGAGTTTTTCTTGCTCTTTCGTTCTGTTTTATGCTACGCGTATGAAGTACCTTATTTATATGCTGTTTTATGGAATGTTCTATACATGCTGTATAAAATTTATGAATGCAATGCTGCATTTTTTGGGATTATTCTTGAGTTTTCTGTAGCATGCTGATGAGTGGCTGTATCGCACTCATTAAACCAGGTTTTTCTGAAGAAATGTTTTCAAAATTCTCAAAAATCAGGGAAACGAGCTATTTGTTCGAAGCCTTGACAATTATTACTTGTGTAGCCACAGGCATCTTAAAATTGCTAAAAACATTGTTTAGGACAGTGGTTAAGAAATAAAAATTAATTAGTATGCTAATTAGCGGAGTTAGGTGGTTATTTCAAACGGGAGAATTGAAGCCCTTTTTGCGAAGTACCCGGTACAGCTTTGGTATTTAGAAAAAGCGACTTCAAGGAATAATTTGCGCTAATGAATTGAACCAAATTCAGCGGCGAAACCTAAACGCAAAGAGCCTCACTGGCACATTCTTCTGAGGCGTCCAGAATGAGTGAGCGTCGTTATATCAACCATCAACCGACATCGCTGTGTGGGATGTGCGGGCTGGCATGGCGCACATACGTCAATTTTATGAGGCATGGCGCACGTACGTTGAGGAACGCAGATGAACTTCACCGCTGAAATCATTGCCTTGAACAGTGACGTCATTGTGGTCGTCTGCTTGTTGTGCTGATCGCTGCTTTGGTTTTGATTTCACCCGTGAATTTGGTTTACCTTCATTACGCCGCAGTAATTACTACAGGCCACGTTTTTCTATACCTCAAACCTGCGATGGCGTATTCGCATGTAGAACCACAATTTTACCATTCCACGTAACTCCACTAATCGAAAAAGGTAATTAATTTAACTTTGTTAATTGCTACCCTGAATGATGTTTCAGCCATTTTAAGATTCCCGCCGCTACAGAAAAGTGAATTGTGAATACAGGGAAGAAATATCGCCGTTTTCGTGATTTTGGACACAATTTCTTTAAAACACCCTGCATATCTCA
The DNA here is from genome assembly GCA_030522465.1 of Rhipicephalus appendiculatus. NCBI lineage: Eukaryota > Metazoa > Arthropoda > Arachnida > Ixodida > Ixodidae > Rhipicephalus > Rhipicephalus appendiculatus. Next base: position 5,855 of record JALIZH010012829.1, on the reverse strand, counting down.
TATGCTTTACTTTTTCTTGTACTTCCTCAACGGTTAGCCTAATAATAGTTTCACCGTTATAAACATACACAGCCTATTATTCTATTATTTCGTTATTATGTGTTCACTGTTTGTGGTTTTGTTGCTGTAGGTTAAACTGACCTTGGCCCACGCCAACCATAGCTGGCGTTTTGTCCTCGGTCCCCTCAACATCCGTTGTATGCGGAAATTACATTTGATTTCATTTGATTTGACATCACAGAGGGAACCGAGAACCCACATACTGAGACATGGGAACAGAGAAAACACTCGTGGCTCTTTAAAAAAGCAATTAGCAAACAACGAGATAGAGTGCTGGCCAAAGCTAACCGGCACACGGCCAGGCAAGGCCACTACGCTACTTGAAGTTCATTTGGTGTTTTATTGCGATACAAATTATATGCACAATCTCGACGAATTTTTGTCGTCACCCTTGTCATTGCCATCGCCGTCATGTCGCGTATAAAGTCCAAATTGATAAGATCCCCCCAGCGCATCGTACGTTTTACCCAGCGGGTAATAGTGCGCGAGCGGGGGAGAGACGACCGCGGCTGATGCGGAGATCAAACGAGCGGGCCCATCTCCGTCGCTCCGAGGGGCATGCGATAAGATCCCCCCCCGCCTGTTTAGACCAGGCCGTGAATGCTCAAGCAGAGAGCGCGTCTTTTCACGCCCGTTTTTCGCGAGCGCGAAAAGATGTGAGGGGGGGCTAAGGGGCTCCCTCGAGCGACCTTTGATTTTACCTGCGTGGTCGTTGCTGGCGCGCGCGTTATCTCGCTATCGCGGCAGCCATCAAGCGGGCGGCCGGTATACTCTTCCGCGTGCTGTGCTCCCAACGCGAAGAGAATGTGCGAAGAGTGTCCCTGGAGCGGACCGTATTCTCTTAAACCAGCGTTTTGTCAAGTTGAGTGAGATCGGATCCAAAAGAGTTAGATGCCACCCTCACTTCGTATAACCATTACAATTTGTTGCTATCGCATTCATTGCTTCACCCTTACGGTGAAACTGACTTTTTTTGGGAAGCAGTTTCGGGCGATATGATGGTTCAATGGTTGAACACCTGCTTGCCACGCAGACGACCTGGGGTCTATTGTCACTCGAACCGAAGATTTCATTTATTTATTTTATTTGCACATTTCACGAATTTTTTTCTGTCCACAGGAAAGACAGGAAAGATGGTGATTTTTCGATCCCAACCAATGAGGCCGACGTCTACGCCGACACCGGAATTTCTTCTAAACAAGCTCTATAACGCTAGCGTGTTAATATACCGTGCATAAAAGATAATAACCGTGCACGAAATGCTGAGGCAAAAGTATTGAAAGTAAAATATTCTTTCGTTGGCCATGTGAAGCTATCCAACAGAAAATTAATGAAACGAGAAAGAAAATGAACGCTGCCATGCACAACGTGGTTACATAGAATATGAAGTTACATTGCATTGTTTGGCCTGTAAGGTATTTTGAATAAAATAAAGTCCAGAAGGAAATTCGGACGAACTTAAAAAAAATGTTCGGAACGTTTCAGCAGCTGTTTTATATTTACGTTATCGCCAAGAGTGATGTCTCCTGGAGAAATTTCTACCTGGGCAGTGGTTGAATGTAATCCCTCGCCCGCAATTCTACCTACCCCTATGTTGTTATAGGAATCATCGATCATGAGCTCGTCAGACGTTGGAAATCTTAGCTTTGGCTTATTATGCTAATAATAATCAAGAGCGCCCTAACGGCAACAGGGTAAAATAACCAAGGTTGCCAAAATATAATGGACATATCATTTCTGTAGCTGCGAAGAAACAAATTTAATTCCATGTACAGAAGCGTGGCAATGAGGTCGTTGACCAGAAACCAAAAAAAAAGAAAGGTCAACTCCCTAGAGTATTCGAGGGCATTTTTTTTATTGTAATACACATACCGTGTCAAGAAGCCAATTTAGAGGTATTGAAATGAAGTTAATCTGAAATATAATTACGAGACCTTTTCCCGTAAAAGCCACGCAACCTATTCTGCACACAGACCAAAATTCTCATAATCGATATCTGAAAATAGGCCGGAACAAAGTTCATTCTGCGTTCAGAACCACAGCCAGTGAGACTGAACAGAAACGAAACGAATGCCAAACATACAGACTATTCCATGAAAATTGTCTTACATTAATACAGGCACGTATAGAATAGCCTATCTACAGGTTTTGAAGTGAAGTTAATATCACAAATTTAATAACGAGATATTTTTTAGTAAAAGCCACGTAGCTCATTCCTCCACGCAGATGTAAATTCTCATTATTTCTTACAGCATATAACATTCAACCTTGCTTCACGTTGATGCCATCAATGGCCCTGGAAATTCTCAGGCATGATTCACATTGCTGAGAGTTTTGGCCGTGTGAATCGATCTATTACAGCGCCATCAAGAGCTATGTTAAGTCAGGATCGCGACGGCAGCGTCCACCATTTGATATAGTTTTCCCGCCTGCTTGCTTACGGCTTTAAAAGAAACTCTTACTGCAATTTGCCTGTCATTGTTGCAGAAAAAGCACCGAATAAACCTTTCGTCATCAGTCATCACGGATGCCGTGACGCTTGATGTGAAAAGCTTTTTAGGGCTGTCTGAATCCGGTTTCATAGTGCGCATTTGCATTCCGACATCACTTAAAAACTGCAGAGCACATAGACAACGGATGAGATTAAGTGGGGCCTACTGTTATGACAAATACCAAAGACGCTCGTATGAATACAATATGGGTTTCTGGGAATAACATTTCGCTTCCGGAAAGCTTTCCATCAAATTCTTCAGTAGTTTATAATTATTGGTGAATAACAATGATAAATCAATAAAGAAAAAAAATCAAACATTTAAAATGTTCCCATAAACAACCGCGAAGAGTTCGTGCTGCTACACGAAAAGAAAAGTTAGTATTAACAAGCAATACAGCAGCTCCTCTATTTTTTCAATGCCAGCCAGATGCGCCCGATCCAACCGTCCACCACCCTCTACTCTAGCCCTTTCCTGCTCTCGCCCATAGCCTAGCCTTCGCGTGTGCTTCGCTGTCATGGTGGAGAGAACCCATTTTGTGGTGCCTCACGGACGGAAATCATATGAAGTAATTTTTTTTGTTCAGTTGTGTACAGATCCGTGGGGCGGCGTCTTGCATTCCTTGTGTTCACAATGTTGGCGGTCACGTTGGCTCTGTAACAGACACGGTGTTTTGAGACAGCACGTCTCCGTTCGTGGCGCTGTGCGGGCAACCAATGGGGAAAGCGTCACTGCGACGCTGCTGCATGCTCTGACTTCAAGAGCCCTGTGAGGCGGCGGCGGCATTGCTTCGAGCTACAAAGAAGGAGCACGAAGGAACAAATCTGACAGACGTATGATATTGAAGAGGGAAAGCACGTCTATACTATATCACCTCCGTGGAAAAGCGCTCGTACGCACGTGTGACGCGAGCAGCCCAACCCATCATATGACGCCGCTTCACGACAACTCCCAGAACTAAGGCGGACCGACGGCTCCCGTTGATTAGCGCACGTCTGCACTGGCATTGAAAGAAATAAAGGAGGCGATGAATACAGTAACTACCGACCAAGGAGAAAATGCAAACCAAGCAGAGCAGAAGTTTTTTTTAAACACTCACGACAACAAGCGAAAAATATATTAACACAACAGGATAATACGGGACAAAAACAAATACAATTATACAGAACAATGCGCAAAGTAGGTTCAAAGACAAAGCATAAAATGTCATGAACAATATATATGGCGCTAATTTAGTACGTAAATGACAGTGAGATATCGAAAGCATCAATATGCAGAAAATAAGTATGATAAAGACGTCGTATCCTGTGGATGGTTCAATATTTGCAGTGACAGGCAGGCAAATGAAATGGGCTAGGCTTTTTGATAATTTACGCGGAATCCAAAAGTAATGCTACTTACCAGTACAGAGAATGATATGGTATCATGAACAAGCTTGAAAATAAATAACAAGTAAAAACAATTTCCTCGTCTGTGTAGTGGCAGCAGCCACAGCAATCTAACAGTGCAAAAAGAGACCGAATGTGATATCCTAGTGAATCGATGGTTATGTATGCCTACGAGTATATTCTGGACTCGTTCAAGTGGTGTGATAGCGCGCTAGTACGTATACCACAACAATCCGAACCAGGAGAAGACGACGAGAAGATGCCAAGCACGAGATGGTTCCACCTGTTCCTGTTTGCTTTTGTCTAAATGGCTTCTGATGGAATATTTAATTTGCGGACTGACCCTACTGCGGCCTTTCTGCTTGTTTCCACAAATAGGTGACCCAGATGTTGCCTAATCGTTCTCGCTTCCTGAATCACGCTTGCCTAAGCTGCTTTTGCTTGGCCTACAGCTGACAGGAACTTGAGCACCGCAGTCTTCGCAGTCGTCCCCGAAGCCAGAAACTCATGGCCTCTCATCAAGGTACCGTCACCATCACCACAACCCCACGAGCCGAAAGTTTCCACTCTAAAGCTCCCTGAGTTTTGGTCGTTGAGAAAGAAGTTTTTTTCATCACCGTAAAATGATTGTTTCATCGTGATCGGCTCACTTCCGAGTTAACCGTGTATGACCTTATCGCTGGAGCGCTTCCACCTCAAACTGATACTTTCATTGGCGATGTTGTCTGTTCTCCTTCAGCCGACCACCGCTATGATCTTGTTAAAGAGACGCTCATCAAGCGCACTACCAACACAGAACATCGACTACAGCAACGCCAGACATTAGAGGAGCTCGGCGATTGCAAACCTACCGAGTTATTCCGTCGCATGCGAGCACTGCTACTTGCTTGCATGCGACGACCTCGCTACGTCACGGAACAAGGCACTTCGAGAAGTTTTTCTGCAGCGCCTTCCGAACGCAGATGTACATGATTCTGACCACGTTTTCTCCATCGACACTGGAATATCTGGCTTAGTTCGCTAACAAAATTAAGGCAGTTTCGCAACAGGTGTGCCAATCTTGAAGGAAGTGCGGACCTCGGCCGCCTTCTTTGTTTCTCTTCGATTTTCTTTTCTTTGCTGATCTCTTTCTTTCTCTTTCTCCTTTTTCCGTTTCTCACTGTCTTTCTTTCTCTCTTTATTTCTATTTATTTCTTCCACTCTGTTAATTGATGTCTTTATCTGTCTTGTTTTTTCGATTTTTCTTCCTATTCGGTCCTTTTCTCACTCTTTATATTTCGCGCTTGCTTCCTCTTTCTTTTTTTGTACTTTATGCATCGTTGTGCCTGCGTTACACCAAACGCACTAGTTTTTTTTTTTTTTTTTTGCGGAGGATGATTAGTGATCACATCTAAGTTCTCGAAGAACAAGAGGAAGAAGACTTCTTCTTGGCGCGTGCGCACGCTCGAGGTTCTCGAAGAACAAGAAGAAGGCTTCGCTTTGGTGCGAGCTCGCACTCAATACGCTACACATGGAGCGTTACGGCAAGCGATGACGAAAGCCTAGTACAGCATACTACCGCACACGACATACCGGACCCCTAAACTGCCCTGCACTTAAAATGATGTCACCCTCAAAGCCTTCGCCCAACAATGCAGATAGAGGCGACAGCTATGCGTGTATCCTAGCTGCTAACGAGAAGCTCACCCGCAAAAGTACAACTTACGGCTGACTCAGCTGACTCAGCTTAAACTCGATTATTCCCTACAACCTTTATATATTCGCCCTCAAGTGCCCTTGTTTTGTGTATTTAATAAGTACGTCTACACAAACAAAACATCGTCGTTTCAACTTGAACGCCCCCTCTACACATCACGCAGGTTACATAATCATCTCAGCTTCACCAGTATTTTTGGTAACACAAACGCGTTTAACA
>JALIZH010012828.1:210000-215827 GCA_030522465.1 Rhipicephalus appendiculatus | reverse complement strand
AAAGGGAAAATAGATCACAAGGAAATGGATTTCCTCTTGGCTTCGTGCTACAAACGGGTGGTTGTCTATTTTCCCTTTCTTGACGTCACTTTACGTGAGGGTTTGTGACGTCACGTTGAAGTCACAAATCTGGGCGGCCTGTGACGTCATGATGGTTGTGACGTCATGATGTGACGTCATCGCATGCTGATATTTTTTGCATCATTCGTGCCTGACGCCGGCGCCGCCGCTCACTAATCGCGTTTGATGAGAAATGTAATGCATTCGCCTGAACAAACAAATAAATTAAGCAACAAAAATGGCCACAAAACCGATCTGTTTCTTATTCTAAACTACTGGAAGGTGCGACGAAGTTTCTGCACAGTCCCTGTCACCGCGAGCTGTTTAGGCGATTGTGTTATTGTTTTCTTTCCTCATCTTTACTCCAAGGTGCGACCTGACCTTTGCGCGGTCGACAATAAGATTCCACCGAAGAGCTACCTGGGCGAGATCTACGCCGACTCGCTGGTGCACAGTCACGGATCCCTGAGGCTCCTACTGGACGTACTCGGGGAGGTAAATATATTGATTTTTCTATTTTTTTATGCTTTCTTTTCTAATTATCGATTTTTAATTTTTCGATATCCACGAATGTATATCGTGTCTTAGCACAGAAAACGTATTAAAATGGAAAAAAGGAATAAACGCAGCCTGTATGAGCAAGGAAAATTCTTTTTTTTTTTTTCGAGTGTGTGAAGTAATACGGCTTTATAACGACCCCCCTTTCGGCATGTTATTTTGAGCAATACGCACTACTTTTAGGAGTATTTGAATTTCGCGAAGCGTTTAATTTCCTCTCATTTCTTTTTAATGCGTTGCGTTATGTACGAACTACAAACATTTGTAGATATGTGACGGAAAATATGGGCCACTCGCGAAGGCAGCGCTGTCTGACTCAATGCTCTAGGCGTCACGAGGGAAGAATGCAAGAAGATGTCACGTGACGCACACTTCGGTTGTTTCGAAGAGGCACCTTTGTTGGAGTGACAGCTGCATGTTTGCATTTGTCAGCTACATGCTAGAGCCATGAGGCTGTTGCGCTGCAAAACAGAGCTTGGTTCTATAACGCCATCGGTTGCGCATTTCTTTTTAGAATTATACTTAGGCTTCGCCCGCATTCGATTTAGCTAACCGAAGCCTAAAGCTGTGCCCAGTGCTCGCCATAGTGAAAACGAGATAAGCATAGATATACGGCCTACAAAACGTCACGTTGATCAATGAGAATGCACAAGGTCACCGGTGACGCGCGCGCGCAGGGCATCACGACCATCACATCCTGAGTATGTAATCTTATACAGTATAAACTCGGTGATACGGTCACGGCTCGTACGAATTTCGGGCTCTTAACAAATTTCCTTTGGTCCCGGCCAAGGCCCATTGGCCTGCAGCGTAATGGAGTACGGTTGTTGCGAACCGATTTCCACCCCGCGACGTTTGATACGAACGTAACGCTACCGCGTAGTCAGGCCCGTAGCCTTGCCCCCCCCCCCCCCCTGCGGAATTCGGATGGAGGGGGGCTGTTTTACCAAGAATAAATTAATGAAAGTACGGGTTTTTCAAGGCCTTTAACAGGTGCCCCCCCCCCCTCTCCCCCCGCGAAAAAAATTCCTGGCTACGGGCCTGCGCGTATAGGTACTAACAGGTGCTGCCCGCGCTGTCGCGGAAGCGCGACAAGCACAGACGCCGGGAACCCAAGTGACGACATGCGCGCCGTGCCTCCAGTTCGGCGGCATCACGGCGTAGGAAAAAAAATTCCAAATACTGTTCGGCGAAAGCCTGTGCCCATTGAGACGGGGTCGGTCAGAATGGAACGCGATGCGCGCGTCTCCCTTCTTGCATGAGTGGGCGGATTGTGGCCGGGTTACAGGGGAGACGCGTGCCCGTGAGAGTGGTCGGACGCCGCCGCTGTGCCATCACGTGATTGCTGAGAGAGTGTAAGGGGGAGAGCCCAGAGCTGTGGCAGCGCAACTGTTGCTATGCGCCGCTGTGCCATCACGTGATTGCCGAGAGAGTGTGAGGGGGAGAGACCACAGCTGGCACCGTTCCAGGGTCACGGACGGACGGATGGTGGTGGTGGTGGTGGTTCGAAGAAGGAAAAGGCGCCTAATTTCTGCAGCCCAGTCGGGAGCACGGCGCAGCGCCTATAGTCGCAGCGAGTATGAGCCATTAAAGGCTTCCAGAGAGAGAGAAAACTTTATTAATTTCCGGCAGATTGCGGGGCTGGGCTCCCACCTAGGAGCTAACGGAGAGACCGTGTCTCCCGGCAGCTTCCTCGGCCTGCTGGATCGCCCAGAGTTGCTTGTCCAGGCCCGAACTGAGCAGCGCAGTCCGCCAACGCGCCCGAAGGTCTTCATTGGAGGCCGCGACCCGAGTATTGCTTATTAATGCTGGACATGCCCATAGGAATATGGTCAAGAGTGGCTCTGGTGGTACAGTACTGGCATAGATTAGTGCTATAGACTGCGGGATATATGTGGTGCATGATGACGGGGTTCGTGTATGTGCGTGTTTGTAGCTGCCGCCATTGAACGGACTGGGCCCTGATTTAGCTTAGGGTGAGGCGGAGGGTACTCCCGCCTTTGCAATCGATAGTGTTGAGTTATGTCACAGAATTTAGTGAGCCGATCGTCCCATTCCCATACCGCCGCAGAAAAGTCCGTTTGGGTGGCTGCTTCGTCTAACGCAGCTCGGAACGTAAGACCTCGAGCCACGTTGTGCGCCACTTCATTTGGACTGACCTCCGGGTGACCTAAGGGGCGTGTGGGCAGGGAACCAAAGGATGTGCACGCATTTGTCCGTCTCGTGAATTTTGCCTGTATTAAGGATCCGCAATGCCTCTGGGGAGATTCTGCCGCTGGCATAGTTTCGAACTGCCGTTTGCGAGTCGCTGATGATATATGAGGCGTTCGTGTGGGCTATGGCCATGGCGATAGCCACTTCCTCCGCCGTTTCTACGTGTCTTGTGATGATTGATGCGCTGCTTTTGCATTGTTGTGTGTGGTCTATGACAGCAGCCACGAAGCGGTGACGTTCCCGATAGCGTGCTTCATCGACAAAGACCGCCTCGTGGTTGTGACCAAAACTCTTGGACATGGCTCTGGCTCTACTGACACGTCTGCCCTTGTTGTGTTCAGGGTGCATGTTTCTTGGTATGGGTGGTACTGTGAGCTTAGCACGGATAGTGCGTGGTATGTCGTGTTTGTCTCCGTGTTGAGTGTGGTAAGAGATTCCGAGATTTTGGAGAATCTGGCGGCCTGGCTTAGTCTTGGCCAATCGCTCGTATTGGGAGATTTGTTGTGCCTCGATAAGCTCCTCAAGGGTATTGTGTAAACCCAGTTGAAGGAGGAGTTCTGTGCTGGCGTTTTGAGGCAAACCTAGTGCTTGTTTGTAAATCTATCTATCTATCTAGCCGCCTACGTCTGGATGCTCTCGTGATCGCCTCCTTAACTTGAGGTCGACCAAAGTTAGTATGGGAGGGTAAGAGGATTTGACGATTATGTCTGGCTGGTCGCGACTTGAATAACGTGAAAATCGCGTCGCGTACGTCGTCAAACTCCTTTCTCCAGACACGTGTGGCTCATACCAGTATACCACGGGCCGCGGTATGCGGGTATGCGCCACAGGTGTTTGACAATTAACATCTACCCAGGAACGGCGAGGGCAGATATTAACGCGATAGCGTTAAAGAGCTCGTTTCGCAGAAATTCCGGCGTCGGTGTCGGCGTCGGCGTCGGCGTCGTTGGTTGTGAGCGAAAAATCATCATCTTGTCCGTGACCGAAAAATCGAGAAAGATGCAAATAAAATAAATAATAAAAAATTTCCGGGTCCGAGTGAGGATCGAACCCACACCTGTCTGCGTGGCCAAGCAGATGTTCTACCACACAGCCACACGTCTGCTTATAAATACACCAAAAATAACTTCCTCTGCTTGAAATGCAGTGAAAGTAACACTCATGCTTTACAAACACACGCGTCCTGTATACAGGCGTCACAATACAACATGTAAAATCGCAGTCATATTGCGTGATACAGGCGTACATTGCCATCGGGCGTCAGAACATGTGACTATCACAACGACATCGTGATTTAAAGCCATCCACCCATTACAAAAGGCACACACGTTACTTTGCGTATTCCCTTAGTGGGCACACAGCAAGTTCAAAAACATTTCACGCGCATAATTGCTCGTGGTGTAAAGCATGCTACCCATTACATAGTATGCACTAAGTGATTCAAGTACGCACTAGGGACAGGATATCGCTATCGCGTTCAACTCTTAAAGGCGAAGATTAAGGGTCCCCCCAATTTTTTTTGGTAATTAAAATGCGAGAGGGTTAAGAAAAACTGACATCGGTGGCGTTGAGAAAATGCGAGAGCGACAAGAAAAACTGACATCGGCCGCGTTGACTCGACGAGTGCAAAGAATAGAAATCAGAGTCCCAGCAGGAATCGAACCAAAGCATTCTGCGTGGCAATCAAGTATTCTACCACATAGCCACGTCAGGTCTCGAAACTGCTTGGGAAAAACGCCCTATGCAGGCGTAATGTTGGCGAAACGACAATTCTCGTTGCAGTGCTGGCTATCTCATTTTAAAAAAAAATTACATATATTACGTATGATACAGGTATCACGTCGGGTTAACGTCAATTGTAAGTTAAGCGCCGCCCACTGTAATTAGTTTACGTTTGGGGCTACCATCTTCGCAAGCAGAAGCGCTACATGGCAGCTTACGGCTTCTGGTGTTGGCAATAGCTATGTTTCTGTTGGCATCGTTACACAAGTGTAAACACGCGGTTATATCAAACATATGCCACTGTTCAACATATGTCTGTGCGTATAACATTTGTACATATCTTTAGCGTCATTTCGTAACGTTCGCTCAATAAAAAAATTACAACCCAGTCACCTTACCTCCGCATGCTTCGCATAACATCGATTCCCATGGTACTTGGGATCTGCGTTTTTTTTTTTTCAGCCATTGTTGTGAGCTCATAACAGCTCACACTGCAAAGAAGCTGCGAGAGAAAATGCAGATCTTAGTCTATATAAAGCAAGAAAGGGGCATACACGTATACCAAGCTTTTGTAAATAGCTCTGTGCACTATAGTACTGCCGGGAAACACTGGCTTTCACGGTGGGCCCGGCTCGGGCCTTGGACCTCAAGTTCCGGGCGTAGGGTCAGACTATGTTTGTTTGTCGGTACACTATTGAGGCGATTCCATATGGGTTGCGCATATATACACGTTTCCGATATTTTATTCGGAAAGAGCCTTCTTAAGTGAAAGTTCACGCAGTACACTGCTTAATGGAAATAGAATATTACGCGCGTTAGACATCCACAAATGCTGAAATTACGAATGACCATGAAATAGCATTGGTTATTCTTGCACATCGTTTTTTAAATGCGAATGCATTTCTTAGTCGGGCTATGTCAGGCGTCGGTGTCCGCATCTCCCCGCTCTCACTCCCTCGCGCATAGCAACAGCTGCTGGCGCGGGCGCTTATCCTCACCCCTAGCAACCGGAGCAGGTGGTGCGGGCGGAGTAGCGGAGAGTGAGTGGAGAGGAGGAGCGCGCTCTGGTGTGTGAGGGCGCTCGCATCGCGGGAGCTCGGCGGAGCTCCCGCGATGCGAGCTCCTTCTCTCGCCGTTCGCTCTCTCTCCTCCCTGCGCCCCACTCTCCCGTCCGCTCGCTCGCACGTATATATATATATATATATATATATATATATATATATATATATAAAATAAAAATACAAAAAATAATTAAAAAAACAAAAAAAAAGAA
>JALIZH010012828.1:0-205000 GCA_030522465.1 Rhipicephalus appendiculatus | reverse complement strand
AATATCGAGTAATATTGCGTGGTACAAGCGTACATTGCCATCGGGCGTCAGAACATGTGAATATCACACCGACATCGTGGTTTAAAGCGAGCCACCCATTACAAAAGGCCCACACACGTTACTGCGCGTATTCCCTTAAGACCCCGTAGTGGGCACATAGCAAGTTCGAAAACATTTCACGTGCGTAATTGCTGGTGGTTTAAAGCATGCTGCCCATTACATGGTATACACTAAGTGATTGAAGTACCCACTAGGGACAGGATATCGCTATCGCGTTCAACTTATAAAGGCGAAGCTGAAGGGTCCCCCAATTTTTCACCCCTGTTGTATACACAGGGAGTCATAGTCACAAGTCATAGTCAGACAAGTTAGACAGTCACAAACATCACTGAAGCAGTTGTTTGTTTCTTGCTCCTGGTGAAGCAACCTTGTGCACGCAACCCATTTCGGCCTCAAGGAGGAGAACTTCGTGAGCTCGATCCCTGTGTCAGGGTGAGCCGCTAATTACAATGAAATCTTTCTTGTTCGGGCTTTGTTGGGTGGAGTTGAGCTCATCATCAGTATAGTATTTCATTGCTGCCTGTATGTTTTCTGGCTTCAGCTTCGATCTGGTGTAGAGGTCCGGATTTGACCACACCCCAAGGGTGTCTCTCTATTTTCAGGATTTCCGAATAAAGTGCCGAGTTGCGGATGGAATCATTTCTTGAATCTGTTGATGAGAAAGGTTCACAGGGAGCAATGTCAGGAGGCGGAAGCGTTCATGGTATGATTGGCGGTTATCGAACGTGTGCTTTAGCCTTTAGGTTGCGCAGCCACTCGCAACACGTGTTGCAGGTTTCCGCTGAAGGACCAGGTTCCTCTGTAGTGGCGTATGCTACTGTAAGGACAGCAGAAATTGTCCTGGAGATAGCGCCCTCTATCTCCGCTTTCTTACGCTTGGTCTTAGACACTCGGCAATGTGCTTTCACTTTCGCCGGAATTTTCAGGAGTGTCACGTCGGTTGTCTTAACGATTTCGTTTAGCTCTTCGACAGCAATCTGTTCGGGAACAAAATTTTCGTCAGACTGAGATGCATCTGGAGACTCTACGGCGATCTGTTTGAAGCGGTTGAAACAGCTCTGGTACAAAATGTCGGTTTATCTGATGGACGAGGCTTTTTCTGGCATGCGCTTCCTTAGTAAGGCGACATTCAAATCTTTCACACATCGAAAGTTCCGCTTGTAGACAATCTTCTTCGTATGCCTCTTTCGGCAGTCAGCGCAAAACGCTCGCTCTGAGCTTCACAACGTGGCCATCAATATCAGGGGAGTGTAATACGCGCACGAGTACTCACGTTCGTTGACCAGCAGAGGACTAGGTTGTCGACGACGAACGGAAGTGAAAGCCGACGTTCTCTTTTTACTTCGACCTTTCTTAAGCGAGTTGAGCTGTTTCTTGTTTATGTTGTTTTTTTTTTTTTTTTTTTTTTTTTTTTTTTTTTTTTTTTTTTTTTTTTTAGGCAGTGGTGCTGCAGAAGCGCCGCTTGTGCCGACACGCATCGTCTGCGTTATCACATTACGGATGAGCCACGGGAAGCGATAAATATCCAGCGGTGGATCCTCTCCAGCCACCTCCTTTATGAGGCGTACGCAGGCTCACATGCGCGAAAAATTTTGAAAGCAATTCCTGCGAAGAGTGCGACTCATTATCGCGGCATGCTCCGTGGCTGGGACCCGTGTAGAAGTTTTTATGATTTGCGTAAAAAAATGTAGTAATAATTTCCTGTTCAAAACCAACTGTTCCTGTTCTATTTCTGACAATCCATCAATCTACAGAAGACATTACCTAAAAATAACGATAATGGCAACTATTGCTCCATGCTCGCTCAATGTTGTGGTTACTCACTATACGTCAATTTGGCCACTTTTCGTGCTTCGTAGTTCCGACCTCACAAAAGTAATGCAACATGTTTTTACAGATTAAGTTAGAACACATGCTTGGCTTTAATTCTGAAGAGTTTAAAGAAAATCGAAGGTGGTGTTTTTTTTTTTAATGATCTTCAAAATATTGCATTTTGAGAGACATGTCCTCAGTTGAACATTTCTGTTTAACGTTTGAAGCCACTCTCAGGTATTTCGTTCAGCACACTCGTTCACCAAACATATGGCAATGTTTTTAAAAACTTTGGGAAGTCTGGGACTGATACTTACGGAGGAAAAAAAATCTTAAATGTGAACATTGTTGAGCTTTGTGCCGATTTCGCGATTTTTTTTTCCTTAACAGAACAGCATCAAAACTGCAAAGTAATAATTTTTTGTCAACACCAACTATCCGTAGTATGTGCCGAACATTTTTCAGACCTACAGCTACAATAGTGTTTTTGTAGCGTCTCATAGAAATCCCATTTTCGTGAAATTCGAAACATGCGGTGGCGGCTCAGTGGAGACTTGCGAAGTTTTTTATTAAAGAAGGTGAAATTTTTTCTCGCGAAACCAAAAGTGGCTTCGTGGTCCTGGGGCACTCTGAAAACAAGATATATTTTTGTCGGCGAAATTAAAGGGGGTCGGCGGACATGCACTGACGTTCTATCTGAACACACCCTTCTTGTTATCCCATTCGCAAACCTGGGGAGCTGAACTTCACAATAGACAATGTACTTACCTTTCGTGCTTCGGCTCTGGGCTTCAGCCACAGGAACGCTTTTGATGCCTTTAGTAGTTATCTTCATGAAAGAAAACGAATGCGACTCTAAATCCCGACTTGTATAATTACTATAGCAGTAATGAGTAAATTCAAAAAAGAAATTTTTTATTTCTTTTTTTCTTTTCTTTTCGTCGCTGTAATTTCAATCCAAGATCATGAATAATGAATATAGTGTCTGATCTGAACAATTATTACACTCTTCTTGTTTTTATGTACGTTTTTTCTTCCCTTTGTTATCAATATTTGATTCTGGAAATGTCCGAAAAAAATTATATAATCATTTCTTGGCCAATCCCCCACCTGAGTGGGTATGAGCCATGGTAGAGGCCTCATCATCATCATTATCACCAATTGATGTGGCGCCGCCTGCGTACCCCAAAGAAAGGAAAAAGGGTTTTGGGCAGTTGGTATGTTAGGGGGGGTATTGTTAACTAGATGCCTGAGTGAAGCGCCGGTTTGCCATTTATTGGTACAACAGAAATATAGCTTAGTAGACGTAGAGAAGGCAGTAGGCTTGGAACAAAGTAGTGCGAAGAACTTCTGGCAGGAACCGTGTGGTGGGCTCCGGCCGTAGAACAGCAACGGCCCAGTTGGAGGCAGCAGTAGGAATGGTCGCCGGAAGCCAAGGAGCAGAGACGTGGCTCGTGCAGTCTGGAAAACTGACATGAAACGCAGGTGAGTAGAGCAGAAAATGTGAGTGAGAACACTTTATAGGAAGTGGTAGGGTCGTTTTAGTTGTGAAATAGGGGTGCTATACTCGCGGACAACTTTTCTTGGCAATGAAGGTAAAGCTACGAGAGCGGAGCTACTGCACACGTACTTCTCCACGAAGTAGTCCGGTTTGGCTCGCGCTTCGAATGACGGCCGTGTTCGAATAATAACATTGCATACCATTCGCTGCGTCTTCTTAGACAGCCATTTGCGAGTGAGATTCGTCACAAGCTCCTTCGGAGAGTCGTCGGAATAGCTGGAGAGCGACGAGCACTCACCTAAAAGACGAAGACGCCAATTTGACTGTGAGGTGCACGTAAAACATGCGACGTTTTCACACGTGCGAAAACACGGAATGACACAGCATAAAGTAAAACAAATATGAATATCTCCTTGGTTTGTGCTGCATCTCTTTCTAAACAGCATCCGTAACAAATAAAGTAATGTTGTTTCTCTATGATTTTCATGCGGAAAACACAGACGCAATTGTGGGACTATATTCTTCAGCGGGGGGCACATGCCCTCTTTGGCTCCGTAACCTTCCCTTCATTGCCAAGAAAAGCTGTCCGCGAGTATAGAGATGATGAAGTGCCAACATGGTCATTGTCGAAGAAAACGAGGAATGATTTGTCAGAACTAATAAAAAGGTATTATTATTTTTATTTTATTATTATTATTATTTATTTGATTTTTTTTTTTTACATTTGAGCGACCATCAAAATTTGATATAAAATTTATAAGGTTTTTATTCTATAGCCTCAATTATTCTAAACTTCCGTGACAGTTTATAAGACCACTCAATTCTTGGCCAATCCCCCCACAGTGGGTGTGAGCCACACTGATAGGTGAACAAGAACAAGAACAAGTACTGAAGGTATACCTCTTGGCCGCGAGCCCAACGGAGAACAGACACAAGGATTGCATCTGCTTCTGCCTGATGATGATGCCTGCCCCTTATAATCGATGGAGACTATAAATGAGAACGTCAAAAATGTCTATCTCTTCAGAGGATGCCTATCATCTACTTTAGACATGTCTGATTTCGAAAGCCCGCAAAAGTGCAACGGATATCAAACTGAGAAGGCACCAACCTAGCGACTATGAGTGATCTTTCATGGAAAACACCTTTTATAAGTTCATTTTACAGCATTCAGCGTACTTATATTTCATTTAATTGTGGTGTTTAGCCGCATTGAAAACCCAAGACAGTAAAAGAACCCCAGGTGGTCGAAATTTCGGGAGCCTTTCACTACGGCGTCCCCCATAATCATACCGTGGTTTTGGGACCTAAACGCCCACAATTATTATGATTATTAGTATTAAAACCCAAGACAGAAGGAAAAGCGTTGGGTTCTATACGCTCAACCCTGTCAGTCATCAGCGATAGTTCATATGCATCAATGGATTTTTGAAATTGCTATCTCCATTCTTGAAATTTATTTGTACACTTGATCAACTTCACCTAAACAGTGCACGCCTTCTTGGTAATCCTGCGCAATCGCGCATTGTTCCTTGCTGTAAACAATTAAATTTGCGCGCATTCTTGCTTTACCGTTTTCTTAGCATCATCATTTGCACTGGCCTAATTTCCCGCTGTGGGTATTTGCCATACTTGAGACACGACAGCCACAGAAGCGACAAAATTCACGGCCACCGCTGCTGTCCGCTTAAATTTCTCCGCGCTCAAATAACGTATAGCGTTCCGACTTCATGGATGTCGACATAAGTGAAAGCTCTTTCGACACGAGCGAACCCACGGAGGTGAGTAAACGCGCAAGTAGTGCTGCCACGCAGTTGAAACCAAACCTTATGGTTCACCGCGAACGCTTCTGTTCGCGTGACTGCGATTCTGATATACGCATTGGGAGGTTCTGTTGTACTTGGCGTATCTTTGTAAAACTTTAGACTAATGAAATGCAGGGAAATCGTTCGCTAGTCTGCGAGAAGTAGCGCCGCAGTGGCTGCCGCCTAGATCTACTCTGTACAGTAAAAGAAAAGGCGGAAATTGCTGTTTGTAGGCGTATAGCGCCAAAAAAAAAAAAAAAAACGATAAGCGCTACACACCAAACGCAAAGAATAAGCGGTCGACTTGATGTTTTTTTGTACCAACCTTCTGCTGCGAACATAGGTCGGCAGACTCCCTGATGAGTCGACTCAGACTCACTCAGACTCAGATTGAGCCGCAAGTATGAGTTCGAATGAGTCCGCTTGAGAAAAATTGTAGTTGATCCCTCTGATATAGGAATCGGTATAACACACGAAAGTGAAACATGTCTTCACAGAAGTAGTTGAGTGTTTATTGCCCATTGATACATAATATCTGTTGGTGTTTAGTGGCTACAGCACCCTTAAACGTTGATGCACCCATGTTGGCGCGTGGTGACAAACTCCATTACGACAACCAACGACTCGCGACTGGGATACATATTCTGGAAACACTGCATTGCACGCACAGGAGCATCGCGCAAATCACCCATGAACGACAGGCGTTCGCAAACTGTGGAACGGGTTTCCACTAAATCGCGACCGTTCTGTAGATGTGATTGGCATGCGACGTCGCGTTAGCGAGCAGCGTCCGGCCTGGTGGGTCGCTTCGGCTAAAGTACGATCATTTCGGTCCTGCTTCGGTGTGTGTAAGGCAACCAGTTGGGTCACGATGCGCTCAACTTCGGAAACGCGAGAGGCAGAGTTCTCAGCTTGAGCCAAGGATGTTATAAAAGCTCCTTGGCTTCAGCCACGCCGTGAACGCGCGCAGGCCTCCCGCTCCCCCCATGGCGTGTTCCTCGCTGCACCAAACTCACTTGCCCGACATTCGCCCGTCGACGCCGTTGTCTTCCGGCGGCGCTGAATGCAGCAGTTCTCGTAGTCGGTGCCATCACACTCGTATCAGTAGATGGCGGAGAAACACCGTTGGTGCATATGGAAGCTGCACACGTTAGCACAACGCGAAAGACAAAGCACGTAACTGCGTCGTCACCGAGTCAAATCAGCGCGTATGGCGCGTCGCAGTTACAGCCTTTGCTCGTAGCCTCCGAAATTAGCTTCCGAAACATCGGAGCTGATTGCGGAGGCCATGCTCCGCTGTGCTGAGTGGGGCCAACGCTGGCGTTGGTTGGGGGCATTGATGCCAGCGTCCGTTCGAATGCTGGCATCGGGGCGCCGTAGTGCTGAGACTAGAGAAGCGTTCACTGTCGGTGCTCGCTGGTGTCATAAAGCAGTACTTCTCTTCGGCGCTCGTAGGCGGCGGCACCGCCCCAACAAACCAAGAGCGCAGGTACCTGGAGAAGGAGTGTGAGATATATAAAGCGCGTCTGATGAGCTCTCCGCGAATGCGTTGGTGGCGCATTTTGGTTGAGCGCCCGGTATCTATTGCCGCGGACCGAGAGGTCACAGGTTCGACTCCCGGGTATCCCAAATTTGTGAAACTTTTTCTTCTGGTTTCTTTCTTTGTATTCTGTTCATGTAAGTTTTAAGAACGTCACATTCGTGACGGAAGTACGTCACTTAAGTCTTGGTGGACCCCGGCATAAAACACTTTCGTTAGCTTTCGTGTTAAAATTTTCATGAGTCCCAGTCCGGGTGGATACGGTGGACGAAAATATTGTTACGGTGCGTCATGGACATGAGCAAGCGTGGCGCTCTCCGAAGATAAGGAAGACGATTGTGTGTGAAGCGCGGGCGCAAGGCACTGCTCAGCCATCTTGCTTGGCTGCCGATTCACTGTTGTCGATTATTAAACCGTCTTCCGCCTCCGTTACATTTGGTGGAGGTGCGGGGTATCGATCCCCGTACCTCTCGCGTGAGTCAGTGTCCGAGTGAGTCTGGTCGCAGAAAAATTTCTTGAGGGTCAGTCGGAGTGATTCCGTTCGAGAAAAGTTTTGGTGATTCTGAGTCCGAGTGAGTCCTAAGCTAAACAAATATTTATTGAGTGAGTCTCAGCGAGCTCCATTTATTTTGCCGACCTCTGACTGCGACGCGCCTTTTTAGATGTGAAGCATCTTATGGCGAAGCTTAATCCGGTGGTGGTGGTGGTGTGCCGGCGTGACCACCCCTACTGCGCATGCGCAAACCTTTCAAAAAATAAAAATAAAAAAACCTCCTCTCCCCCCTCTCTCCTCTAGGCATCCCTCCCCGCGGCAACCACACCCTCACTGCGCATGCGCCTCCCCTCCTCTCTCTCCTCCTACGTTCCCCCCCTCTCTCCTCTAGGCATCCCTGCCCGCGGCGTCCACACTCCCACTGCGCATGCGCGTCCCCCCCCCCCTCTCTCTCCCCCCCTCTCTCGCCTCGCGACGCCGACGCAGGCAGCGTCTGCTAGCGAGTTTCTTGGTTGAAAAAACCGACTGCTCGCGCTGCACAACCGTTCACTGGCCACCCCGTATATATGGCAATGGATCTTGACCTCCAAGGTGGTGCCGGTGGGAGATTTCTCCTATGCGTTGTTGAACAATAAAAATTCGCAGCGTGCGCGTTAACTAAAAGCGGACTGCGGGTCTCTGTGTCCAGTCGGAGTCTTCTGTCTCTCATTGCCCATTAGCAGCGATTGGCATGTTCCAGTATGGAAACACCGCTACATCACTGCGTGCTTTGCGCCTCCCCAGTTTTCTGTCCTGCGCAACGCTGCGATGAGCACCAGCGTCAACGCCACCGCCAATGTAAGCGTTAGCGCCCGCTGCTTCACATCTACACATGGTTCCCTTTAGCGGGAGATGGTGTAATTTTTTTTTTTAAGGTTCGACAGGTGATCTTTCCAGTCTGATGGCGCATTTCCTGAACGCATGGAGCGCTCAGTTCCGGTATCACCTGAATTGGAGCCCTCAATTTCAATGAGTAATATGTCGAACAATGTGTGTTATTTTAGGCTTTTAAAAATGGCTTTGCCATAAATTGTCACGTCCTACAACTTTTCTATAAAACAAATGCCCACACGTTAATTACTAAAAGTTAATAATGAGTTTTTGTTAATTGCTCGTTTGAGTGTTGCTTTAGGGGCGGTAAAGTATTTCCACCTCGGCGTAGAGTTCGTTTGCGAAGACGACAGAGGTCAGAAAGTCATAGCATTCTGATGAAGAAAGCTGTTGTCTAAAAAAACAACCTGTATATGTCGACCGCTATGTAGCTAACATTGACAAAAAAGCATCATGCACTAGATGGCGATCGCACCGCTCTATCCTAAATCTATACCCAGAGCAGGATCTTCATAAAGCTGGGGTGCACGAAGAGTCATGAGCTGCGCTGTGTCAGCTTTTCTTTGCATCGTCTGTCTGCCAGTCGCCACAAGCCACCTCCACCCTACCCCTTCAGCTTCACCCTAGTCTCATCTTTCAATATTGACTCGGATTCGAGTAGCCGGGCTAAGTGATTATGCATGCAGATGAGATAATTATCTATCGCATTGATCCGAACATGGACGCGACATATAGATCGCACGATTTCGACGAACGAGGAGGCTGAGGGAGGGTATGGCCGCATCTCAGAGACAGTACGTCTGTTCATGCCCATCCTACGTCGTTTCTCATACTGAACACACACGCTCTAAGCTCTGCGATGCCAGCCATTCCCCGATTCAGCAACGAAAACGATGAATGGTTGTGCCAGGGGAATTTTCATATACGATCGCGACCAACGGCTCCGCTGCGGTCGAGTAGCAGACTAACGACCGCAGTAATGGCCCGTCTCTGGCTAAAGCCACCGTTCTTCGCTCGAAGTCATTGGGTATATGTGTTTGAGCAAATATCGGTGGCAGACGAGCGAGCCTATTGAGCAACCTTAAGGGCACGTGTTGTTTTGTCCTAGTATCGATGGACGCGTATGTATTGTCTCGAATGCCGAGATGCGCACACCTAACTTATCGAGCGAAGATCGTTCTTCGAGCCGACCCTTTCATAATTCATTTGGTAAGAAAGCCATGCAATCCGTGGAAACAAACACGACGAACACAGACAGTGAAGACAATAGAAGTATATAGGTCGTGAGTGCACAAAAACAAAAAAAGAAAAGTATACAAATCGGGGCAAAAGCTCTAGGTTGTGTGTCAAGCGCGGTGTCCATACGGAACGTCATCTTCGCTTTTGTTTCGAGCGCGACAGCCGCTGGATCAGCCAGGCACTTCACCTCGCTGCCATCGCACGCATTGGCTGAGGATACCCATTCCGTATAGACGAACCACCGTGTAGGCATAACGAACGTCTTATTCATTACCGTGACTACGTGGGAATGCACGCGTCTGCCAAGTGCGCTGTGTCGTTCTGATTGCCTTCTTGGAAATCGGCTCCAGGAGGGCTCACTACGAGACATGGGTAACTTCTGCGTCACCGCAACAGCGCGGGTGTCGCCGGTGGAGTACTCAGCCGACGCCGAAGAGACCCGACGTCCTCCAGGATGGGACGAACCTGAACCGCTGCCCGACCGCATGACCGACGAGGTGAGTATCGCGCGGAGTTTCCTGTAGACATTTAGCACCGTGCCAGAGCAGCAGGCCAACCATCGGACATTCTACAAATCAAAATGTAACGACATAAGCGTGTGTAGGGTTCCCCTTCAGAGGGGGGCCGAAGGTTCGTTGCAGCGCCCCCCTCCCCTCCCCTATGAAGTCAATGTATAGGACCGACTTTACGCCCCCCCCCCCCTCTTAAGTAACCTGGGGGGGGGGGGGGGCGCCCCCTCTGCCCCCCCTCGTGCGCACGCCTATGTGTAACGATATATTTGTCCTGGAACAAGAAACAAGTTGCAAGTGCATGTTCCTTGCGTGACGCCGCTTCTTCGTTCCATAGAGCGTCACTTAAACCAATGAAACTGCAACCATAAAGAAAGAGTCTGCTGCCTTTCTAGATGGCAGACATCTTAAACTGCGAAAACGACGGGAACTTTTGGTCGAAATGGCGTTCGGCTCCTTTCACTTCTCCCCGTCTGCTTGTCGTCCGTGTTCTCTACCGCGCAGTGTACACCGACCCTTTCACTTGCTCGCTGGCCGACAGGAGCGTAGCCAGAATTTTTTTTTTCGGGGACTCGTAAAGTTGTCACCTGTCCGGTTTTAGACCAGCCCTGCCGGTTTCTTAGACAGCGGACCGGTTGCCGGTCCGCACCTAGGACCTGCCGCCATTGGCCGGTTTTTCGTCATATTATCGCACTTATTTATCTTCTGGGGTGTTTCATAAGCGTCAGTTCAACAACTGTACGACGCTAAATATTTATCGACAATCACCAAAACTCTTGCGCTATTAATCAACCACTTTTTAATATCCCTTCAAGTGTAACCATCACTAGAATAGAGCGTCAGATTGGCTAGGTGGGCGAGTTGGTTTGGGTTCATACCAGGGGCGTAGCCAGAAATTTTTTTCGGGGGGGGGGGGGGGCACCTCCTTGATTTCGGGGGTGGCACCTCCTTGAAATGGTCAATTTCCGCTCTGCATGCCATGGCGAAAAAAAAATTTCGGGGGGGGGGGGGGGCACGTGCCCGGTGTGCCACCCCCTGGCTATGCCACTGGTTCATACTGATGTATTACGGCGGCGCGGTAACGAATACAAAGGAAAAGAAAAGACAGGACATGCGCTGTACCCACAACTAACAGTTTAGTTGTGAGTACAGCGCGTGTCCTGTCTTTTCTGGTCCTTTGTATTCGTTACCACGCTGCCGTATTATATCAAGCGTATTGCACGTGTAGGTACATAGGCGTGCGCACGAGGGGGGGGCGGCAGAGGGGGGCGGCCGCCCCCCCTAGTCCCCCTAAGAATCTAAGAGGGGGGGGGGGGGGGCGCAAAGTCTACCCCATACATTGACTTAATAGGGAAGGGGGGGGCGCTGCGACGAACCTTCGCCCCCCATGAACGGTAACTCTGCGCACGCCTATGTGTAGGTATATATGAATATCCGATATTTTTGTGGCATATGCACTGTATACATTTTAACGTTCGTTTGTGTCTACAATGTCACTGGTATGGTGGATTCAGACGCAACGAAGCACTATTTATGGAAGAAGTATGTGCGGTCCCTTTTCAGGGCAGCACATTCAGAACATCAACCAAAACCTCACTTATTTTTAGTGCAAGCGTCATTCCAATCACGTGAATTTTTATGTGTGTAATTAGACATAGTTGGTCAGTTTTGTGTACATGAAGTTTGTTTCGGTCAAGGCAAGCACATTAAACGGTACTGAATGCCAAGGACTTAACGTGGCGTCTATTTTATTTGTTTTTTCGGCGGAAAGTTCCAACCGTATTGGGAAGGGGCGGGGGTTCAACCATTATGCTTGTGCGTGCGTTTGTATGTGTGCGTATACACCGGGTGTTTCAAGAAATGTGTCCAGAATAAATCAGAAAAATGCGATATTTTCTCGCTGTCTTCAGAATTGCTTTTTCTGTAGCGTCAGGCATATTTAGGTGGCTAAGGACATCATCAGAAAGTAATTAAGAAAGGTAAATTAATTCACTTTTTAATTATTTGAGTTAGGCGGTTATGTCGAATGGGAGAATTGAAGCCCTTCATGTGAAAAAACCTTTTGCAGCTTTGATATTTCGAAAAAAAATGCCCCCCACCTCCCCGTAGGGATTCGTGAGGAAATGCGAATGCATTTCGCGCGCGCTTCACTCCATTTATATATACGTGCGAGCGAGCGGACGGGAGAGTGGGGCGCAGGGAGGAGAGAGAGCGAACGGCGAGAGAAGGAGCGGCGAAGCATTGCACCTACCCTCTGCTACACTCTCTCCACACACGCGGGAGCTCCGCCGAGCTTCCGCTATGCGAGCGCCCTCACACACCAGAGCGCGCTCCTCCTCTCCACTCACTCTCCGCTACTCCGCCCGCACCACCTGCTCCGGTTGCTAGGGGCGAGGATAAGCGCGCGCGCGCCCGCAGCTGTTGCTATGGGAGAGGGAGTGAGAGCGGAGAGATAACACCTGCCGGCGCGCACACCTCCTCAACCTATCCTCCTCCTCCTCCGCTGCGGACAACGCCTGGACAACGGATGCCTGACATAGCCCGACTAAGAAATGCATTCGCATTTAAAAGCGGCCTTTAGTAATAGCAGCGAAGCAATGAAATTCAACCAAATTCAACGGCGAAACCTAAATAGAAACGCGGTACATCGCAATGCCATATTCTTCTGAGATGACCAGAATGAGTGAGATATTTTTTGTGCAGCGGCGGGCACCTTAAGATGGTTAAAAACATCATTTGGGACAGTAATTAAGAAAGTTAAATTATTTAGCTTTTTAATTAGTAGAGTTAGGCGGTCATGTCAAATGGGAGAACTGAAGTTCTTCATGCGAAGAACTCATCTCAGCTTTGAGATATAAAAAAAAGCGGCCTCTAGTAATTATTGTGGCTTAATGAAGTTCAACCAAATTTCGTGGTTTTCGCCGTTGAGTTTGGTTGATGCGTGTGATCACTTTAACACGTACAGCATTATTGGTACGAAAGCAGCGCAAGAAAAGCAGGTGAAGACTTTATACCGAGGGCCATATATGCTATGTAAACCTAATTTTTTTTATGTTATTATTGCGCCTATGCTTTTCATAGTATCCTGCGTGAATGAAATGCGACTCTGAGCTTAAATTTACAAGGAAGTTAAGGTCACTTTATACATGACTGGAGGGTGAGGTTTGAAAATGCGGTGTAATAATGGGGACTTTCAAAGGAGTTACCGGTTTACCCTGTAATGTCCAAAGTATCATTTGTACTCCGCCTACAGTTTCACCGACAGCTAAAAATGAACAATGAAGTCCGGCAATGCAAAGCTTGAACGTCGCCAATAAGCAGTGTCGTTGGTACGCGGGCCGAGTTTTCAGTCGCGCATTGCAACCGCCAACAAGTTAGTGGAATAATTAAGATCTTACTTAATATTCAGTGCGCTTTGTAGAAGTTCATGCCCTACGCATGATCTGTCCTAAATTGAACAAGGTAAAGGAATTTTTCTTGATGACTACGTATTTGCGCGTTGCAAAGTGGAAAAGGACGGCGCATATAAAATGCAGCATTGCACGTACTCGTTATACGTAAAGCCTTAAATGCAGCACACCCCCCCCCCCCCCCCCCCCACACCCCTCCGCTTTCTGCCTTTGGCAACTGCAACAAAAACGAGCCCACTTACTTAAAATGCATAATATTTTTCCAGTAAAGGCTATCTCAAATAACGTATTATTTTTCACTTGCATTGCTATACAAATGAACCGCTGTCGAGCGCTCTATCTATTAGAAATTGTTGCTAAACATTGTCATTTTCCACTGATGTACTCAGAATCAGGGTTTTCAGAAATTTTCGTTGCAATCTGAAATTCAATGTATCACCTCCCATGTGTCGTTTTCAAAATAACGGAAGAAAACTACGCTCCGTGAGCGCACGCCTGTTCTCCGGTGCGCTTTCTGAAGTCGACCCGCCACGCGTTTGTCTGGTTGGTTATGGTTCTTGACTGCTGACCCGCAGGCATAGGTCGGCAAACTCACCCATGAGTCGACTCACTCACGCTCACTCAGACTCAGATTGGGCCATGAGCCTGAGTCTGAGTGAGTCCGGTCGAGTAAAAGTACGAGTCTGAGTCCGAGTGAGTCCGGTTGAGGAAAATTTTCGTGAGTCTGAGTTCGAGTGAGCCGTAAGCGCGAAATATATTTCTTGAGTGAGTCTGAGTGAGCTCCACCATTAATTGCCGACCTATGGTCCTATCAACTCAGCTTTAGCTTTACTATCAGCGTTATATCCGCTTAATATTGTTCTCAAATTTTTTCACAGATATTTCAACAGTGCGCTACCTCATTTTTTGATCCGAGGCGTGAGTAAGGAGATGGGGGTGCCATGACCTTCACCCTCAAACTCTTTCGGGGGAAGTTCTTGATAAAGATATGTCGTGCGACACGAGTATTTCATAGAATTGACCTTACTGGATTGAAACCACTGATAACTCGTATTTCAAGGGACAAGATATAAAGGCGTATCGTAGAGCACCGATTACGTGAGGTATTGGCGTGAAAGAGCATTGACACAAAGATTGAAAAAGCTAATCTTACGCTAACGCACTCATCAGTCGGCTCACTCAAGCTCACTCAGACTCGGGGGAAGCCGTGAGTCTGAGTGAGTCCGGTCGAGTAAAAGTACAATGAGTCTGAGTCCGAGTGAGTCCGGTTGAGGAAAATTTTGGCGAGTTTGAGTCCGAGTGAGCTCTCAGAGCAAAATATATTTCTTGAGTGAGTCTGAGTGAGTTCGAATTTTTTTGCCGACCTATGCCCGCAGGTAGCGGGATCAAATACAGGCCGCGGCGGCTGCATTTTCGATGGAGGCGAAAATGTTCGAGGCCCCTGGGCTTAGATTTAGGTGCACGTTAAAGAACCCCAGGAGGTGGAAATGTCCGAAGCACTGCACTACCGCGTCTGTCATAATCATATCGTGGTTTTGGGACGTTGAACCCCAAGAATTAAAAAAAATGCCCCCCACCTTCCCGGAGGGAATCGTGAGGAAATGCGAATGCATTTCTTGCGCCGACACCGACTTCTGCCATCGCCTTGAGAGGCGCCCAGCCAGCGAACGGTCGAGAGTGAGGCGCGAGCGGACGGGAGAGTGGGGCGCAGGGAGGAGAGAGAGCGAACGGCGAGAGAAGGAGTGGCGAAGCACTGCACCTACCCTCTCCTACACTCTCTCGCACCACATGCTCCGGTTGCTAGGGGCAAGGATAAGCGCGCGCGCCCGCAGCTGTTGCTATGGGAGAGGGAGTGAGAGCGGAGAGATAACACCTGCCGGCGCGCGGACGCCGCCGCGGACAACGCCGGACGCCTCACATAGCCCGACTAAGAAATGCATTCGCATTTAAAAAAATTCTGAAGTCGAAGCGGATAGGTGGTGGTAGGGGTACTATTATTATAATATAGGTAAAACGAGATACAGACACTCACAAAACAAAATAGTATTAGACGGTCAAGCGCAATGTCTACTACATGACCCAAATGCTACCCTTGTCCTTGGTGTCATGATTACTACAAAATAGTGGTTGCGTGAATGACATTACATGCATTCCGTACAAGTACCAACGCTTCGTTTCAGATACCGTCGAGCCAGAGCGCGGGGATAGCTTGCTTCGGGTATCCGTCATAAACTGAGCAAACAAAAGCCACCTTTAAAATTGATTTCCCCCATTTGTATAAAGCGATGAGCAAAACAACCTATCAGCCGCTTTTTACCTATACCTCCGCCTCGGTGGAACAGTGGCTACGGTGCTCGGCTGCTGACCCGAAGGTCGCGGGTTTGATCCCGGCCGCGGCGGTCGCATTTCCATGGAGGCGAAATCGTAGAGTCCCGTGTACTACACTGCGATGTCAGTGCACGTTAAAGAACACCAGATGGTCAAAATTTCCGGAGCCCTCCACTACGGCGTCTCTCATAATGATATCGTGGTTCTAGGACGTAGAACCCCAGATATTATTACTATTATTGTTATTTTTACCTCTACCTCTTTATTTCCATCTTCGATCCCTAGACCAGTTGTTCGCAGACATGGATGTTTGGGGGCTCCCTGTGGACGGCTGGAAGTGATATGAGAGGAAGGGGGGGGTGGGAGGGGGAAGAGTCCTACATTGACACAACATGCAGCGTGAAATAAGGCGCATTTTATTTCTACTCGCCAAGAAAAAGTCAAACTAATGTGCCGCGCTCAACTCAATTCGATCTCAACTGCTTTTGAATAAATTGTGTGGTCTGCAGCCACATTCAACCTCTTTCTGGCTATGCTTTCTCTCCAAATATGCAAGCCTAGAAAAAGTATGCTCGCGTGCATATGTCGTAGAAAACGGCAACAAAAGTTTTGCAGCCATCTCATGCACAGGGGAAATATCAGTAAACTCCGCCGCAATGCAAATGTATTCTGCAGCGAAGCATACCAAAAATCGGAAGGGGCCACTGTCGCGGGACATAGCCAACGTTTTTAGATTAACTCAGTTGGCAAAGAGCGCGGCCTTCCAGTGGCGCGGAGCGTCGCTCCGCCATCGCCAACCAGGCGGGGGGCGCTACGGTCGCGTTAGGATTGGTCTCGGCGAGTCGTCTGTTACTGCGCTACTTCCACGGGGCCGACAAGCGACTACTACAATGGTTAGGTCGATGTGGTAGTTGCTCTCATTTGACTTGGCTTGAGTGAAACGCGCGTTTTAGTTATATCTCAGCGTAATAAAAAGATAGAAACAGCGCGTAAGACAGGGCGTGAAAAAAAAAAGTAGTAAAAGACAAGGCAAACACTGCACAGTGCGCTTACCTTAATTTCGTTTCCCGTTAGAACGGGCATCTATTTTTCGCCAGTATATGCGCAAATCGTCTTAGGATCACGTAATGCTCAGTCATATTTCAACCTCATCTCATCACATAATACGCGGGCTGCTGAAAAGCCTACCCAATGAAACACCAGCAAGGAACCCAGAAAAAAAAAAAAAAAAAAGAAAGTCTTGTCATTTTCATTCGATTTCGTGAAACAGAATGCAGCAGGTGCATTATTTGCAGCGACGTATTCACGTGGTGTGTGTGCGAGATTCGAAAATTTCGATATTCAAATGGAACACTGCTTTCTTCGATTCTATCATCGAATCGAATAGCCGTCATTTGCAAACCTGAATACTTTATAAATATTTCAAAATATCAACTGCACTGAAGTGAGGATGAAATTGGCGCAAATGTAGGATAACTTTCATCCCTGTTTGCTTATTAGAGGCATCAAAGGTGTGAGCTCATGTAGGAAGGTAAGCTACTTCGCTTTGCGAGCGCAGACTTTATTAGCTATACAATGAGCATTCACGTTTTCTGGATGTGGATCCAAAGCATCCACTTATTCCCTCCAGATGCTTCCCTCGCTACACTCCCGCCGTGAAAGTGCTCTAATTTTTAAAACTTGCTCTCAGTCACTGACCATAAGAAAACTTATTCCAGTGTGCTCCGCCATACGCCTACAAATGATGTGTACCTAGAACATATGTGCCCTTTAAAATACGCATCGACGTAACCTAAATTCGTCCATTCCATGCGCGCAAAAACCTCTAGCACGCATGTTGCACAGAAATGGGGCAAGCTCCTCTGCTAAGCCACGGTCCAGTAAGAATTAAAAAAGGGAACACACGGGCGGAAAGCACCAGCTATTATTTCTGTACAGACGTAACTAGTAATTGAGAAAGACTTTAGCGAACCGTGGCGATTAGCCCAGCAATGAACATCGGGGCCGTTCGTTCTGGTAAGCTCTCTGTACGAAATGCTTGGCCGGTGATTTTAGTTAACTGGATAAAATTATTCAGATTAAATCGCACTGTCCCGTAAATACAGTTCTTTTCCGCACACAGCGCGTTGATTGTTGGCGTGCCATTCTAAAGCATTCCACCAGCGATTATGTCGTATCAACACCCGCAAACACTCCCTTTTCCCGTCCGATATCTCCCACTGGAACAATTTATCTAACGATACTATGTGTTGCAATACTACTGACGCTCATCGACCTCATTCAGTGTACTGAATTTTCACCATGAATTTTCGGCAATGTAGATACTTCCACGTATTCATGTAACCTCTCCTGCACGGGCCGTATAAAGAACCAGCAGTATACTGAAAAAAAAAAAGAAAAAAAAATTGAATACCTTTCTATCTGACATCGTCGTAACAGACCTTTCTAGGATTACTTCTCCTGTAATGTCCTGTTTTGATACCTTTGAGTATAATAAATAAATAAATAAATAAATAAATAAATAAATAAATAAATAAATAAATAATGAGGTTATGAATACGAGGACGCGAACATCAATTTATATTCGTTCTACGAACGGCTGTTTCATATTCGTGACTTATTGTAGTGTCCTAGGTGCTCCGCTGCTGACCCGAATGTCACGGGTTTGATCGATGGATGTGCTAGAGGACCGTCTGTGCGATGTCAATGCACGGTAAACACCCGACGGCCTAAATTTCCGGAGGCAATATATAATCATATCGATCGTGGTTTTGGCATGTAATAACTTCAAATATTATTTGCATCACTGGTGTCATTGTGAACGGGACAACCGACACTTGTCTCATCACAGTCCAACAGCGCCTCGGAAAGTGTCCAAACCCGGTTCCTTTGCAGCTTAACTGAAAACTTGGTTTCATTGCCTCTATACATACAGAAAAGCGCCCATGAAGAATTGTCGCGGGACGGGACTAAGCACTGCCGAAGCAAACCCTGAACAACAGCTCGGCACGCTGCACCTAGGCATGTCGAGAATCCGCGCTGACATTTCGCGGAATCTGTTGAAATACGTGTACACGATCACTGCGCGCACGTTTGTGGAACGCGTGAGACCTCAGAATGCATGCGTGATTAACGTGCGAGCACCAACAACCCAGCAAAAACATGCGGCTGAGGCAAGCCCTTCGTACTGCATCGCACCCGATCTCAACGCTACGCCAGCGCCACCTCTCGCCACGGCGACAAAACGTGGCCGCCTCTCAAAGCTAGTTTGCTAACTGAAAATAATCTAGAAACGTTGGACATAGCGCGCCCCAAGAACGCGTTTTTTTTTTTTTTTTTTGGTTCTTTTTCGCGAATGGGTTTGGCAGACCCCCAAAAATGCCTTCGCGGCCACCCTGGCGTGCGCAAAGCTCCATTTGCGAACCACTGCTTCAGACCCACCTCGATGGACCCTTCAAGCACAGTGAATAAATAACAAAAAAAAAAAAAAAAAAGCGAGACGGAGTGTGCACCAAGAAATTAGGCGGCAGAAGACTAGATGGGGATGATGAAATTCGGAAATTTGCAGGCATAAAACAGAATCAGGGCGCGTTTGTATTAAAGGGGTGGTGACACCACATTTGTGGCTAGCGTGTTCTTCGCATCAAGCGTTTCTGATAGCTCTAGGAAGCATGATACACGCACCAAGATTCACGTATTCTCGTTAAGTAATTTAATATCGCCTTATTTATGCGGACAACTTTCGGTTTCGGTTTCTGGGCACCAAGTTGGGCAGTGACGTAGCAGTGTAGTAGGCTTGGTCACGTGACCATACAAGGCTCGCGCGAAGATGCGCAGCACTTCGCTAGGAAGCGATCGAAACTCGGCAAGTGATGTAGCAACCGATGCTTTGCCGGTACGTACGTTCTGGAGGTAACAGAGGTCCCGAGGACACTCACGTCACTACAGATATGGTGTGACGTCACTACAACTTTCGTTGTCCTTCCCATAGAGCTACGTCAGTTTTGATGCGCTAGCGATGGGCATCGATCGGGAGAATGAGCATTTAGGTACACTTTGGAAGTGAATTAAAATATATTCTAAACGTTTGCTGCGTCCGACCCTTCATGTGGAATGTCCTTGCATACAGAGGAAACCCACAACAAGCTTGTTATAGCCTCAAAATTTGATGGCACCACCCCTTTAAGCCTTGATCGTGCTGCAGTAGACATCAAACTTACCTGACGATGATAAGTTATTACGCCTGGTCTCAGTCCTTTCCTTTCTTTTCTTTTTTTTTTTCTTTTTTTTTTTTTTTTGTCTTAGTGTGCGTCTGCCAGGCCTGTAACCAGGAATTTTTTCGGGGAGGGGGGGGGGGGGGGACTTTCTGAAGGCCTTGATAAACACCCATTTTTATTATTTGACGTCAGTAAACCACCCCCCTTCCATCCGAATTTCGGGGGGAGGGGAGCCGGACCCCTAAGCCCCCCCCCCCCCCCTGGCTACGGGCCTGGTGTTTGCCCACCTTTCAGCGGGTCATGGCGCCGGTGCCAAAAGGCAAATCTGTTTATGCATTTGGAAGTATACTCCACGTTTCAGTGGCTTGCGCGCGGAAAGAGCTCGACCGTGTAGCGTCGGTGGTTCAGTGGTAGAATACTCGCCTGCCACGCGGGTGGCCCGGGTTCGATTCCCGGCCGACGCATTTTTTTTTTTTTTGTTAAATTTCTTGTTTTTCTTTTTTCTGGCTTGCTAAATTGATGCTTTCACAACTTTCTTTTTTCCTTCCTTGCGATCGCCATCGGATCTGTATTTTGTGTGCTTTCTCAGGACATATTGTCAAAAAATTGTGTCTCCTCTTTATGGTGATTCGAGGCAAATGACCGCAGCGCTGGCGCCTCTGGCGGCGTTCAGGACGCTCACGCTGGTCTTGCGAAGCTGGCGTGATGTATTCTCTCAAATTTTGGGCCTCTTTTAATATCCCTGAAAGAAAAGTGCAATTTAATTTAACAGGACTGAGTAAATTCGTGCACTAGGTGTAGTGCTTGAAACGGCTGGCTGTATTTAACTGAGAAACAAGAGTAATCTTCCACCAGCATCCGCACCCCACTTGCATTTCCTACAAGGCCACGATTGGTGTGGACCGAGAGCGGGACGCTTCCTCGGCATACTTACCTGGTGCCGGGGCTACCGTGATCAGCACGGCGGTGCCCCCCAGAGAGAGGCGCGGGCATTGCACTGCGCCCGTGCTGACCTCTGCCTCTGCCACTACCCCAAACTGGGGCAGATGGGGCATGCAATTTTTGGTAGTGGGGGACTGCGTTCGCGCTATCCCCCCCCCCCATACTTGAATAGAAAAAA
Source organism: Rhipicephalus appendiculatus (assembly GCA_030522465.1). Taxonomy (NCBI): domain Eukaryota; kingdom Metazoa; phylum Arthropoda; class Arachnida; order Ixodida; family Ixodidae; genus Rhipicephalus; species Rhipicephalus appendiculatus. Next base: position 184,096 of record JALIZH010012828.1, on the reverse strand, counting down.
AGGCTTGTTAACTAGACAGTATTCATACAATATGTGAATCCGGTTGGCGGTATTGTCGCGGTCAATGCGTTGCAATTTCATTCTGCAACGACAGTCTGGGCCGGACAATAGGTTAATCTCATTCTTCATTTTGGCTGCACACTTATGACCTCATTTTTTAAGGCGAAAGCCTTTAATGTCTCATGCTCACGTCCACATCCGGTGTCCGACCGGTTTCCGTCCGTCCGTCCGTCTGTCTGTCCGTCCATCCATCCGTCCGTCTGTCCGTCTATCTGTCTCGCTGCGATTCGCGGTAAAAAATTAAAAAAAGAAAACACGCACACATTCGGTCTGTGTGTTATCCCACTGAGAGTGTAAAAGGTAAAAGACATGGCATAGTCAGTGGAATGGCCACACGCTTTCGCCGAACACACTTTGGAATGTACAAAGTGTCCTTCAATTTTTTAAAGGGTTACTGACCCAAAATTTCTTTGTCATTTTCTTGCATGAAATGTACGGAAAAGCCCCAAGAGCGTGGAAAACGTGCTGCTAGGCATGAGTGCACACAGAAAAAGGAATTGCACAATGTTTTTAACAACTAATTTCGGTTCCACATCTTGTGTAGGGGAGCGCTGGGTTTCTTCCCAACCTCCCCTACGCAAGATGTGGAACCAGCTATCCCAACAACTGACTTTTGTAGTTTCGGTTCCAAGTGCATCCTGACATCACAACCCGGTATGAGCTTCTCGCAAGACATAAATAAATGTAAAACTATATGTCCTTTACGCGTAGCATTAATTCACTCAAGTTCCCGTACACAATTAAGAGCTTGCCCCTGGAATCGACTGACTCTAAAAAATAAATACTTTGGTATCACTGTGTCCAGCAACTTGATCTGGCGCACGCATATCCAAAAGATCATTTCATCGCCTAACAAAACCTTAGGCTTTCTAAAACGTCATCTCAAAAGTGCTCCGATGCACGTAACATTACTTGCCTACACATCACTTGTACGACCATAGTTAGAATATGCATCCGCTATCTGGGACCCTCATCAAACATATCTCATCAACACTCTAGAATCAGTTCAGAACCGTGCAGCTCGCTTCATTCACTCTTCGTATTCATACGGCATCTGCATCACGTCACTAAAATCACTATCCAATCTTCCACCGCTCACTCAGCGTCGGCGCATTTCTTCTCTTTGTCTTTACCCTAAATTCTTTCACAGTTCCAACCTGCATTAACCACCTCACCTATCAAACCCGCAACGCGCATATCACTCAGGGCAAACCGCCCGCAGCAAGTTTCACTAATACGTACGTGCTCGAACAACAACACCTTCAGCATCATTTTTTTTGCCCGCACGGCGACAGACTGGAACGACCTCCCTTCTGCCATAGTCGGCATAACGCATGTGCCCATCCTCATTTGCACAACATGTAACTGACCATCTTCAACCCAATATCCTCTGAGTATTTTTGCTTTAAATGTTATTTACGTGTGTTATTGTACATGCATGTTTGCTTGTAAGATGAAGAAATGTATACAATTGTAACCTATGTATTGATTACGTTATTTGTAAAGCGAAATTGTTAATCCCACCCATCATGTAACGCCCCGCCCCCTCTGGGGGGTCTTTAAGGGAAATAAACTGACTGGCTGATGTGCTGGCGCAAGATATCGTGATGTTTCTGCGCCCGCTCCGCACTGAGTCTGTGGCTGCGTTGGCGACGTACAAGCGGCCTTTTTGAATGTTTTGGTGACGCACAAGAGCCTATTTCGGAAGTTTTGGTAGCTGACGTCATCGCAACTAACAAAAGCTAGTGTCGATGCCGGTAGGTTCGCCATGCGAAAAGTGACCTTAATATCAAAATAATATAACTTATCATCGTTTTCTGAGCTTCACACTCGTTCAGAGCCGTCTCTGTATACAGGAGATTTGTATGAGTGACCTCGCTTTCGAAAAGTGGTGCCACTACCCTTTTAAAGACGAACTCCGGTGATTTTTTGACCATGTCAAAGTAATTGTGCGTTTATGTTCCTGAGACGCTCCTGTCACAGTCCCGATAACAGAAGTACTCGAAAAATTTGAGAATAGTTTAAGTAGGCAAAAAACGCAACAGTGGAACTGATACCCAACCGAGCATTATTGTCTTCGCGTGACATAGAAGCTGGTAAAGACCAGAAATCGTGCAAGGCATGCCGGTCCAGACAGTGCGGAGTATGAAAGCTACGAAAATGATGAAGAGCAGACGCTCTGCGGAAAAGTCACCACGCCGCAACAGCCATATACCATGACTGTGACTGACCGTGCCATGTGCACAAGCTCTTCGAGGCTTTCGGACAGTGACAGCTGCGATTTGGACGCATTTTGAAGCCAACTACAGTGCACTGGCAGTGCACACCTTGTTCTATTCCAACGTAAGAAGTAAAAAAACAAACAAATAAGACACTAGCACTTTATCATAAAGAAGACTATAGTATATACGTTGGCATAAACCGAGAATTAACAGAATACTGTGACGCCTTCACCGCTAGCTTTCCACTAAATTCTCTCGAGTCGAACTGGTTACTTTTCAAAGCAGAGTTGCATTGTCTTGTACGTATCTATATTCCGACTGTTACAATAATAACAAAAAGAATAAATTCTCCGTGGTTCTATGTATCCCTCAAATGATTAATTAATAAGAAAAAACGTCCGTTTCGAACTGCCAAGCAAGCTAACTGTGCTGCGCAGCACAATTAGCTTGCTGATTCTGGAAAACAATCCACTTCAGCGTAATGAGATTTCACTTAATAAGAGCTCTGGACTTCCAATTCCTAAGAATGAATTTGCTGATTGTCTTAACACAGTATTTAGTTGTTTTCACTCATGAACCACCTGACAGTTTGCCCAATCTACCCTTTTCCATGTATCCGCTGATGCAAAACACCTCATTTGGTTGATCCAGCATTGTCAAAGTCACTGAATATTATAACTCGTCATCCACAGCAGCAGGCAACATCAACGCTAAAGTGCTAAAAATACTAAACATCTGTGTATTCTGTTTTTATCACCTATATCCAAGGAATCACTCCACTGTGGTTCAGTTCAGCAAGACTGGCAGGTGGGCCAGGTCATGCAATCTTCAAGAAAGGAAGCCAAGCATCGCCGAGAAACGGCCATCCCATTTCTCTAATAAGAGTCTGTTCTAAAGTAATTGAACATCATATACTTGCATATCGCTAACTTCCTCACATCTGTAAATTTTTTTTCACCCAAGTCAGCATGGTTTTCACAAAAAGTTACTCCTGTGACCAACTCACTCTTTTTCTGGATGACTTACAGATTGACCTAAACCGTAACATACAGGCACAATATTTTTAGATTTCAAAAAAGCGTTCTGTAAGGCTCCCATGGTCGTCTCTTATTGGAGTTATCCCATCTTATCATTTACTTCTGTCTTTTAAACTGTATTTGAGGGTTTTTAACCAACCGTCAGCAATCCGTGTGTGCCAACTCGACTCTTCATCTTTAATACCCATGCTTTCAGGTGTACCGCAAGGTACTGTACTTTGTTCCCTCCTCTTCGTAATATACATTAATGACCTACCTTCTAATATTTCTTCTCACATCCGACTATTCGCAGATGATTGCGTTTAGCGTGCAATTGCTAACCCCTCCCACCATTTCACATTACAATGTGACCTCATTTGCATACAGTACCGGTGTAACACATGGCTCATGTCCTCGAATGTATCTAAAACTGTGTTAATGTCTATTCACCATCGTCAAAATCATGTTGCTTCTAATTAAACTATCAATAACAAGGAGATTGCAATAGTTGATTCATTTAAATACCTTGGTGTTTATATCTGCCATGACCTGACTTTGACCTGTTAAATTAACCACATAATAAATTCAGCTAATCGTACGCTAGGGTATATATGCCATAACCTTTCACTCGCTTCTCCTTTTATTGAACAATAAGTTGCTTTCGAAACCTTTGTGTGGCCAAAGCTAGATAGAGTATGTGAATGCGATTTTTGATCCTCAGCACAATAACCTTACTCACTAGATTTAGAAATACTAGATTTAGAAATATCCTTTTTACATAACGGACACGTATGTTGGAAGTATGGCCCCAAGGTCTCAAAAGGCGCTGCTTCCCTTCGAATCTGCACACTACAAGTTGGTGAAAAGGAGCATTGCAAATCTGTGTTTTAGGAATGCCCTGAGCAAAAGGTTGTCAGCACGTCATGCACCAAAGCCTTGATGGAGAAGGTGGATCGGCTGAAAGCATCTGCGTTCCTGTCGTCATTTTTGTTGTCGGTTGGCGAAACGTTGGCAAGAAAAATAAGAAAACCACAGGCCCGGCCACTAGATGAGACAAGAAACATCGAGGTGATGCCGTATTTTCACAGGACGTCTCATGGTCTAAAACGAGTATCGCAAAAGTTTGCCGGGAGCCTAGTGTTCTCAGCCCCTACGCAAGCTTTCTGGCCTTTGCGCCCGTATCTCAGGCGCGGAGCGCGATTCCGCCTGCAACACTAGTCACCGTACTGTTTTCACGAAGTGCAGCGTGGGTGTAGTTTATTGCATTCCGACTTGCGGGCACGTTTATATCGGCCAGACTGGGCAGTGTTTAAATGAACGCCTCAAAGAGCATGCCTACTGTGTACGATCGGGCACAGGCAGCAACATAGCGTTGCATGTGAAGGATTGCAATGGTTGCGAGCCTTTGTTTCGCTAGACTTGCATTCTAGGCAGGGGAAAATCAAAGATTGAACGTGAACTGCTTGAGGCATACCATATTAAAAAGAATGGGCATGTTTGTATTAGCAAACCTTCTGTGCAGACAGACACAGAACTTTATTCAGGTCCTGAGGAACACTAACGCTCAAGGCGGTAGAGCAGCGGGCCGCTCCCACGTCGGGACGGGTAGGCCGAGCCTCATCGCCGCGTCGTGAGCCCTCTGGACGGCCCTGAGTTGATGTAAAAGCTCTGTGCATATCACAGAAAAAGAGTGGCTGTTTCTTTGAGGGTGTGGCTGATTATCGGGCAGATGATAGGATCCAGGTTGTAGCGCATGCGCGGGATACAGTGTTGGGGAGTTGCCACTCCGGAATTGGAATGACTCTGGATTCATTCCACATTTTTGTGACCCCGGAATGGGATGGGAATGGAATGGGGACAACGCTTGGAGGAATGGAATGGGAATGGAATTAAGCGCATTTTGCACGGAATGGAATGGGAATGGAATTACGTCTTTTTGCGAAAATAGAGCACCTTTTCGTTTACGCGCAGTTTTTCAAACTTCAAACATTAGTAAGTCAGAGCCTCGAGTTTAACAATAAAGCAGTATTTCTAAAATGGCTTGGCTGATTACAAGCACACCTACTGATATTCGGTACTTATATAGACTGTGTTGCTCCGAAGTTTTGTCTCTATTCTTCGCGTAACCGAGGCTCTACGCCATTGGTATCCGTCGTGCGGAACTATGGCGGCGACATACCCCTCCACCCCCCCACCACCCTTACGCCTTCTGATTATTTTTAAATGCGAATGCATTTCTTAGTCGGGCTATGTCAGGCGGCGTTGTCCGGCGTTGTCCGCGGGGAGGAGGATAGGTTGAGGAGGTGTCCGCGCACCGGCAGGTGTTATCTCTCCGCTCTCACTGTCTCTCCCATAGCAAAAGCTGCGGGCGCGCGCGCTTATCCTCGCCCCTAGCAAAGTAGAGAGGAGGAGCGCGCTCTGGCGCGTGAGGGCGCTCGCATCGCGGGAGCTCAGCAGAGCTACCACGATAAAAAAAAAAAAAGGCGCTGCGCCGTGCTCCCGACCGGGCTGCAGAAATTAGGCGCCTTTTCCTTCTTCGAACCACAACCACCATATATAAATGGAGTGAAGCGCGTGCGAAATGCATTCGCATTTCCTCACGATTCCCTTCGGGGAGGTGGGGGGCATTTTTTCCCTCGGCGGCGCCCCAGCCGCCTGCGGTCTCACCACCCTTCACTTTTTTGTTTTTCCTACTGTCGCCGTCGGCGACTCGTACGCATAATCAAAAAAGCACTTCTCGAAGTTGTATGCCTGACATACCTGGGCACAGGCGAACAAAGAACGTTCTCCTCACCCCATCCATGTTTGCGAGGCGCGCTTGACAAGCGTGAGTGCTGACGAGCAGTGCGGTGGATCCAGTGTTCCGTATTTGATGCAAAGTCACAAGGTGCCCGAGCGGTGCACTCTTATAACTAATGCCAGCAGATCTAGAGGGTTTTGTTCCCCATTAACCAAATCTTAGTTTTCTCCATATTCACGATCGCTCAAGATGCGTGGCAAAATTGCTTAGTCTTCTTGAACACTACTTTTGTCAGCATAAAAATACGCTGTGTCGTCATTTTAGCATTAACACATTTAAGCTTAAACAATATTAAAACATTGCCATTCGTTCAAACATGCTGACCATGCAAATACTATAGGTAGCGGGAGAACTGCCCATATGAGAATAAATAGGGTGGTTGTACTGCACGATATGTCACCAAGCTACTATCCCTCGACTTTGGTAACGTGTTTTGCATACTTTTGCAGTTCTTAATGCATCTGACGCCATCAGCTTTATGGGGCGTTCAGTCTTAACTCGATAAAACTCTCCAGATGCCTTTCCTACGTTGATGAATTACAGGAATGGAATTGAACTGCCTGGCCATTCCCGGAGTGGGAATGGGCTAAGTTTTTTCACTCCGAGGAATTGAAAGGAATGGAATTGCAGCAAGTTCTAATTCCCTGGAATGGAATCGGAATGGAATGGAGGCGCCCATTCCGCAACATTGGCGGGATAAGGTGTATAAGTATTTGTGGATGCATCAATAAATTGGTTGTAAGTTACGGCGATGGTGTGTGCTTGAATGTGCCTTCTTCTTTCGTCCTTGTTTTGAGTATCACTGGTTTCTTCTCGCATCTTAAACATGAACCAAGCGGCACAGCTTTTCACGCTTCTGAAGTACTAACGCCATTGAGTCTGTCCAAATCCATGCGGTACGATTTATATTGTGTAACTATTCATACAACTCAAGCATCTCGGCACTAAAAGCACAGATTAACTTACCTGATCTAGCGATGTGCCGCAAAATCACACATCTTAACCTCCTTCATGAATTTTTCCATAAATCTTTGCCTTTATATAACTTGTACATCAAGAGAGCCCACCGCATTTCCCACGACAGGCACTCTCAAGCCCTTACTGTCACTTTTCACCAATCATTTTTCCTGTGCACAGCAGTGCACAATCCGAAACCATCCCATCATAACTTACATTACACTGCACTGTAGTCTTTCTACATTCCACTCCCTCATTAATGTCTCAACCAGAGACGTTTGAAGTAGTAAAATGAATGAATGAATGAACGAACAAACAAATGACCTAGAATCGCTATTGCTCTTTGATGAAGTAGAACACACCTGTTTAATTATGCGCTTGCCTGGTTGTGCATTCCACCGCCAGATGGCACTGCTTGTTCAGGCAGCTCAAGTTTGGGGCAGCTGCGATGGCTAAAATGCTAACTCTAAGAACTGAAATTCGCTCACCCTACCAACGAAGCACTAACCAGACAAACAGGATCATTGCCTTGTCGACAGCAGACGTGGCACCTTGGTTTCGTCACTTCCGTCGCATAATGTTGCCGGTAATTGTGGGAGGCGAGGTGGGAGAGTCGGGGCAATAATAAAAATTGTTTTTTTTTACATAATCTTCACATTTCTCCAGTCTGCAATTTGGCACAAATGACGGAAACATCCACAGTGAAGTTTATTGAGATCCACTGACCCCAAAAAATCGCTAGAGTTGGCCTTTAAGTAAGAGCAGTAGGGTACAGAACTTTCATTTACACATAGTCATTTGTGAAAATCTATATAGTTGGTTACAACATAAGAAAAAATCCAGCGCTTAACGTAGCACTAATTCTGCTCAAATCCAGCGCTAATTCTACAGTTAACGTAGCCGTAATGTCGTTCTTGTGTAGGTCTCGGTGCAGTACTAAATCCTGTGCAAAATGTTGTGTAGGTCCCAGTGTAGTTCTCAATCCCACGCCAAGTCCTGCGCTAATGTCGTTCTAAGCAGGCAGCTGCAAATTTGGGACATAACGGGGCTGACAAGTACCACTGCGTCTTTAGATCAGTTACTTTTGAGCGACGTTCTTGCCCATTTCACCTGCTTAAGAAACATGACGCCATAAATTTGCTCAAAGAAAGTATACCTCTCTGGTTTCTGTTCACTATCAGCAGAGCTACAAGGCTGTTATCGAAGACTGGTAAGCGAAAATGCAGTGGGATCTCATTTGAGGTAGGAAATACTGTTATCAGGAATTCACAAGCACTGTTACTGCAACAGACCCTTTTCATCACTAAAGCTAACTTTCCTGTTATGCAGTTTGGCCAACTCATGGCATCTAGCCACTTACTGCAAACAGCATGTCCAAGCGCAGTTTGCTCGCGCTATGATGAGGGAAATGTAGACTCGGCTCTCTTGATATAAACATGCACAATAGACAAGCCCCAGCACGTACAACTAGGACATTGTCTGCACTTGGAAGTGCAATAGGTGCTGCCATTACAGGGCGAACATGCAGCTGTTGCGTTCTGTTCCCCTAGTCAAGTCGGGAAGGGCGAGCTCGAGCCACAATGGCGGGTGCCGCAGAGGACGGGGCTCTGGTGCCGGAGGACAATGGGACTCGTCGATCGACGGAATGCGGCGGTTCTTGGTATCCCTGAGAAACCTCGCGAAAAGCCACTGGACTGGTCGTCTCTGCCACGGCGCAGTGCGGGTGCTTCGACACAATGGCTGAGCCGGTCTCAATGTTGACGACCAAGAAGCGGCTCTGACGCATTGGACCTTCCCCGCTTGCAGGCTACAACTTCTTTTGTGAATCCGCCGGGACGAGAGAGAGAGGGAGATAGAAAAAGTGGGGCCAAGAGGGAGACGGACAGCAGTGGCCCGAGAAAGTGGGTGTCCGAGCTGCTGGACTGATGGACGTTTTCTCAATGTAAATAAATTAGTTTTTCTAAGTTACTTCCTCGAAGTCATGACTTCACGCACATCGCCTAATCTTGGTCCGCACAGAAGAACCTACACGTAACCTCAACACAGCGTAGCGAAGCACACTTGTGGATCGGTCCTTCTTTTTTGGTTCACGTTTCAAAACCTTGTTTCATTCTTGTCCTCGAAGAAGAAGGTGACTCAACATTAGTAGGGAAATTGTGGAGTGGGCTCTAACTTGTAGGCTTCACAGGAAATTTCCGAGAATTGGATTCACTAAGAGTGGCTATGAAGAAAAGACTGGGTGTAGAGGCTCAACCTCTACGCTACTGGGCAGAAGTACATGTCATCTATTAAATGCAGCATTAAAATGTGCACACTTGCATACAGTATGTGTTTGTGTAGTTCTACCACAGGCAGCTGTATCGAAGCATGACAGCTGTTGTATACTGCTGTGATAGTGTCTAGCAGGTACTCAGGAGTGCATGGCTTTGCATGCTGTTGGTGCATCCTACATTGTTCTGTCTGACACAGTAGCTAATACTGCTTGTGGATTAATGATAGCACATGACATAATCAAAATGTTTGCCAGTTAAATTCTAGGTCGGGTTCCTGCTATAGGCTTCAGATAAGAGAAATGAATAAAGAGGGAAGCTTGAATGAAAGAAGTGCTGTTGTACTAAATGTTGTGCCCCAATCACCCGGATCGCACTCGTAGTGCTTGGCTGTCAGAATACACCTGACAGAACATGAAGCCAAGCATTTCCATGCCCCTATAGTGATCGGTACTATAACTATGTGCACTTGACAAGATCCATGATCAGCAGTGCTAAATCATACAAATAAAAGCTTTATTTTTACACCTAGACTAGATCAGAACATGACCTTCTGTCTTCCGTTCAAATGAAACCTCTTCAGCTCTCCTCTGTTGCTCAACATAGAGGTCGATGAATGTGCGAATCTTCTGTTTCACTTGGAGCGTGTTCTTGGCATCCCGTGCAATGATGGGAATAATTTCGTCAAAGTTCATGAGGACTGATGGCCTGATGTCTTCATCCAGCGAAGATGCTGAAACGCACGAGAAAAGCGAGGAGTTAGAACTTTCTCATACTCTCTCATAATGGTACATCTTTAAAAATTATGCCAGTGAATATATCAGACAATTAACAGTGCACTCTTGTTAAAATGCACTATCTTGTGCAGTGGCGATGCAAAGCAATGCAATTTTTAGACTCATTTTAAAGGAAAAAAACATGGTTGATCCCTCCGTCATTGGAATCGGTATAAAACAAAAGTAAAACGTGTCCTTACAGAAGTAGTTGAATGTTTACTGTACATTGATATATAAGAGAGCTTGCACAATGTCTATTGGTGTTTGGCAGCTATAGCACCGTTTAACATTGATGCACCAACGTTGACGCTTGGTGGTACATTTTATGCCGATGACTAACGTCCATGATCAATGATTGCCGTTGTGGTAGCTGTAGATGTTGACGGTGAGAATGTGATCAGAGAAAGCGGTGTGACAACCAGAAGAGTGTCGCTGATTGAATGCAGAACATGGGCTAAGGTCGCCATCCCGCAGCATTGAGCACCACGGCCGTACTAGAGGGAAACGCAATGCACGTCGTGTCTCTTCTGCAGCCTGGCTGCGATTTTCCTCGGGGCGAGCGTAAGCGGGAAATGCGTTGTTACAGCCAGGCGAGGCAGGCACATGTTGCAGAGCTATTTTTGGTGTGGATGGATGCTATGAACGAGGCTGGCGCTTGGGCTAATAAGGTCGTCACCTCGAGGTGTGTTCAGGTGTTGACAAAATTGCACTTCTCCTCCTGGAAACACGCTGAATTGGGACAGACGCGTAGCAACAACACGTTGCAGGATCTAATTGCTGAGGCCACGGTCATGATGCATTACTTTACTTTACCACTTCCAGAGGGCGACACCACTCCGCCAAACAAAAGCACTGTGAGAAAAAAGTGTGAGTATAAAAGGCGCGTTTATAAAGCCTCCAGAGTGTGTGGCCGTTGTGCAGTGGATAGCGTGCCCAGCATCTGTTGTTGTGGACCAAGAGGTCTTTGGTTTGACTCCCATTGTTGGAACTTTTTTTCTTTGCCATCTGATTTTATGAATTTTTTCAATGTCATTTCTGTTATCGAAATACGTCACTGAAGTCTTGGTGGACCCTGGCATAAAATACTTTCGTTAAAAAAAATGTGCATTAGATTCAAGTAACCATGGCCGTCAGGAAACTTAAAAGCTATACACATGTGGAACAACACTTATCTGCCTTGGGTTACAAGCATGACATGAAGTTATAACACGATCGTCAATATATGCAAATACGTTATGCTGACCACAGAAATTGAAGGAAAATACCAAAGTATAGTTCTGAAATGTACTGCTGATGTTGATGACTGTATCTGATGATGGCGACAGAAATTCTTGACAAAATGTTTTGGCAGATGGAACAACTTTCTGATAACAAAGGAGATGACTAGGCTTGTGCGAATAGTGAATTTTAGGTTCGAAGCGAATTCGAAGCGAATAGTGATTTTGGTCGAATAATTTCGAATCGAATTCGAATAGCATATATCACATATGATAAATAAAAATGGACATATTTGTAATGACCCAACTAACCTGCACAGTATTTTTTTTTAATTGAAACAAGGCCTGTGCAAATGCCATTCTTTTTGGTTCAAAGGAAGTGGAAACAACTTTGAATAGTAGCAGGATTTGACTTTCGGAAGAATGCAAGTGTTAACCTGTAAAATATGTTACATTTTAAAATTTACTATACTTAGAGCATATAAGACGGTATAACAAGCTTTTACACTTAAAAAATGATGAATCGATGTGAGGGTAATATTTTCATTTAACCTTGAAGTGGGGCTTCGCGGCAGTGCGAATTTCCCCTGGGTAGGTGTTTTCATGGCTTAGCACTCGTTCGCTGCAGTGAAACCACCTTTACAGGGGGTGACATGCGGACTAATTACACCTATTCGTTCATTTCGAATACTTCGAAATTTTCCGCAATTTAAATTCGAATCGAAGCGAATTCGAATACAGTAATATTCGTGCGAATATTACAAGCCTAGAGATGACAATGGTTTGATGACGATAGCAACAAGACCACACAGCACACTGACGTGATGATGACAGTGGTGTGACAATGGATGCAAACCAGCGTTTACGTCTCTACTCATTTGCTCCTTGGAGACAGAGCATTCTTCTGACAGTTTGTTTTAAGCAGATCCCTAGCAAAGAGACAATCGATCTAAGCAAAGGCAAAACCATAGTGAATCGACAAGGTAAAACAGAGCATCATGATAAGAAACGCAAATTGAATTTTGCCAACAAACACGCCACAGCTTTGAGCCCATGCCTCGGGGAGACGTGGCACAGTGCATTTACCGACCACTACTTTTAAACCTTCATATGTCATAAAGCTCTAATCTACGATAGCAAACCCACCTCAAAGAACGAGCTGGTGCTTCATGAAAAATGTGTCTTGCAACTCAACTACACAAAAGTAGGTGACTTTTCCAGTGCGCAAGAAAGCCTGACTGCAGACAGTCGTGAAAACTAAAGAAAAATGACCACTCCCCAAGTAGAAAGCTATCTGTAAACAAACGAACAAACAACTCACTGTCCTGCTTCTCAAGCTGCTCCAAAAGCTCTTCGTACTTCTCCTTAGCCCCCCTCTGTGTCCATCTTGTTCACAGCCAAAATGGCCGGCTTAGAGAGCAGATCTTCTTTGTACAGTTCTAATTCCTGAAAGCATAATAAACTGTGCTGTAGAAAAAACAGAAGCACTCCATGCACACATCTCAACCACGTGAGACTATCCAAAATAGGCATGATGTCCACTGCAGGGTGATTCCACGAGAGATCGAACATGCATGTCCGGTCGATATTTTTGTTTTGTCTGGGTTTTTTATATGTTATGCGGGCACATTTAAAGTGCACGGAACCGAAAATTTTATTTCCGGAAAACGCTCCGAGCGCGAGAAAAAAATATTTGAAAGTGGCGGCGCGCGCGTCTTGGTTTTGCTCACCGCAATATTTTTGGATTTCGCGGCCGAATTTAATGCGAACTGTAAACGTGGCGCCGAAATTTTTTCGTGTCGGTTTTAATAGGCATTACTGTGAACTACATCCATGCTTTTTTAATGCTGTGCTCTAAACGAAAAAAATGTAAAAAAATGGCAAACACGGCCCAAATCGAAAATGTTTGCTAAGTTTGATGCGTCTTCGCCCGTTTGCTATTTTACACAGAAACTTCAGAACTGTGCCACACATAGTAAAAGGCCGTTAAAATATTTCTGCGAAAGATCGTTTTTCTACAAGCAGCGTAAAAAAAGAAAATAATTGTTAAAAAAGCAAGTTTTTTCAAAAAAAGCCCATTTTCAAAAAAACAAAATAAAAAAAAACCCCGGTCTCAATTTTGACGAAAATTTTTTATCGAAAAGCGCTTATGTCTATCAATGCACGGTTTCAATATCATATGTCCTCATTTGCTTTGTTAACGAGATATAACGGGCCAAAGTGACCCTTGCTGTGTGTTCTCACTTCAGTGATTTTGATGGTTGTTATCAGCTTGCATTGTGCTTAAATATACAGTACTAATTATTTTGCTGCGGCGAAAGTTCACTCTAGTGGCCCGTCTTCAGGAAAAATGTATTCTCGGATTTTATTTGTGTCTAGCGTGTGCGGGGGTGGGCTGCTTCCGCTCTTTAAAGGACTACGCGTACACAGTTTGCAGCCTACAGTTTGCACCTCGCCTACAAGCATCAGAAGAAAGGTGGACGCACCTGTTCAACATATTAATGGCTTCATGTTCATCAGGAAATGCTTGGTCTACCTCATCGCGGTTCTCAGATGTAAGCAGGTTTTCCATAAGACGCGTAAGTCAATGCCAGTATACCTCTGTCGCGAATATTCTCATCATATGTGGCAGTGGCCTCCGAAGGTAGGCAACAACAAAAACAGTAATGGCAAAAAAAAAAAAAGAAAAACATTTACGCAACGACAATGTTTTTCTCGACAATCTTCTTCTTGTGAACACGTAAATAATTGCCACAGAATACTCGGACCTAGCCTTGGATCACGCGCATCGTACGTGTGCAGTGAACAGACCAAGTAGATACGTTTACACTGAACAGCGCCACACTCATTCTCTCACCTATGCGCTGCTGTCGTTAATAAGTTTCCAAATTTGCTCATGTTTTCACGCTTTATGACCAAGGCTTTGTCTGTCTAAAGGCTTTGTACTACGACAATTAATGTGTGGGCCACACTCGTAGTCGAAATTAAGAATAACGTATACGTCTGGAGCCATCAGTAATCGCTACTGTTCTCGACGTGCAAAAGCACTTTAGGAAAATTACCGACAAAACATCACAAATTGGGCAGCTTCGGCCACTTGTGTCTTAATCATGCCGCACCGCACGTTTTCTGGCGGTGAAACGTTGCGGTAAAGGTTGAGATGATGCAAGATGACGTTATCTGCGACGCCGAAAACATGAGATTGCTTGAAGCGATATTAACGGCTCAGAATTGGCCGAGATAACTTTTCACAAATGTTATTTAGGCACAGTGTGCATCGAATAGATAAGATGGTTAGAGCATCCAAAGCACGTAACGGAAGGGAAGCAGGCAGTGAGAAAGCACCTCCGTAACACGGCGTGTGGCATTTAGTTACAAATTAAGGTAGCTTGTCGCTGCATACAGATGCCTTTTTTGTGTGTGTGCAAGACGAGTTTTGGCAAAGTCATCTAAAGCATGTGCTCTCGGTGTCTCGCGTACTCCTGATTAGCGAATAATGGCGGGGTAAGTTGAGGCTGCAGGCAGCAAACTGCGGATATTCGCGACAGAGGTATACTGGCATTGACTTACGCGTCTTATGGAAAACCTGCTTACATCTGAGAACCGCGATGAGGTAGACCAAGCATTTCCTGATGAACATGAAGCGATTAATATGTTGAACAGGTGCGTCCACCTTTCTTCTGATGCTTGTAGGCGAGGTGCAAACTGTAGGCTGCAAACTGTGTACGCGTAGTCCTTTAAAGAGCGGAAGCAGCCCACCCCCGCACACGCTAGACACAAATAAAATCTGAGAATACATTTTTCCTGAAGACGGGCCACTAGAGTGAACTTTCGCCGCAGCAAAATAATTAGTACTGTATATTTAAGCACAATGCAAGCTGATAACAACCATCAAAATCACTGAAGTGAGAACACACAGCAAGGGTCACTTTGGCCCGTTATATCTCGTTAACAAAGCAAATGAGGACATATGATATTGAAACCGTGCATTGATTGACATAAGCGCTTTTCAATAAAAAATTTTCGTCAAAATTGAGACCGGGGTTTTTTTAATTTTGTTTTTTGAAAATGGGCTTTTTTGAAAAAACTTGCTTTTTTAACAATTATTTTCTTTTTTTACGCTGCTTGTAGAAAAACGATCTTTTGCAGAAATATTTTAACGGCCTTTTACTATGTGTGGCACAGTTCTGAAGTTTCTGTGTAAAATAGCAAACGGGCGAAAACGCATCAAACTTAGCAAACATTTTCGATTTGGTCCGTGTTTGCCATTTTTTTACATTTTTTTCGTTTAGAGCACAGCATTAAAAAAGCATGGATGTAGTTCACAGTAATGCCTGTTAAAACCAACACGAAAAAATTTCGGCGCCATGTTTACAGTTCGCATTAAATTCGGCCGCGAAATCCAAAAATATTGCGGTGAGCAAAACCAAGACGCGCGCCGCCACTTTCAAATATTTTTTTCTCGCGCTCGGAGCGTTTTCCGGAAAAAAAATTTTCGGTTCCGTGCACTTTAAATGTGCCCGCATAACATATAAAAAACCCAGACAAAACAAAAATATCGACCGGACATGCATGTTCGATCTCTCGTGGAATCACCCTGCACACATTTAGTGTAACTGTACCTTAAACGGACACTAAAGCGAAACAATGACTTGGTTTAGATTGACAAACTGCACTCTGAGAACTCTAATGCCATATGTTTCACTGTCATAAGTTGATTATTAGCGGAGAAAATCAAGGTTGAAGTCTTATTTTTAAATTTGGCGCCGATATCTGCACGTGTGACGTCAGAAATTAAAAATGTATTTTTTGTATTTTCGCGACATTGGCTCGATGAAATTTTCTAAAACTTCGTATGCTAGGTCTATGGCACCCACAGATAACAATGCACCTCATTTTTATCGATTAGAAGCTACGTAGGACTCAGTAGACGCCTTCAAAATCTCTGACGTCACAGCGTTTGGCGCGGGAATCTCAAGGTGGCGTCTCCACCCGCATTTTTTTTCGCGTGTTTTCTCGCTTACCAAGCGTCGTGTCGCGGTAAGAGTGGTGTTATCGGGATTCTGAAATTGTACTTAACTAATACGCGAAAAATCGTTTTGCCCTTTAGTGTCCCTTAAGACAGTGCAAGAGCCATAGGCATCTGTAGTGTCTGTAATACTGGTGTCACACGAGCACTTTTGATCGTGATCAGGGCCAATCCAGATCAGACTTCTTGATTGCGATGGCAGATCGTGATCGTCTTGATGCCCGATTGGGCTCGAGCACAATTAAATGTGACCGCGTAGCAGCACCTGATCCGTATCGAGCCTAATTTGGATCGGCCTCGATAGTGATCAAAAGTTCCTCTGTGACACTGGTAAAGAAAGAGAACAAGTTTTCACAAAAATAAGAAAAAGATGGTTAAAAAATTTAAAGGGCCCAGAGCCACATTTTCTTGAACTCATAAGAACTCTTTGGAATGAATATGTGCTGTTAAGAAATATGGTACTAAAGTTAATTTAATATTTCAGAAAGGCCTAACCAGCGCAATGTTACACTTTCGCATCCACATTCAACTTACTCCATTACAAAGAAGTAGGGCAGCACCCCACCTACAGCCCTTCATTCCTCTTCGGGTTGGTGGAGCTGAGCGTGAGCAGATGCAAGTCGGTTTCTTCCGTAAATGCATAAATATTATCAAAATTCAGAATGCAGAAGTTACAGCCTGTTCAGTTAACTTTATTAATTAGTACCATGCACAATAACAGTAGGCAGGCTCGCTCCCTTGTGTCTTTGCCAATTTTCCAGCAGTTGCATTTTAACCGGTCTTTCATCTCGGGGGGACTGCACAATAACCAGTATGTGTATACATGGACTTATATGGGAGGGTAAATGGGAGTCAGAAAAAACTGCATTAATATAACCGGTCCTGCACTGTAAGCGATGGTAATGGTCTGAAGTGTACTTTCTAAGAGAAGTTAATCTCAGTATAACATGGTTTAAATATACCATAAAACCCCAAGCAAGCGCCCCCCCCTACACTGAAAAATAATTCGACAAGGTTTAGGGGGGGGGGAGGGGGGGGGGGCTTGCTCGGTCGCAGAATCAAAATTCAAGAGGGCGGCTTCTAAGAATAAAAAATTTACACCCGTGCTTCTAATGAAATGCATTATTCAGTACGCATGCATTCACTGTTTTCAAAACAGTGAATGAAACAATGAAAATGGCGGAGGGACGGGTAGGGGGGCACTTGCCCTGTCATTGGCTCATATTTCAAATCTCTCTCTCTTAAAAAAAAAAAAAGAGGGGGAGCGCTTGCTCAGGATTTTACGGTAATGAAGTTGCCAATTTTACCGACTTTCTTATATCGTGGTGTACACTTTTTTGAACAAACGACACTAACACGAAGATGAACAAGAAAGAAACAGGGAACATTAGAAATTGCAGCCAAACAGGAAGACTTCTGACCTTTGTTCAAGGACATGACCGTCTCATAGGCACTCCGGTGCGACGATGCATTGTTTAGGCGGAAGCCGTTGATGTCGACGATGAAAAGCAGCATGCTGGTGCGTTCGACATGCTTGAGGAACTTGTGGCCCAAAGCCAAAGTTTCGGTGAGCACCTTCAATGAGCCCTGGCAGGTCGGCAAGGGAGATCTGCCACAGAGTCGAGACATAATATCATTAACATGTGTGCTTGTGCACATAAAACACGTGATCGTGATCAGCTGTGACCACAGTGGTTACTTCCAACTGTGTCAGTCTCATCACCATCATCGATAAGATTTACTACTCGCCAAACAGCTCGCCAGCAATTTACAGCACAGATTCCACATGCACGTATTTGATTATGCGTACCCAATATAGTGTTGCAAGTGGCTGAGCGATTGGTGACCAGTTGTGACACAAATTTACAAAATGGAAAGAAAACATGTGAAACTCAATTTTTGGGCTTTTTTTTCATCCAAACCAGAAGTCTCGGAAAGCACGCCGTGTATCAAATTTTTGTCACTGAAATCCCAAAATTTGCCTTCACAGCAGGTAACGAATAGCTGGAAATTGCAGTGAGTACGTTGGCCAATGTGGTTGTGATGGTGGAGAAACAAGCCGTCCAGCTGAATTATTTATTAGAGAGGATTTGTGCCCAGTAAAATAAAGACTCATAGTACAAGCAAGCAGCATCTGCAGTACGATAGTGGCGAGCATGGTCAGTGGTTGTCGCTAATGTGATCATCAGAGAAACACGTCATTTTTTATACACATGTGATCAAACATTCCAGCGTCATTGCTGGTGTTCATGTTAGGTGGCTCTAGAATAAGCTCAAGTACTCATGTTGTGCATGCAATCCGAATCAGAACGTTTTGAAACAATCAAGAATGTTCCCATATATTGAGGTGTGGCCTGTGCCAGCGGTGGTAACATGTGTAGGCGTTTTCTTTCTTTCTCTTTTTTTTTTTTAGCGAAGCCTGGTCACATGGCAATATGTATGAATTTCATCTGTGCATCTACTCAATGAATTAAAGCTTACGTACTAGAATGCAATGCATAACTAGAGTTGTAGCTAGAGTTGTATGCGACAGCCTAAACTGCATGTTAATAATAATACTAATAACGTCTGGGGTTTTACATCCCAAAACCACAATATGATTATGAGGGACGCCGTAGAGAGGGCTCCAAAAATTTTGGACCATCCAGTGTTCTTTAACGTGCACTGACATTGCACAGCCCAGAAGCCTCTAGCATTTCGCCTACATCGAAACGCGATCACCACGGCTGGGATCGAACCCGTGACCTTCAAGGTAGCAGCCAAGCACCGTAACTGCTACACCACGCCTAAACGCATTGTGCATTGTGCATGCATTGTGAAGTCTTGGCTGTGGGAATGTGACGACACCTAAAATGCATCCGAGGCAGTGTGATAGGTGAATATGAGGTGCTCTGTGCGGTCTCAACGTTTGTGGAATTTTAAAAAAAGATGCACTGCATCACATGATCAAAGCTTCATAAACAAATTTTACTGTGACACTTGCATTGTAAGAAAATATTAAATTGGACTTTTTGTGTAAAAATAATCGAATAAGAGCTCACTGAAAAGAAAAAGAAAGGTTGATATCACAGATGAAACATTCCATTGTTGCCAGTCCTTTGTTTGTTTTTTAAATGTGAATGTCTGGCCTGCTGCATCAAAGATTCTAGCAAATTTGGAAACACAGTGAATGTTGAAACTATTTGCATCAATAATTCTTTAAACCAAAATACTGACATTCCCACGTGCTTTCATTAATACATTTTTTAATGGAAGTATTCATAAGTAGGAATGATAACCTTATAGTAAATATATTTTCATTGAAGAAGAAAATGGACAGCCATCAATTTTGCATTGTCTGAGAAAGGACTACATATATGAAAAGTAAAGCAGTAGTTAACAGGTGAAAGCACAGGCCTCCAAACACAAAAGAATATTCTTGAAGCAGTGCAGGATGGCTTAATTTTTTTAAATTTTTTTTTCTTGCAAGAATGCAGAATAACAGTTCATAAAGATGACTCTAAGGTACACTTCCAGGCCATGCAAAAAATCTTCAATGTATACATTAGCAGAAATGGAGCCCGTATTCTGACTCCATAATATGCATAACGACATCAGTAAAATACCTCCGTGCTTTAACACACCAGCATTTCAGTGAAGTGCTTGATTCTGAAGCTTTGTTTGGAAAAGGCTATATCATGAGAGCAGGGATATAAAAAAGAATGCAATGAAAGTTAGAAATGCTCGTTGTAGGGTTTCATGAACAAAAACGCCGTTTCATTATGAGGCAACTGTAATGGGCGACTTCAAATAGCTTGTGACCACGTGGAGTATTTCAACAAGTGGGCACCCCCCGAAAAAAAATTCCTTGCTACGGGCCTGACGTGGAGTACTTTAGCATGTGGCAAATGCACGAAGCAGGGCTGCTTTTTATTTTCACTGTATTGAAACTCAGCCACTGTGTTCACGACCTAACACGCGAGTTTAAACTCGGCAGCAAAACGCTGTATCCACTAGGTTACCTCCTACCCCCCCTGTAAATAAATCAATCGGCAAATAAATAATTACATAAATAAATAGATCTATAAGAACTAGTACTCAAATGCATGGCACCATATCACCTGACAGTAACGTACCTGCCGGTGGTCAGCGTATTCCATGATTCCAATGTTTGGACTGATGGTAGTAACTAAAAAAATAAGAAGGAAGCATTTCAGTCTCACACTGTTGATGTTAAGCATGAAGTTCCAATTCGCATTCATAAATTATCATACTTCCGCTGTTTCATGCTGTCACACATTGCTATCAGCAGCACAATCAACCTCTTTTTATGTCTAATGGTTTACAAGCATTAACCCATTAAGGCCCATGCAAGAACTATTAGTTGGATTTCATTGAAAGTTTGCATATTTGTCAAACTACAATAGACAAAAAAGAGCTGCAAATTTTCATAGAGTTAGATTTGCTTCTTCAGAAGTTATGATACTGTACTTCAGAAAGTACGCTGGGCTCTTGCCATAGCAATGGGCAAGCTGGCTCGGTACAAGAATAGCAAGCACGCTAGGCCCTTGCCAAACTAATACCAAAGTTATCTTGGCATTCTGGTGCTTTGCAGCGATTACTTAGTTCCTTCTGAAGCACAATCATTTAGTTTTTTTTAATATATGAAGTACAAAACTTCAAATTAATCTAAAAATGTAGTATGCATCACGTGCATTCGACCGGCGCTCGTTTTCAGAAAGTTTAACTACTTGTAGCACGGAATAAATAGACCCTAGTCAATACGTGGGATCAGGAGTATCTTACTGCAACCTCTGGCATCAAAAATGCTAATCAGCAAATTCAGAATATTACATTGTGTATTTTCTATTCCTGAAGAATGAAGTGTACTTCGTAAAGTACGCTGGATGCTAATGGGTTAATAAACAAAAATCTGTTTGCTCCAATAACTGCAGGTAGAGTATATATATTCATGTGTATAAGTCAGATATAAATAAAAAACAACCTCCTAACACTGATGCCTGGAAGGTGCATGGGTAAATGAACTATGTAGTTCTTTTGGAATACACGTCATTATAACTTTATTTTCCATGTCCAAGTGGTAGCCTGACCTAATGTCTAACAGTGCAGGAAATATGAAGGTGACTGTCATAATAGTTGAACCCCTTTATAAGAGACATGCACCAGGGAGCAATTCTTGTCTCTTATATGAGGTGTCTCTTATAAGCAGGGTATCATGTATGCATTTTCTTATCAACCCTTATTTTAATGCAGGTACACTGGTGTCTCTTATACCCATTTGTCTCTTACACCAGGGTCTCTTATAAAGGGGTTCCACTGTAATGGCCCAAACTAACATAAATCTTTTATAAAGAAGTTTTTATCATAAACACCTTACTGCATTAAGATGTGGCAGCTAGATGTAAGGGTGAAAATATTTTATCTTTGTGCACATTAGTGAACTTAGTTTTTTTTTCTTTTTTTTGAACTGCCCTATGATTCCTATACTTTTGCAGCACCTCTTGTCTAATAAGAATCCATCGACGACTATATACTTTGCATAAAACAATATTTCAGAACAATGATGTTTTGATATTATGAAGTACACTGCCAATTTTATCGATATTGCTATAATCAGGGCTGGGCAGTAAGGCGATACAAGAGTATCGCGATAGTATTTCAGAGATACTTTTGAGTATCTGTATTTCTGTATCGAGATACATTTGAAAAATGTATTTGTATCTCAGTAGTGAAATACTTTTGCGATGTATCGATGGTATTGCGATACTACGCAGGGCACGGGTATCTCGTTACATTTTTATTTTGTGAGAAATGAGTCTAGGCAAGTTTTCTGTGCTTCCAAGGGGAGGATGAAGGTTTTCTTTTATTTTTTATTTTTTACATGCCAAGACAACAAAAGGCGCGCCGCTGGTCGGCGGCATGTGATGCCGCTGACGGCAGAATCGCGAAGGCAGTGTTGTCGGCCTCTGAAAATCGCTGTCGCTCAAGGCCAGTGCAGCATGGCTAATTTTTTTAGGTGAATGCCATTAGTTCATGGCAAGCCATTAGATTAGGCGGCACGCCATTCTTTAATTGCAATTGATACCTGCAAATATGTAATTATTACCCGTAATGCACTTTGTAAGTCCGCCCCTCTGTTATGTCTTAACCCTTTCAGTCCCAGTGATTCCAATTGGAATCATAAATTATGTAGGTCAGTCAGCAAGCATCTGGTAAAGATAAAGCATTGTTCTTCCTCAAGAGCCCGTATTTAGCATCTGCCCTACATGTGGTGTCAACATGGTACACACAATAAAGCGAGGTCACGTCTGAATGAAAAAAAATGACAGAAGCGGTCGTGCTGTTCGCGCATTTTGCTGAGGCAGCGTCTTCTTTCGCAGTGCAGAGATTGGGCATTTATTTTAGTTCTGTGCCGCAAATTTGAATTTTGGCTATTGGACATTATGCTATCCTGTCTAAATAACATTTTAAGTAATAAATGAAGTAAAAATTGTGGAAATATTATTAAATAATAATTATTTATTAAATTAATTGTCCCATTAATTACTCTTCACTGGAAAGTGTGAGCAAAGATTTTTTCAGTTTTTTCGGACTACCACGATCATGTGTATCTCGAAATGTAAAAACTAGTTGCTTACATTGAAAATAGTTAATTCGGGACTGAAAGGGTTAAATGAAGCTAAGCGTACTGTAATAAAAAAAACTGCGAGGTTCAATGCTCTGCAACTTTGTTTAGAACATTACGTTGCACTAATTAATGCCTTTGCGGAATATCAGGATCCCCGAAAAAAAAAAAAAAAAGGGGGGTATTCCTGTATCTGTATTGCTGTATCTGTATTCCGGAATACTTTTTGCGACTTTTTGCAAAAGTATCTCTGAGATATCCCGTTACGTCAACTGGAAATGTATTTCAAGTATGTATTTTTAGGCTTCCAACCCATGTATTTCGATATATGTATTCCAGAATACTTTTCCAAGTATCTCTGCCCAGCCCTGGCTATAATGATGTTTATCTGACTCACCAGCCATGCTGAGCATCTTTTAATCACTGGGTTGACAGTGGGCTAAGCGGTATGTTTCGAAAGATGGGGAGCAGTCGATGATTTTCAAAATATCCCCTTCAGGCGCGAATTATGTACCACTGTCTGGAAATGCATGAAATTCGCATAGCATGATTCCAAGGCACTAAGTATTACATTCCAGGAAGGAAAATGAAGGAATGTGTTATTTTTAGTGCGTTTCAGTAATTAATGTTAATTAGTATATAATTAAATATCTAATTATTCTGCAATCAGTCAGCTTCAATCCTTGCATAATAAAGAATCAAATATTAGGCCCAAAATGACCTGCACAGTTTGTTTTTAGGTTGTATTCATTTCGAGCAAAGAAAAAAAATACTCTTGACGTTGGTCATGGAACACGGCACGTCGAACGATCTTCGAACATCGTAGTGTCACCAGCAAAGTGATCCACTGCAGCAATACGCAGCTCAATGAAGTTAAATGACCGCTAGTGGTCCACTCAGGAAGCCTGCACGAATGTGCACACTGCATTTCAAGCCATTCGAAAAAACACGCAGCGCGTGACACGCCTCCCAAGTTGATGTGTACAATTGTACACGCGCCGCTGAAGGACACCATCGGCCTTCATCCTAGATGGAGAGCTTGCAGACAAACTTTGATTCGCTTAGAACATTCAACTACACTCAAACCTCATTATACAAAGTTGCATCTTACATGAAAATAAGTTCGTTATATCCGAAAATTCGTTATAAAGGTTTATTTTTAACACTATATCTATTGGAAGACTACTCTTCGTTTACTTCGTTATAACCGATATTTCGTTATATCCGGGTTCATTATATCGAGGTTTGAGTGTAGTACAACAACACTAGATATGATTGACCACTTGTGGAAGGCAGTATCAAATGCCTTCAAGTCATAAAACTGTACAGACACTGACCTCATAACCACCTGTATGAGGAAGCTAGCCAAGGTCTAAAGCATTTCTAAGCACAAAGCCGGTTCCATGTGGGTCCTATGAATGAAGGAACATGATATACAGGGTGTTTTTTTTTAGACAATACAGATTTTTTTATAAAAATACTACGCCAGCCAGACACCCGTCGTCTTTGCACACTAGCTCTACGTCGAGGTGGAAATACTTTGCTGCACCTAAAGTAACATTGAAAGGATTAATTAACCAGAAAATTGTTAACTAACTTTTTAATTATTAACTTGAGGGCAGTTGCTTATATGGAAAGTTATAGGAAGTGATCATTCATGGCTAGGGCCCCTAACTTCATGCGGTGGAAAATTTGGAATTCTGCAATTCCAGTTAGAGAAATCTGCGAAATTCCGCGGCAACCCTAAACATGCAAAATTCTGCGGCAATATTGAACAAATGCAAGAAGGCACATGAATTTCATCCATGAATTTCACAAAACTAATTTCGGTTGTAAAGTCTTTCTGAAAATGATCCCCGCGTATTGCCGCGAAGCTAGCTTTCCTGCACAGCTTTCAAGCACTGCCGTGAAGCCACCTTGGCAAACCAGAATTCGACCTTGTTTTCTTCGGAGACATCGTAAATAAATTTTGTAGCGTTAGCTACACTGGCCTAGCCAAGCCCGTTTCGCGCGGCTCATCAAGAGCCGTGCTGCGCATGCGCGAGGATCAGTGATGTCACACAGCTGGCGCACCGGAGCCGGCACCTCCCGCGCACTCCGCCGCCGCCGCGCGCGACTCACCCCTGCCGGTCTGCGTATTCCAGAGGAGTGACGTCGTAGCCGTGGTAGACGCAGTGGCGCCGGCACGCATGCGCAGCCTTCGCTGTGCAGTCGCCGTCTGACACTGCGCTGGAACCGCGGTGCTTCTGACTGGCGTTTTCCAGTGTGGTATAGCCATGGAGAAGGAGAGCGCAAATGCTGCTCAACGGCGCAGAAGAGCGGAGAAGCTTGATTCATCGGATCCCAAAGTAGTTGCCTGGCAATTAGCGTCCCAAGCTGGGATTTGGGATTCATGGAAGCAGGATTTGAGCAGGATTTGGGAATCACCACCATTCATCCTGTCTATCAGAGACCGATAATTCCAAATACTGCGTTGGGGCCATAGAGACGGCAGCGTGTTACTTCACTGATCACCGAGCCGTCTTTGTGGCAATAGAGAAGCAACGACGTTGAGCAAAAATTAATATACATGTGCCACATAATACGTATACCGTGTGTGTGTCATTGGAGCAGCAGTAAGCATGATAATAAAGCTAATCCTAGACAATCTAGACAATCAGGAAAGCTAAGAATAATCAGATGAAGCTATGCTAACGCTATGTTTCTGGCATAGCCGAGCTAAGCCACTGCAACATTTTTTTTTTTATGAAATGTGCTCGAGCTCTTTTTTCTTATTTTGCCGTGCGATATTAGGGGGGTCGACCTACATTCGAGTCGACTTACAATCGTGTAAATACGGTACTAAAGACTTTTCGCGTTCCCGCGAAGGAAAAAAAAAACGTAAATTCCGTGATTTTTCACGGAATCGACCTGTTTTTCACATTTCCGCGAAAAAACATAAATTCCGTGATTTTCCGCGGAATCGCGGAAAGCTAGGGGCCTTATTCATGGCATAGCCACTTTTTAGAAATCCCCCCAAAACACACTTAATTTGCGATATTAACAATCAAAACTGAAGGCTCCAATTTAGGAGATATCGAAACTGAGAACACCAGGCACGCAGGAAATGCCACCGCTGTGGTACGTCAGCCTGGAACGTCACGTGGCAAACTATGAAAAAAAAAAAAAAAAAGAAAGGTGCATTGCAGCACAACCTGGTCAGGAAAAATGGCAAGTCGTCTCGAATGTACCAGTACACCGCTTATTTTTTGTATGTGATGCTTTGCGCTCTTCTGGTTCTTTCACGCTGTACCCAAGAAAAGCCCAATTTCAATCTCTTTTTTTCGCTGTACAGTGCAAAATGAGAAGAACGGCGTAAAATTATTATTATTATACTATATTATATTTTTAAAAGGTTATCTCAGGCATGGCGATATACAACAGGGGCGACAGGAACCAGAGCTGACATACTTACAAGGGTAGTTGGCAACCTTGGGTGCCGCTCTTGACAGTGCCCTCAGAAGTGTTGACTTGCCGGCATTAGGAAAGCTGCAGAAATAGGATGGTAACGACACACTTCACTAAACAGTGTGTGTAAAGAATGAAGCACTGGTAGGGCAGAAAAATAAGGCTAGTTGTATATACTATAACTACTACGTAGAAATTACCCTCATTTGAGAAAAATCTTTGGCCGAACTGCTTTCTTAGCATTGCAGTCCTTGTAGTACGTCCCTTGTTTTGATTTGTTTTGCACGGCATAAGTGACCTGAAATCCTACAAAGCTTGTGTGCGGCGCTGGGTCATAACGTCGATCACCAATCTCATGTGTATCAATTTGCACGCCAAGTTACAAGCGAGCTTTTTTAGTAACAAGGCTAGCGAACGACACCTCGTGGAACACGAGGATCTGATTAAAGCAGAGGGCTGAAAGACATTTTTCTTTAAAAAGCGTGTGCGAGATTGTTAGAACATAGTGAAGTTTGAACAATATACGTACTTCCCATCAAGGTCCCGACACTGTGCTGATAAATACAAACTCAACAGAAAGGTCAGAACCAAAAGCTGAAGTCGACTGTCAGCTAATTGGGAGCACTTTTGTTTTTAGATGTCTTCGATAAACAAGAAAGTGTTTGCATAACAAGCACACATGTGTGTGTGACCTACCATGCTGACAGAAAATGTCTTTGATGCTACGGCTGTCCGACCGTTGCTATTCTCATGCAAGTGGCTGCTTGAGCTGTCATCCAGTGCAAAGTCAGCAACGGAAAAGGCATCAAGTCCCTATATAAGCGATCTAAAAATGTTGGTTTGTGCCTGATACTGTGCTTGGCAGTTCGATACTGCGCCCGGCAGTTCAGAAACATTTCGACCCCGCGTGTTCAGGGAAGTGCCCACACTGTGGGGAAGGGTCCTTGGACATCTTCCATATGGTGTGGGCATGTCAATTAACACCAAACCTCCCCCCCTCCCCTACCCCATCCCACCCAAGAGAACTGGGAGGCAGCCCTCCTTGACTGCTCAGACCTGGCCAGCCAGAAGGCCCTGGTCACGCATGCCCGAGTAGTGGCTACTGCCAATGGACTCCCTGTAAGGAGGAGCCCACCCAGCCATGGCCCCCCACCCAGGGATCCTCCACCTCTTCAAACCTACTCGAATAAAGTCTTTACTACTTGTGGTCAGTATGGCCACAGTGTAATGGGCTTCCATCTGTGCAGACATGGAAACATATGCTTCTGCTACAATCACTTTGCACCTGAAGCTCCTCGTATCATCTGGAATCGTTGCAGGGCATGAACTTGAGTGGGACACATTTTCATCTGAAGGTAACTGCCACGTCTGGGTCATCTGGTTCCAGAATTCTACACCTTTGCTTTGTGTCATCATAGTGATTGAAACACGTTTTTTTAGTCATATGTTCAATTCAAGCTAGGAATGTGTACTGCATTCATCTGCATGTTGTTATACCTGCTGCTGACATATGCCCACCATTGAGGACAAGTTGCACAGAGAAGACACGTCCAACGACACAGGATATGGTGCATGCATCTAGCTTCGTGTATGTGAAAGTGTATGCACCTTTGAGCCCATACACATACGAAGAAAGGAAGCAAGCAGCAGATCAGAGGAACAAAATACTGCAGTGTGATTGTGCCAGTGCACATTGAGAGGCAGGTAACCAAAAGTGTGGGTTGCCAACAGTGCCATCAAGTTGAGTGGGAAGAAAAGAAAAGAACACTGAAGTCAGGTAACGTAACGTTGTCAGCATGCCACCTCCAACAACACTGCCCCCCACAGAGCACCGCTTCATCATAATGAAGGGCATTGAGAGAGAATGCAAACAGGAAATATGGCATTCACAATATCTCCACTACTACTCCTCTTTGAAATACTCTTTTGACTGTACATTTCTAAGGAGTGGGGGGGGATATGGATTCCAAATCATTTTTAATCTCAAGCCCAAGGGATGGTTGAGAACATTGCAATGAACCTTACGCCTCTTTCTGAAAGGAACTAAACTTCTGAAATACAAAATCCTCCTTTGAGCTACCCTTGGACATAATTGTGCTGTATGGCACCCATTCAGGCATCGTGGTTCTAAAGAACCAGAATCTCTGTAATGGAAGGCAGATGTTTGTGGGGGGCTATGACAAGGCCTTCGCCCAGCTTAGTCTCGACAATTCTTGTCATGTGCCATCGTCTTGAATATCTGAAATTCATGTACATTTTAATCCATTTGGCTCTCCTCTTTTTGCCAGACAGTTACCCAACATTTTCCAAACCTTCACAAGGTGCCATCATGGCCAAAACACTTCAACGCTTTTTTTTTTGCCTGCACTGACTTCCTTAAATACGGTTTCTTCCATTTAACCACACATGACTAGAATTCCTTGCCCAGTAAAGTCCATTCATTACCATTAAAAGAATTCTCTTAAACCTGTAGACAAATGTTGTGTATACTTGTTTTCTCGGCTTCACTGTATTGCTTCCTACTTATGCAACAGCCCCACTAAGGCTGTAGTATGTACAAATAAATAAAAACATATGTAAATGAAATCAACTGAAAAGACCATTGGGTTTTCTGGTCCAACATTGGTATTATACTAAGCTGTTCACTGAATTTTAAATGCCAAGCTAGAGTTGCAGGTCTTCTCACCCCACAAAGCCCACATCTGCGATGAGCTTCAGGCTGAGGGTGATGTTGTCGACCTCGCCCTTCTGCCCGTGGTACTGGTTGCTGGGGTTGCCCCCCTGGCCCCCTCGAACCACCAAGATTTTTTCACCAGGCTTGATGAGGTCTCCTGGATATGTTTGAGGTTTGATGACAGAAAAACGTTAGAAAGGGCACACGCACACATGAAAAGAAAAACGCATGTTCATTTGTGCCAAAGGCAATAACACAAGGGATTGACAAACATGGAGGGCTTGTCAGATGCAGTAATGTTCCATAGAGGTTAACTGCCACTTTACACAGTAGAAGCCCGCTCACATGTTCTCCACTTACACATTTTGTTGCGTATAACATTTCTGGCGTCCTGTCCAAGCAGAGAACCTACAGACACCTATGTATATTCACACGTCCCAAATAAATCGAAAGAAGGGGGGGGAAAGAAAAAAGAAGGAAACACATGTCAAGGATACCTCACGTCAAAAAAAAAGCTGTGCAGAAAATTGCTTTCTGCACTATACAGAGCAACAGAAGTGTCACTTATGCACTTGTCCCCCCATTTCCTTAATATAAAAAGGTTCTAACAGCTCACGCCCTACTCTCTCCTTGCTCCTGCCTAGAATTTTTACTTTTTCGAAAACGGGCTCGTACCCCATGAATGAGCTGCAATGCGTGGGCAAGTTGGCTCCTCCTCTTCTTCCCGCAATCTTCCTGCCTGATACATTACATACTTTCAGTGCAGTGGATATGCTGAAAAGGTGCGTTGATGAGTTCGCCAATGTGGACTGCCACAAGGCCATCCAAGCACTTGAAAAGAATCTGTGTCTGGCAGAGGCACGAAAGAAATGGCTGACTTTCCCCAAGGACTTGGCTGAAACAGATGAAGAAATTCTTCCAAAGTGGAGCTCTGTGGGATGTGTCTGTTTTATTATTTCGTGGCACTTTTTTCCCGATTTTAACGACCTGTGTCTGCTGTATGTTTCTTCGCTTGAGGTCCGAGGCTCTTATGAGCAATTCAAGTTCCTCTACCAAATTATACACCAGCAGATCAAAATGAATCATGGCCAATACTATGAAATTAAGCACAACGAAACTTCTCAACATCGTTACAGTATGTTTATTCTCACACCGTTTGCTCAGATAAAATGCTTTAGGTTCAGTGTTTTCCCTAAAGCCATTGCAGAATGGAACTCGTTACTCGATGATATTGTAACCTCGCCCACTTAAGACATTTTTCTGGCCAGAATTAAAGACTTCCTAAAATCATTACCATATTTAGTTACCTGACTTTTCTTGTACATGCTTTAATTTTGTATGCGTGTCTTTCTTAAAGCATTATTGTACATTTTTCAACTATATGCAAGTGACTGTTATATTACTACTGTTACTATATTCGTGTTAGTCTATTGTAGATCATCAAGAGTGTGAGTTACCCTATTGTACTACGTTTAATCAAAAAAGCATTTCTTTCTGTACATACATTGAGTGCATGACAGTATTACAATGTACCTCCCACTCCTGTAATACCTCTACAATAGAGCGGACAAATGAAATGAATGAATGAAAGAAAGTTAAGGGCAAATAAAGCAAACAGCTAAAGCAAAAAAGAAAATTGTGTATGAGTAAATCACAATTTCACAATACTGAAGACACCACCCTTACCATGAAAAGATACTCGGTAAGCGAGAAAATGCACGAAAAGAAAATGGTGGAGCCGAAGCCACCTTGACATTCCCACACTAAACGCTGTGACGTCATAGATTCTGACAGTGGCTACTGCGTCATATGTAGTTCCTAATTGGTAAATGAAGTACATTGTCCTCTGAGGTGGCCATAGACTTCACACATCACGTTTTAGGAAATTTCGCTGAGTCAATCTCGCCAAAATACAAAGAATGCATTTTGAAATCCGTGACATCACGTGCCGGGAATTCGGCGTGAAATTTAAAAATGACACTTTGACCTTGATTCTTCACTCTGTTAATAAACATACAATGGTGAAGTTAACGACATTAGAGTTCTCAGAGAACAGTTTATCAATTGATGCCAATTCATTGTTTCACTTTAGTGTTCCCTTTAAGCAACAGCAGCACCAGCTAGCTGTGTAAATCGCTGTTACCGAAGTTAGACTGTATAAAAGATATGGTGTCTTACGTGCCAAAACCAAAACTATGATTATGAGGCACGCCGTAGTAAGAAATTGTGGAATTAATTTTGACCATCTGGGGTTATAATGTGCACCTATGTCTATTTAGTATGCAGGTGGCATAGGTGATTAGCTATCATAAAAAACTAGTCAGCAATGCGGCCTACCCGGCTGCCAGAATAGGAAGAGCCGTAACACTGCACAAGACCATATCTTGTATATATAAGTGACTACGTTTACAAATACTAAGAATAATATAATGTATGATCAAAAAGATATCAAAAGGAATTTCACGAATTATTCCAAAACGTTTGCAAAAGACTTCGAGATATTATGGGCAATGATAAAATAGACAACTAGTATATTCAAATAGTGTGAGAAGTTGTAGATACAAGTTCACTATATTTCATAAATGCATTATACTTGCACTCACGTAAATTTGAGGGGTCATATTTTTTATAACAACCTTCAACTCAGCGTGCTAATTTTGTTTTACCTTTTGACATTTGGCTCCTCCTAACTGTACAAGACTTCAATGCTTCTACCACTGAGACAGCATCGTGAAAACAACAGCCGAACTGTAGCAACCCAACTTACAATGATGATATCATAATACTAATATCTGGAAATTTACGTCCAGAAACCACAATATAATTATGAGGGATGCCGTAGGGGAGGGCTCCCGGAATTTCGACCATCTGGTGTTCTTCAACGTGCACTGAAATTCGCACAGTACACGAGCCTCTACCACGGGCCTCCACCGAAATGCGACTGCCACGGCCGGGATCACAACTTACAATAAGTGGTCCACATGCAGAAGATTAAAAAGAAATCAGACTGAAAATGATGATGTTTCAAAGTATGACACTCAAGAATAGGTATCAGAACAGGCAGTTTCATTTTGAACATGGATGAAAGATAAATAATTAAATGCACCGGCTTTTAGCAAAGAGAATTTGATGCAGAAAAATGCACAGAGACATACCAATCAAGTGATTCTGGCCATTATAGACCGACACTCCGACAGGTACTTTGACAGTGATGTCCGTTCCTGGACTGCCAAGGATTTGTGCTGACCTGTCAATGGGAAATAGTTGCAGTTATCGCAATACGTGAAAACAACTTGTACAAATCCATCAAAACCAATATAAGCATCATTTGCCATACTGTAAGGAACTACTTACTATAAGTTTCTTTCTTTTCTGCTCAAACACAGCTTACTCACAATTTATCATCTTCACTACCTGCATCAACATTTGTGGACGTGACTTCTTAAGCAGGCTACACAACAGCAAACTGCTCAGAGTCTTTGAAAACGCATACCTTCGTTGCCTAGGGTGTCCTTTACGCATACCTCAAGAGTTAGCAACAGATGCACACTTTAGCAGCTGGTGAACCCACGACAGGAAACGGTGGTGAGAAGCACGTGCAGCGCGAGGCTGCTTAGGCCTAACTACTTAGAGTATCACAATTAATATTTTGTATTCATACAGGATAGTGTTCACAAAAGTTATGCTATTGCTCTTTAAGAACCATCTAATCACCCTTTTGCACTCCTTCACAACTTAAGTTAAAGGAATGAAAGCCAGAATGCGCATTTATGTGGGGTGTTTTTACTATGTTCTCAACTAATGTCGTCGTTTGAGGACACCAATTTTTCACCTTTGAAAATAAAATTTTTGTCATAATGTCTTTTCTATGCACTTGTGGAACCATTTGAAACAAAGTTTTGCAAGCTGCATCTATTTCACTTGCCTACAAGTAGCCTCGGTAGCTACAGACAATTTTGCAAAGTGGATCTAAACAAGCAGCATGTACATTTTATACATGTTGCAGCCTTCCTGAAAAAAAAAAAATATGCAAAATTTTTTACACTTTGGTACCAGTATGTAGGCTTCCTATTACTGAAGTATTAGTTTGTTGTTCTCACAATCAACTGTACTGAAAAAGAAACTACATTCTGGTGCGAACAAGCCAAAAGTACACTACGATCATGAGGCACACTGTAGAGGGGAACTCCAAATTAAAAATTTGACCACCAGGAGTATTTTACTGCACACCAAAATTTAAGCGTATCATCAGTGTTTCTTGCATGTCACCCCCCATCGAAATGCAGTTGCATGGCTGGAATTGCACCAATGTCTTCTGAGCTTGGCGACTTGGCCACTAAACTGACATGGCAGATGAATTATATTGCAATTCCATGAAGTAAATGTATGCATTAAAATGACTAACTGAGACACAAGCCGTGGAGCATGTGGCATTTGGGATACGTGCATTTGGGCCTGTCCAAACAGCCCAATAACTGCAAAACAGCCTTAATAAACTGCTGCATATCTGCTGCAACGACCATGGCTGCTTGTAATACTCTTACCTTCTAAACGGTCGTCTGGTTGGTATACTTCGACATCACGCCAGTGGAAACACTACAAACCTCCATTATTGTGCTAATCGGTGGATGCAGTGTTTCCCGCGTTAGGCAAGAAAAAGAAATCATCGAAAATTAACGGGACACAGCAACACTTTCTGAGCATGGTTAGAAAATGCTGCCGATTGGTAGTCGAGGCTCCCAAGAACACGTGAGCCTAATATTTAGCGCTTCATGTGGCCTGAAATTTACAATTAATGCTCAGTCAACTGGAAATCGCAACCCTCTTCTCTCTACAAATGACACCATATGCCCGAATTTCTGCGCCATATACCCAAGTCCGCGACCATAACCTGATTTGAGCATCGTGTGCTTTGTAGTTACTGTAGCCGCCACGAGATGCCGCCACATGCCCATGCACGCACTCGCAATTACACTGAAAGTAAGGCGCATTCAAAGAGGAAAAAAAGAAAAGCTCAATGTCATGACGCACGCTGACGAAGGCACGCTTCTTCTTGCCCCCTTGTCATGCCCCTCCTTGCGTAGCTTGCAGCGCGCTCACTAGTACGAAAGGAGAGATAAAGCGCTTGGAGCGAGTGACAAACCCCTCTCACTCCACTGGTACTTGACGGATTCCAAAAATTTTTCCGGCATGTGATTTTGTGAAGCATCATGCGCTAATAGTGAGACTATTCCATTTTAACTCAATAAACTGTAGCAGGGCCCCTTTAAAATGCCCACTCATGCGAAAATTGAGCGCGGCAGGATTTTGGTGTTGGCAGCACCGAGCCTCCACTCTGGTAGCTTGTTTAGCATGCAGCAGCAGACGAAGCACCTCCATCGGTTGTGTCGCTCATGCTTTAGAAAGATGATGTTTACAGGGCAACGTTTCGTACAGCACTTCTTTCTCCTCTGCCCAATATATTCTATTCGGTAGCACGGAAAGTCGAGCTAGTTGGTAGGAATGCATATTTTAATAGCGCAAAAAGACACAGGGACACAGGCGAGAAAGACGATACGATATATATATATATATTCTATTCCTGCTCTTGCATCCTCATGCTCTCTTTTTCTCTATCACTGGCGTTTGTTCTCGCTGCACTTTACGCTTGCTCTTTCACCCTCACTTCAGCCAATCATTCACTCGTTTAGGCCGAGACAACGCAAATTGCTGTCTTGTTCCGTTTTCTTGTGCCTGTGTTTGCATGCTTGACCTTCTTTTGTGATGAACGCTTACCAGCCAGTTCAGATTTCTATCGTTCTAAGCTCTCAATTAAATGGCCGCCACTTTACATCAAGTTAACTTTCTTGTACACTACAACAATTTATTTATTTACTTTTTCATGTTGCTCTCGGGGCCGTATGGCATTACAGATGGGAGTGGTTACGAAGCAAAAAGAAGGCAAAAAAACAAACAAATGCAGCGAGGCAATAAAAATGTACAAATAAAGACTTCTTATTATGCAATTTTAGCTCTGTACCGTCGAAAAATTAAATAAGATAGGTTAATGTAAAAATGTAAGTTTTTTACGTAGTTACACAATACAGTTGAACCCCTTTATAAGAGACATGCACCAGGCAGCAATTCTTATCTTTTATATGAGGTGTCTCTATAAGCAGGGTACCACGTATGCGTTTTCTTATCAACACCTATTTCATTGCAGCCACACTGGTGTCTCTTATACCCATTTGTTACTTACATCAGTGTCCCTTATAAAGGGGTTCGACTGTATTACCTAAACCTTGTTGAAAAGATTAGCTTTCAGTAATAGTTACAACCTCCTGTGGAAGATTGTTCCAATGTAATGACATACGAGACAAGAGAGATAGACAGACTGGGTGTTACTAAGTTCAATGGCAACCCTAAAACGGTGATTGATACGTTGTGAAAAACACTGAGGTGTAAGGATGAGTAAAGCATAAATGGATGATGGAATCGTCGAAATCGCAACTTAGCGCCCAACTAACTTGCTGTTCTGTCCGTGACCTGCCTTGACGCGCTTGTCGGGGTACTCTTTGACGACGTCCCTCAGCTCCATTTTGTCGATGGCTTTCAAGTAGACGCTGCCACCAC
Source organism: Rhipicephalus appendiculatus (assembly GCA_030522465.1). Classification (NCBI taxonomy): domain Eukaryota; kingdom Metazoa; phylum Arthropoda; class Arachnida; order Ixodida; family Ixodidae; genus Rhipicephalus; species Rhipicephalus appendiculatus. The sequence continues at coordinate 148,391 of JALIZH010012828.1, read as the reverse complement.
TGCCACCGATCCCGCCGTAGCGGGGGTATCCCGTGCCGCCCGTGCCACCGTGGATGTTCAGGCGCAGGCGATCCATGAAACGCCTCACATCACGCAGCCGTGGGCTCTTGGCTGACACCTGAAACACAAATATGTGCGTATATAAAACACAGACAATTCCCCACCGCAGTACACTGTCATAAGCATGCCTATAGTCGGTCATGCGCATTTTACCAGCAAATGGTAACAGCTTTAGAGAGGTAATACAGCCATGTTATATTTTCAACGAGTAACTTGTTGAAAATGCGGTTATGGCGGTGAATCAGCGTCACAGTTTCTCTGTTACAGTAAGAGCTGTAATTAAAATCTCACAGACATAAACAATATATTAATGTGATAGCGGTAAAGAGGTCATTCCGCAGCAATTCCGGTCATTGGTTTTGCGTGAAAAATCATCGTCTTCTCTATGACAGAAAAATCGAGATAGATGCAAATAAAATAAACAATAAAAATCTTCACTTCGAGTGAGAAACGAAACCAGGCCGTCTGTGTGGCAAGCAGGTGTTCTACCACAGAGTTATGCTAATACTTGAAACTGCTTCGAAAAAAAAAACACAATATGAATGTCATATAGTGGGAGAAGTCTCCTTCACGCATGTAATATTGCATGGCAGAAGTGTAGAATGGTGCTAGGTGTCAAAGCATGTGAGTTGATCAATGAGTGGGTGTTTTAAAGGCCCACACATTACAAAGCGCACGGACATATTTCATCATCAAGCTGCTAAAGCATCAACAAAGTAAGCAGTGTGAATAGGCATTTGCGCAAAAAAACAGGAACACAAAGGGGAGAAAGAAACAATGAGACCCTTCGTGTTCCTGTTTTTTTTGCGCAAATGCCATTCGCACTGCAACACCAATTCGCCCAATGCTCTGTTCTTCTAGAGTAAGCAGCTGCTTAGGTTTGCGTGTTGCCTTAAGGATGCGTAGTGGGCCTTTTGCTGATTTGCAAAAGGGAAGAATTATGGCACAGGGGGGCACTTGACAACTGTACTTGCAGTAGGCATTCTAGGATAGTTTGAAACAGCCAATGTTAGGCGTACAGTGCTCGGTTCCTTACGGCACAGTTGAGGCACGCACCGAGAACCGAAGCAAGGTTAGCGATTGAGAAGGCTATACACATGGCGCCCGATTACACTATCGCATTCTACTCTTGACGGCGAAGCTCAAGCGTCCTCCAAGTTTTTTTTATTTGATGGAAAAGCTAAGAAATCGTGTAGAAGGGCCCAGTCACATGTGTCAAAAACAAAACGCAAGGTACAATGCAGCTAACGATGCGAAAACTGGTCTGAAAACAGTTTTTTTTAGTTTTTTTGTAATTACTAGAATGTCATTATTTGTTAGAGAGAAATATAGTGTGCATTTTAGTAAGTGTAATGGAGTAATGTTGCCATCACAGTGTAACAATGTTACAGCTGCCCAACTGATGTATCGCTCGAGTTACACTTACAAGTTACCAGAAAGCTTTTGCGTTTGTCCAGTGTTTTTTGCAGTGTTACCCTACCATAAGTGCATTGCTAAGCCATCGTTACAACAAAAGGTAACTAGTCAGCAGTAACGCGTTACTAGCAGCAAATTGCTTCCCAAAACTGCGTACAGGTTATTAAGGTGTCCAAGCAATTCGGCACTAGCAAACCTTCGCTAAACGAAGAGTTTAATGTAACTTACATCGCAATTTGGTATTACGAATTAGTTTATGTTATGTTTAGTTTATCGTGTATCACACATCGCGTTAACAAAGTCATTATCCCAAGTGCCTAGCAAAGGGATTCACTGGCTTTTTCAAGCTGTCTATAAACTGCTTTTAGACAGTGAACCTCTCCAGGACCTGGTGTTTTTTCTAGGAAAATAAATTATTTTATTTGATTGATTTGTTCTCGCGCGGCTAGCCGGTTCAAGTTTTAAAAAAAATTAATTCAATAACCGTTAGGGTTAACACTATATACCAAACAAGAAGTAGAGGACGTGCGTTTATCATGACATTTTTTATGTGTGTTTGCAATATTTATGCTACTCTTACAGTTTCAGTTTTCAGAGGTTGTGGAAGGAGTACTTGGAAAGCATGGACACAGAAATGCAACAGTGGATACCTGATATAGGCCTTCCAGTCAATGTTTAGTCTGATGGAACATGTTTGTGTAAGCTGAACCCAATCGAGCTGTGTCAATGGAAACTTCTGTGTTTTATTACTACTGGAGTTGTCGCGCACAGCTAGCAGCGCAGGTAGACAGATGCCATCTCCACCATAATATTCTATAACTCCACACGATAGATGATACAACCTTAATCTGATTCGTACGGAACGGGACCCGTAAGGAAAGAACAGTTCTCGAAATGTGCATGCTTATATATGGCTGCTGGCGAAACTACAACGGCATCAACCTAATTCACAGCTGCGTGAAATGACAGTGGGAAAAAAAAGGAAAAGATGATATCCCCGTACCTTTGCAGCGTACAAGCAAAAAGTTGTAAGCACAACCATCCTTGCAGCGTAAACAGGATTTTTACTTCATTGATAGAGCGCACAAACGCGCAAGAAACCGCACACGCGCACTCCGCATTCACCGCACGCTCGCGTTCACAGAGCGCTTCGGCACGGCTTGGCTCGGATCGAAACCAGGTATTGATCGTCTTTATAAGCATGGCGATCGTGACGTTGCATTAGGTACTGTAAATGGCGCTTGCAATACATAAAATTATAGCCTCTAAGATTTGTAACAAAAAATTAGTGATCACCATGACTAATGTCAATGCCTGTGGTCGCGTGCTTATCCATCAACAAAAATATTTTTCAAGAGTGTCAAATATTGCATTTTTATAATTGCTAGCTGTCATTATAAAAGTAATATAAGTATTTAAGTGAAAAGGTGAACTGACGCATACGAAGCTGCACGGCTGTACGACGCCGTTTCGAGCCAAGTCAGTACAAGTGCGGTCAAAGTTAGCAAGCCATCTGTTGATTTGAAAACAAGATCTTCGCGTGGCCTCTGCGCTTGGCAGGCAAGCCTTCGTCGGCGACGTGAGGTCGTCATGGACAGAACGTAGCTCTGTGCCAAAAGCTTGATGAAGTTTCGCAACCTCGAACGGACCGAGTGTGACCATCGAATTGATCGCCTGCTTATGTCGAGCAACTTCTAGCCTCCGGCAGCTCCCAGTTAAAGGTCTCACGCTCGGCTCCTCCGAAAGAGTTCAGGTAACCGCTTTTCGTGCTGTTGCTGTCGGCTTGCGCGTCGCAGACTCAGCTACGCATCGTAGCCCGGTCTATTTTGACCCGCGCTTTGCTGCATGCTCTCTTAAGGTGATTGCACTTTAGCGCCGTCCATTTAACTTTGGGGCGTAGTCGCGTTGGCAGGAGCCGCGTGTGATGATGCGTGCAACTTTCGTTGTTTCCATGAAGCTCTTTCATCGTGAACGCTTCTCCGCTTCTCGAACTTTAGCGCCCTTCGTGTACTCCCCCACGGTTACCTCGTTTTGCGGGCGAATGTGTTGGTCTCGCATTGTGGTAGGTTTAAACGAGTAACCCGTAGCTCTTTCGGGATATTTGTAGTACGGCATTTGACAACTGTCAACCCGTGCAGACGTCTCTGTCGACTCGCTTGCCGGCGAACAGTGACTTCTAGTTGGCGCGCTGTTTGGACAAGCGGTGTTAATTTCCGGTGCTCATCCCCAGATGACATCCCGAGCTCTCACGGAGCCTTTTCACTGATGTAGCAGGTCACTGCGTTGTGTAATTTTTTACCTGCTATACTTCGGCGCGGTCCCCCCCCGCGCGGTTCTGTTATTCGGGTCACACATTTCTTTTCCGCTTTCGTAACGTCCCGTCGAGAGAGGGGTTGTAGGGTGTCAGTGGTGCGGCGCCGTTCGTAAACAGATACGTATATAGAATCTCTCGGTTCTTCGTGCACGCAGGAAATGGACCGAGCGGAGGCCGAGGAAGCTCGCCGAGAGCGCGACCGGCTCTACGTGAGCGAGGCGGAAGCGACTTTCGCTCACGACGAAATGCTGCCGCCGTTGCCGGTGCCGCCTCTGAGACAGACCATTGACAAGTACCTCGACTCCGGTGAGCACTCCGGTCTCTTATAATTTGTTTTACGTATGTGAGAGAGCGCGAAAAGTAGGCGTGTGCGGTGAAGCGATTAACGCATCTGTTTCATGCCTATTCAAATGCGTTCGAGACCAGCTGTTCATTAGTTGTTGAAAAAGTATCACTATGCTTTCAAAAATTGTGTTCTGGACCCCCTCACCGCTTGATGTTTGCGGGATTTTTCATTGGTTTTTTTCTAACGAGTTTTGAAGCTCGCAGTTATCGGGAATGCGTTATGGTTTAATTTCGCCATTTATTTTGTCTCTGTGGCGTTTTTTTTTTTCTTTTTTTGTCACGGCGCCGAGAAACACTGGCATGCGCATGTTCGCTCCGCTCTTTCAGCCTTTTTCTATTGTTTAATTCATAAGGAAGAGGAGAGAGCTGTCAAGCTGCTCTTGCGTGCCACCGTGCAACATGCCGACGTCTTCGTCGTGACCACTCGACGATTATTGCCCTTGTGCAACACTTACAAGCGCGGAGAATGTTTTTTTTTTTTCTTTGACCCTGCAACGAGGCGGGGAGTGTTTCTTCTTTCTCTTTCTTTTTTTCTTTACCTCGTCGACGACTCCGACCCTGAGCTTAGGAGGAACGAACTGCAAGGAAAAGAAGGGTGCGAAAAGTTCTGCGACGGCTGCAACGTTGAAAAGAAAAAAAAACAAAACAAAAAAGGAGAGAAGAACAATTTTCGAGACAAAGGCGACGAAATGCCTTCCTCGTGCAAGCTGAGCCTGCGTGTGCGACCACTTTCAGGGTTTCCGTTTTAGCGAGTTCGACACCCTATCCGCACGGTGCAGGAGGCCATTTTCAGCGGGCTCATCGAATCATAATATAAATAAATAATATCTCGGGATTAACGTCCCAAAACAATGACATATGATTATGAGGGACGCCGTAGTGGAGGGCTCCGGAAATTTCCACCGTCTGGTGTTCTTTAACGCGCGCCGACGTCGCACCGTAGACGGGACTCTACCATTTAGCCTCGATCGAATTGCGAACGCCGCGGCCGGGATCCTACCCGCGACCTTCGGAGTCGGCAGCCGAGCACCGTAACGGCTGCACCACCGCGGCGGACAATATAAAGAAAGGTTTCGCTGAAGGCTGTGTCAGTATAGTGTCAGTGCTGCATAGCCGGCTGTTAATGTGGTGGTCAAGAACAAGAAACGGGCAGGGCTTGTAGCGCGTGGGCAAGATTAAGGGTAACTAACTGATTTATTTCCAAGAGAAGGCAAACGCGCGAGGGGGGAGACAGGAAGTTAGGCGGGCAGATGAGATTAATAAGTTTGCAAGTATAACGTGTCAGCAGAAAGCACAGGACCGGGTTGATTGGCGGAACATGGGAGAGGCCTTTGCCCTGCAGTGGGCGTAGTCAGCCCGATGATGATGATGGGTGTGGTAAAGAGCGGGAAGCCAGCGGTCGTTACGTACAATTCTCTCAACCATATTGGCTTCCCGATGGAGACTCCTTGAATGGACACCATCAATGCCAAAAGTTTCACTTTTAAATTGCCCGCCGAAATTTCCTCTTGTGACGTCACGGAAGTGAAAGTATTCTTTCGTATCTTAGCCACATTGGCATCGAAATTTCGTGAACCTTGGCATATCAGGTGTCCGGCTCCCTCAGAAGACAATGTGCCGATCAGGAACTACGTAGAGACGCCGTCAAAATCTGTGACGTCACGGCGACTGGTGTGGGGAACTTCGAAAGTGGACGTCGCCACCCGCATTTTCTTTTTGCGCGTTTTCTCGCTTAACAAACGTCCTCTCGCGTCAAGCGTGTTCTTTTCCGTATCGTGAAAGAGTAATTCTCTGATAATGCGAGACAAATCGCTTTTCTCTTTAGTGTCCTCTTAAGTGCAACCGAATGTCGGGTTCTGTAAGTGCCGTTGTCGAAACGTCGGCTCCAGCGATATTCCTTGTCCGACTACATCTCACCTCTTCAAGCCTCCGTCTTCCTCTGAACTTGCGTCTTATTTAGATCGGCAGGGGGTGGTGCGGACTGGAGTGTCCACTCTTTTATGTTGCATACTCAAGGACGCTGCACTGTTCAATGATATATATATATATATATATATATATATATATATATATATATATATATATATATATATATATATATATATATATTTATTTATTTATTTATTTATTTATTTATTTATTTATTTATTTATTTACCGCTGTTGGGTAATTTTCGCCGGAACGCAGCGCGAAAACTGGCACGCGTTGCATTTTCTCCCCGCCTTAATATCCCCATTCTGTACTTCCAATTTGAAGAGACTGGCATCTTTCCAAGCCTCTCTCTCTATCTGTCATTGATGTTGCGACAGGCCACGTAGCGCTGTACTTTAGTAACACGCGCACGGCTACAGCTCACCGTTTTTTACTTCTTTTCGCCTGCTCCGTTTATAGTTGCAGCAAGTTTATTGTAGTTCGGTCCGACGGAAACCACGTTTTGCCGCGGCCGCTTTAATGTAGGTCTCGCGCGGACGCCAGCTGCGTGAAAATTTCGCATTGCATCACAGCGCTTCCATAGCAAGAAAGTGTCCATGAAACAGGGGCAGTAGTTCTGCCTAACGCATGGGCGTTTTCCTACTTGAAAATCTGAAGAGCACCAGATGGTCGAAATTTTTGGAGCCCTCCACTACTGCGTCTCTCATTATCAGATCGTGGTTTTGTGGCGTAAAACCAATTTCACTGTAGCTTGTTGCATATTTTTCGGGAATATTAGGCCCGCTTGTCATAAAGCAAGTCCGGTGCGGTGGAGCAGTGGTTATGAGGCTCGGCTGCTGGTCGCGGGTTCGATCCCTATACCGCGGCGGTCGCATTTCGATGCAGGCGAAATAAGAGGCCCGTGTACTCTGCATTGTCACCAGGTGGTCGAAATTTCCAGATCCCTTCTCTACGGCGTCTCTCATAACGTGGTTTTGGGACGCAAGACTTCAGATATTATTACCATAAAGCAAAATCGTTTGCGAATGTTTTGCTCTACTACATATCTTTTTTTTTAGCAACGAAAAAAAAATGTGCCGTCTTACAAATGGTATACCTGCGATCATTTTAACGTGAAAAAAAAAATGAAAAAAGAAAAGGTTCTTGTGCATTAAGATAGTTCGTCAACGTATCAGCAGTTAAATTCCGGAATGTACCGTCACAGCATATATATCGCGTGGTAAGGCGTGTATATAGTGATACTCATCGCTGGTTTACATTTAATTTCTTCTTCCTTGGTTTGATAATGTTCAGTATTACTGCTCTTGGTGATCGCATAACTCAACATTACTGTCTTTTGGGCTATTACGTGTTCGCATATCAAATGCGTTAAAAGCAACGCGCCCGCAGCAATGTATTACATCCTTGGTGAAAGATGTGAATAAAATAACGCAACAAAAACTATAACCTCTCGCAGCATTTTTTTTTTCTTGTCAAAAATGTTATGACATGTTATCGGGCGCGTTCCTCGTGTTGGTTGCCTTGTATTTGTTATTTATGGGCGCCCACCGCGCTGGAGCAGCGGTTACGGTGCTCGGCTGCTGACCCGAAGGTCGCGGGTTCGATCCCGGACGCGGCGGTCGCATTTCGATGGAGGCGAAGTGCTAGAGGCCCGGATCCAGTGCGATGTCAGTGTACGTTAAAAAACGCAAGTCCAAATTTTCCGGAGCCCTCCACAGCGGCGCCTCTCATAATGGTATCGTGGTATGGCAAGTAAAACATTATCGACCCTTTGCGCTGGCCTCTATTTTGCTGACGAGACTTGGGGACAAAAAAAAAAAAAAAAAACGCGCATTTGAACTTGGCGACGTGAATAAAAGCAGTTTGATAACATCACCTAGTATATCTGCCGCCCTACACAGATACCTCGTTTTGTATTAAACAGCAATTCTAGGCAGAACGGCACGTCAGGAGCTGATTGCGCGGCGCTATCAGCCTCAGCCATGTCCAGTTTGACTATCGCATGCTAAGCAGTTTCCTCCGTGAATGTATACGTATTCTGCCTCTGTAATCCGCATTGGCTCTATCGGTCACCGAAGACAGGCCTTGCGCAGTTACGCTGACTTAAGCATCATTCCTTGTGCTCTCTTTTTTTTGGTTGTTGTTAAAGCGACTCTAAAGAGAAAAACAATCTCGTATTAGTAGATTATTCTTTCATATAACACCATGATCACCGTGCTTGCCACACAAGAAGACGCTTGGTAAACGAGAAAACGTGCTGAAAGAAAATGCGGGTGGCGACGCAGCATTGAAATTCTCGCACCGATCACCGTGACGTCATAGCTTTTGACGGCGTCTACTAGATCCTACGTATAGTCCCTAATGATTAAAAAATTTCCCCATCTCCCGCTAAAGGGAACCATGTGTGGATGCGAAGCAGCGCGGAGATGGCTGGCTTGAGCGGGAGAAACGTCGCCGCTCCCGTTTCGCGGCAGCGGCCCGGGCGCTCATCGCGGCGCTGCACAGGAGAGAGAATGAGGCGCGCGCGCTCCGTCATTTTCATACCGCGGAACTACCGTGACGCCCCCAGCGGAGTATGCAGCTGTCGTGCGCGCCGCTCCGTAGAGCAGAGGATTCCTAGAGGAGAGAACGGGGGGGACCGTAGGAGAGGAGAGAGAGGGGGGAGGGGACGCGCATGCGCTGTGGTGGTGTGGGACGCGGGCGCCGCTCAGTAGAGTAGAGGATTTCTAGAGGAGAGAAAGGGGGAGCGTAAGAGAGGAGAGAGCACCTGTCGTGCGCGCCGCTTTATAGAGTAGAGGATTCCTAGAGGAGAGAACGGGGGGCGACCGTAGGAGAGGAGAGAGAGGGGGGAGGGGACGCGCATGCGCTGGGGGGGGGGGGTGTGGGACGCGGGAAGGAGGGACGGACAAAGCCCCCCGCAGGCACATGCAAGCACCATCAAAGAATGGAGTCAACGGGACGCGGGCGCCGCTCCGTAGAGTAGAGGATTCCTAGAGGAGAGAAAGGGGGGAGCTTAGGAGAGGAGAGAGAGAGGAGTGTGGGACGCGGGAAGGAGGGACGAACAAAGCCCCCGCAAGTACATGCAAGCAAGATCAAGGAATTCAGTCAACGTGGGCGACAGACACCACCGGTAGTGCGTGTCATTCTTTGCTTGCACCCACCAGGGTGCTTCCCTACTTCTTGAAAGTGACCGGACGCGGGATGCCGGACGCGGGTCGCGGAAGGGACGGACACAGCCTCGAGCATAAGATGCTTCGCATCTAAAATGAAGTACATTATCTTCTGAGAGAGCCCGAGGCTTAACATATCAAGTTTCAGGAAATTTAATTGAGTCAATGTTGCCAAAATACGTAGCATAGAGACACACGCCACTTCCGACGGTGCCGCCCACACCCGTCCAGGTCCGCGTTCCTGACAAGGGGTGTTGCCACAGCATTGCACCAGTGGCACCAAGGCGGTGACGTGTGAAGGCCGCAGGATGAGGGGTCCCACGCTCGTACAACGTGGCGCATCAAAACCACGCCGCCTCGAAGTAACCCTCCGCTCAATTAGCGGGGCGGGTTGTCATCCATGCTGACGCTCATTGTCCCCTCCAGAAAGGTGTCGCGAACGGAAACCATTGCGGTCGTCTCGTCGAACACCTTGCGCGTCGGACTGCATGGCGCCTCACTTCGCGGCTAGGAAGGACAATACACGTGCTTGAACTTCTGTCAGCGGGCCAGCAGCCCCTCGGTGACTTGTTCGTAGAACAGGGAACGCCGCTCCTCCGTCGGCCCAGGCGCCGGTCATAATACTACGAGCATGACCTCGGGCGCGAAAAACACGATGAACACCTGTAACTTGACTACCGACCTAGTGAACAGCGGCAAGAAAGGGCGATGGCTGGGCGCCACATCGGCGTTTGATTACCTGCCCTATCGCTAAGTTTACGGACAGCTAGAAAAAGCCGCCAAGTCGCTGGACATGCGTCACATTATGTACAGCCTACCTTTTCAACGACGACGACGAAGAACTTCATCCTTGGTAGCACCACGAGACCGCTAGTGACGTAATTATGAGCCTGAATGGATTCGTAGCTCTTTAATTGCTCCGGCGACAAGAAGTATGTCCCGTGAACCAGATAGCCGTTAATGTTCGCACGGTCTACACAAGGACAAGAGAAAACCGTTCGTGGAGTAGTCGTCGGATGGCGCCGAAGGGTCATCGCTACCGCATTTTGAGACTTTGATGATGTACCTGTCGCGCTCGAGGTCAGACAGCGGCTTTGCGTAGTCGCTGAGGATATCTTATTTCGCTGCTGTAACCCGGCAGAACAAGAGAATCGGTAATATTATCAACAAGTACCAACAACCTGCTGCTGCGTGGGCACGTTTACGACTACATGCAGCACGCAGTTGTAGAGGAAACTTCCAACACCGCAGTATTATAAATGCAACACTCGAGGACAAGGAAGGCCACGGAACACCGCACAACATCCACCACATAAACACAGCAAACACATCGGCAAGCATGGGTCGTCTGCTGCGTGGCAATCTAAAAAATGGCGACCGGCCTGGCGCACCGCAGCGCCACATTGCGGCTGAGTTTCAGTGCATACTCCCTGCCTATGTACACCTTTGCACAGATGTCTCCCTGGGCGCCGCCATGATCCTCTCTGGGCTGCGCTAAACAGGCGTGACCCCTAAAAAAATGCACTGCCGAGGCTGTGACGTCAGCCTCGACTCCCGTGCACAGCCCAGCATGGCGACGTTTTTTCTCTCCTGTGAAAAGGTCTATACAGAGACGGCTCTGAGCAAGTGTCAAGCTCTAGAAATGCTAATAAGATGTTTCATATTAAAGTCAGTTTTCGGATGACGCATCTATGTACTGACATCTACACTAGCGTGACGTCAGGCTACGGTGTCAGTTCTGGTGACGTCCGCAACCTTGACACAGAACGGCCGCTCGTGCGTCTCACCAACCGCATGAGGCGCGGAGAGGATCGGCCTTGGAAACGTCGCGTTATCTTGCGCGAACAATTGACGAGAAGCTCGTAGCGCGTCGTGGTCGACGTGAGGGTACAATATAGGAACTGAAACTAGCTTTTAAAAATATGTTGTAATTAATTTTTCAGGGCGCACTCATGCTTACTCGCATATTTTCTAGGGCGTTAACTACTTCGTCTTTCTTTTGACGCAAGAAAAAAAAAAACCTTTCGGAACACTGTTTCGCAATAAACGTTTATTTCTCTCTCTTTCGTGTCAGTATCTCTATGAATTGTGGCGCTGCTGAGCTATGTGACGCAGGTTCTGACTCTGTCTTTAGCCAGCCCAATGAAACTTATTCTTATAAATATACGTAAGAATTACGTTACCTTGCTGTTTAATTCTGATATAGCCGATTCATGTTTAATGCGCGTCCCGGAGAAGAAAAGAACGTACACCGCTCGTGTCGTGAACATGAAGTGTTTCTGTCGCGCAAAGCAAACGGTCCTGTTTTGGCACAAGGACTGGCGAGCAAACCCTATTGAGCCGAGTCGCGATAGTATAGGTGAAAGTAAATGACATTCATGCTGATAAGCCTTATCGGGTTGGCTCCGACGAGGCACGGACTACGTACCAGCGGAAAGGTGTTTCGTCGCAGGTGCTGGCGGTAATTAAGGAGAGCCATAAAATGCTCCCGCGTTGAAAGCGAAAGCGTGTGCTGACAGAGCGGCAGCTTGGCTTAACGGGACACTACAGATGAAACACCATCGACGAAAACACTAGTTCACGCAGTCGCTGCTCTTTCTTCGGAAACATTTAGACCTTTATTCTAACCGGTTCGATTCACAGAGAATAGTGCATCGCCGTGACTTCGCCATGTATTTTACTGTGAGGCAGAGGGTGTCTTCAGTGCTAAGTGTGGACCACTGCATATAAAAAAATCAGGGCACACTTTACTTTTTCTTCTTCAGTGAGCTCGATTCAGAGAGCGCGTAGTTCTTTTCCTTTTACGATATTTATTTATTTATTCGTTTGTTTGCTTGTTTGTTTGTTTTTGCAAAGCCGCCGATGCCTTCGCTATATACGTGATGACCGGAAAATAGTGTAGCGTGAAACAACAGCCACAATTCTTGAACAAGGGAACCAAATGAGGCATGCTTGAACTGAACAATACCCAGTAAGTTGTTCACGCTGCATGCATTGAATGGAGCCGTCGCTTCGTGCTTGTTTGACATGAGAGAGCAAGTTGCGTATTATTCTCGGCTGATGAGAAGTTTGCCAGCATAAGAGTACACGTGGACCTCCGCTCTGCCAGTCGAATCCCGTCACTTGAAGTGACGGCGATTGCAATCTCGAACTTTGGATCAAGCAACGGAGATGTCACCACGCCGTGTTGGCCACTTAGCGTACGTATCCACAGGGCGGAGCTGAAAGTGGTCCATTTGAAGTTGGATGTGCTTCGGGACTGAACTACAAGCGCAGTTTCCTTTTGTTTCAGCTCATCATGCTTTTATCTTAGATCTCCTCCATGCGCGCGTTTAAGTTCCGTTAGAAGAGATGGGCGTGTATACACTATACACTTACAAAGGCTGGCAATCGTGCGGTAGTCGGGGACCTAACGAGCCATGTTGTGCGCGTATTTCTATATGTACAGTCGCGGCCACTGTTAGATGCAACACTCGAATGGGCACCTTTCTTATTGCTGGCCCCCCTAACCGCAAGTGGATGGGGAAACATTGAACGTGCGCTTTACTAGTTTGTCGGAAAGAGTCTGAGCTGTCAACCACCAGTAGCCTCATGCGAATCTAAGCCCTTGTTTTTATGCAAGAAAATGAAATCTAGACATGCTCTGCGTGCAAGTGTTGCATCTAACAGTGGCCGCGACTGTACACGCGGTGTCGGGCAGGGCACGTGACAGCTCTAGCTAGTCAGAGTGCGGAGAAGCCCCGCCCAGATGACCGAAGCGCGGCAACCTCCCCGACTAAAAGTAGTACACTGTTCCGCCGCTCATGCACTCGGCAATGTTCTCCTAAGGCGGGGTCACCGGCCGTCCTGCTCATGACGTCATTCTGGAGTGTGCGCCCATTGGTACAGGCATGTGTGCATCCGCCTTTGAGGAGGAAATGCCGCGGACTTCTAAGTTAGTACCCGACTCTAAGTTTCGGGAATGCCTCCGCCGCCGATGTCGTAGTGCAGACAGAGCTCTTCGGCGAAGACGGAGAGCACGGGGCGGTGCTTGGAGAGGACTTAGTTGACTCGCACTGCAGCGCAGTCCCAGTTGAGGAAGCTCGCGACGAACTGCCAAAGTCAACCTGTTGTGTCCACGTCGTCGAGCGTGTGCGTCTAGGATGATCGACTGCGCGGCCGGTGTTGTGTAGAATGCTCGCGAGACATCGAGGAAGACAAATACGCCTTGCCACAGCTCCTCATGCTGCGAGGTAGGGACAACAGACGCTGTAATCCACCTTGCGTTACGTGCTTCGAAGACTGGTTTGTGGTTCCGAAAAAAGCCGAAACACTGTCACGCAAGACGTTTGGTCTAGACGGCGTGTCTACGTGAGGGGAAAAGATGCCGTCTAAATTTTTCAATTTTGCATGTATGTATATACAAACGCACGCACGCACGCGCACACACACTCACGCACACGCGCGCGCGAACGTATACATAAAGAGTGGCTGACCCCCCCCCCCCCCCCCCCCGCCACTCCTTCTCCGGGAAAGATGTTTCTCGCTGCGTCCCTGGCAGCTGGCCATGAAATGTCGAAAAGTAGCCAGAATATGGGCAGTTCACCGCAGATGCCAAACTCTAGCCTAAAGAAGTTACCACTCTGCCCTTATACGCAACTGTATACGAGGAAATTGCGTGGGTCAAGTATGAAAATGTTCCATTTTAAATGCTTCTTTATCGATTGGTTTTGAATGTCCCTTACGACACTCTGCTATAAGGTGCAACCGGAAATTATTCACCCAACAGGCGAATCTTGTGGTTCAGTTCGCGAACGTATCCTGTTATTGTGTATTGCTCGTAAACTAAAAGGTAGATATAGATAACATCTTTCTCCAGGGTTAGCCACCGGTCGAAACTTCAAATTCAGGATTCCTGTGCCTTCACTCCTCATTAAGTGGAGGTCACTTTGTCAGTTCAGTATAAATGTTGCAATGACCTCTGCACGTCACGGGGGGCCACAAAATGCTCACTGATCTACAATTATGGTACTATAAAGGGACACAACTTGTTCTATATACAGCAGGGGTGTCAAACACTCGGCCCGCACACCTTTCGCTTGCGACCCGCGACCCCCACATGCCTGCCTTCGTGCCATATTTTAGATGCGAAGCAGCTCTTTGACTAGCCTGTGTAACGCTGTCCCTCCGTGCGTCCGTACGAACGCGCCGCAACGCGCTCCCCTCGCCGCAGGTGTTGGAGCGATGCCAAGTAGGTCACGCCGCAGCTGCGCGTTGACGTCACGCTCCCCTCGCAGTGCGCGCTGACGTCACTCTCTTCTTCGCCTGCCGCGCGCTCGCCGCAGCGCCCGCAGCTGCCGCCTGACGCGCAACGACAAGACCTACGCCAGCCATCGCTTCAAACGAATCTTCCAGCGCTCACCGCAGCACCCGCGTTAGCGCCGTTCAACCCGTGACGCCACCCGTGCGCAACGCTGCTGCTTCGCATCCCATCAGGGTTCCCTTTGGGAAGATGGTGTAAATTTTTTTTGTGAGGTACCCCATGCACTCACCGTGTGTCGAAATATAACCGCGCAACAGAAACTCTACTTTAATATATTTCAGAATCGGCGTCCACTTCAGTCATTCTGGAGATCGCGCTTTCGATGTTTCCCCAGTCCTGAGACCCAATCCTTTTCAGAAATGATCCATATCTGATATTGGGAAGGGACGTCTTCTTTCAGATGACAACCTTCGTTGACGTTTCGTTATCTGTGCTCCTTCTCTTGCTCATCGGGGTTACTGCATCCAACGGCGGGCACATCGGCTCACGTGTTCTGGGAGCTAAGCTGAAGAGGAGGACGGAGATAGCGAGTGCCAGTTTATGATGATTATTTCTGTTCACCCGTCCCGGAGCAATGGTCGCATCTCGCTATTGAAAGAACTTCATGGCGTATATGCTCCATAAGTTCCGTTTTCAAGCTGGGCTGTGCTACGGCGGCGCGGTCGCATCTCAGTGGTAGTTTTGTAATCGCGTAATAAACCGCAGCGTCTGCTGTCGGGCACTAGAGGGCTGGCAAGGCAAATGCTACGTCACAGGGCCTGTACCCAACCGGACGGTTCGAAGTGCGCTAATGGTGTTTCCATCACTGAAACGTGATTTTTCTTAAAGGAGTACTGACACGAATTTTAAGAATTTTCGGATTGTTGCTCTAAACATAGGCGTGCGCACGAGGGGGGGCAGAGGGGGCGGCCGCCCCCCTAGTCACCTGAGAGAGGGGGGGCGCAAATTCTGCCCCATACATTGACTTAATAGGAAGGGGGGGGGGCGCTGCGATGAACCTTCGCTCCTCCCTGCCCCCCCCCCCCTGAAGGGCCACCCTGCGCACGCCTATGGCTCTAAATGAAAGTACTGGTGTCGAGAAACCTATAAAGTGTCGTAGTGCATGGGAATGCATTGGATATATTTTTAATACCGTTACCATAAAACAGCAATTTCGGTTTCGGTATCAAGGGGGCGGCTTCTCAGTGACGTATCAGAGCAGTGCGACGTCACGGGAAGACAGCAACTGGCGACGTACTAACGGAAAATCTGTCATCTGCTCGTGGCGCGCGTAAACAACGATGAGTTTAATTGCCGTCCAGTGATCCTGACAGTGATTTCTGCGATTTAGGCTGCATGATGGACGCAGGGCTCGCGAACTCAGAACTGACTTGACTCGTCGGTTTAATGTCCATTGCAGTGGAGCTGGCTTGCAGATGCTCAGCGACGAAAACTTTAAAATCAAAATAAAATATTTTATACGTGTTGTCTGACTACGGTGTGTGGAGAGCGTTGACACTGCATACCAAGGAAACGAAAAATGTCCCTTTTGCGATGTTCCAAAATCGTGTCAGTACTCCTTTAAAGAAAATTCAGGAGTCATTTTCCCCTACTTCTTTCTTTCTTTCTTTCTTTCTTTCTTTCTTTCTTTCTTTCTTTCTTTCTTTCTTTCTTTCTTTCTTTCTATCGCATGGCGCAATGCTCCGGCCTTACTTTTTGCTGCCTCCATGCCGGGAATCGGAGCTTCATTCACGTGTTTCAGCGCACCACTTCAGTTGTTGCGGGCAACAACGACAGCCATGCGTTCATATCCAGGCAATAATGAAGTGAGGCTTGTGGCCTTAATCAAATATCAGATTGCCTTCTCAGTAACTGCTGATCGCCGACAAACCGAGGATCGAGAGACACATCAAAATCGTCGGAAAACATCGCATAGAAACATACATGACCGGCGTATATATGTTCGAGGGCTGCGTGTGTGTACACTCGCCGTTTTTCATGTGTAGGCACCGTCCACTGACCAGAGGGAGCTGCGTGGCTCGCACTGGCCCTTCCCATGTTCGCTGAAATCGGGCCGTTAGGGACACGCAGAACACAGACATGCGCACGCGTCCCCGCTGTATCTCGGCCACGATCAGCCAGAATCCGCCCGCTCATGCAGGGAGGTATAGACGCGCGCATGGCGTTACATTTTCGATCGACCCCGCCTCAATATTGCTTTTTTTAACCGCTTGGCTGTGCTTTCTGGCGCTGCAGTCACTCGACTGCACGGTGCCTATAACGCCGCCGCCGCGGTCACAAGCTATAGTGTAATAAGCAAATGTCAGTCATAAGCTAAAGTGATGCATTTTTTTTTATTTCGATTGACTGGAACGCGTATACCGGCGGTTGCGGGTGCATGCGCCGGCGAGCTGGTGTCACCAGCCAGTGTCAGTCATAAGCTAACGTGACATCATTTTTGTTTAACTGGAGCGTGCACCGGTCGTTGCCGGCGCATGCCCCGACGAGAGACTGGAATATAGGCGACCCAGAGCCAATGTTAATGTACAGAGCTTCGCAATGGACGGGTTGTCGCGACACGTGTGCACAGTGCGCTCTGTATACCCGTACCTGAGCGTACATATTTAATGCAAGCAGGGCTGCTGTCTGGACAGCGCTCGCCCCTGCCGTGTGCTCAGCTGGCAGAAAGAGTGATTCATTGCGGAGGGGGAAAAAAAATGAATTGACAAGGAGTTGCCAAAGGTC
Source organism: Rhipicephalus appendiculatus (assembly GCA_030522465.1). NCBI lineage: Eukaryota > Metazoa > Arthropoda > Arachnida > Ixodida > Ixodidae > Rhipicephalus > Rhipicephalus appendiculatus. The sequence goes on along the minus strand of JALIZH010012828.1, from coordinate 131,128 downwards.
AAACCCTGCTTTTGCCGCCTGCTCGCGCGAACGGGCTCCGCGGCGCAGATAATCTTGCTGCGCGACGTCATAAATTTTGAGATGTCTTCACGGATTTCGCCGCATTTGCATATACGACAAGGAAAGTATGGAGAAACTACATGGTCGATCGTCATGTCTCTCAGTTTGACTTGTATTGTTACTCAGCAGAAAAAAAGAAGAAAAAAAAAGACGGGCAGGTGCAATAACGTAGGTAGGCGAACTCACTCATGAGCCGACTCACTCCGACTTAGATTGAGCTGTGAGTCTGAGTCTGAGTGAGTTCGGGTAATATATTGATGAGGTTGAGTCAGAGTGAGTCCGATAGTGGAAAATTTTAGTGAGTTTGGGTCCGAACGAGCCCTAAGCGTGAAATAGATTTCTGGAGAGAGCTCCACATTTTTTTGCCAACCTATATGAATACGTCTCATTTTTGAGTCCTCCGGGCGCCCCTAACTCTCAAAGAGAAACAGCGCCCTCTGTTGATAAACTCGTTTACACAAAATATTCCATTTCGATGGAAGCGTAATGGTGGAGTTCCGTGTGTTGTGCGCATTCAGTGAATGTTAGAGGACCCGGGCTGGTCGAAATTATCCCTGAGCGATCCACTACGGTAAAGCGGGCGCAGCTATAGAGTGCCTCGATGTGCAGCAGTCTGCGTAACCAAAGCGCCATAGCCACAACCATGCCAAATAAAAACAGCGTGTTTGCACAGCTGGTCCTAAATGATTAAAAAAAAAAATGCTGAAAGTGCATTCTTTTTTTTTTTTTATCTGGTCTGTAGCTGCAAAATGGAGAAGTTCCGGGCTGTAATGTTTAGCTTTCAAGTTTCATCCTGTAATAACCGCGTTCTGCTTTCGTTTAGGTGTGCTGTGTGTAAGTGTTCATTGTGAACAATGTTTAACCATGCACAGGAAACGCACCCGTGTCTGCTGGTATGGTCATCGCTTGAATTATTTCGAGTCAGCAGCCCCGGGCTCTTGCAGCAAAGCTGTTTCGAAAACACCGTGAATAATTGCGCGCCCTGTTTACGCGTCGCGGTGTATACATATAGCAGAGTTCTCGTGGTATACTTTATCTTGGTGCCACATTTGTGCGGCAATTTTAGGGGGTAGCAGTACCGGGAACCAGTTTGCCGTCTTCGTTTGTAAACACCGGACAGGGAGGTGTGCGGTGTATATTTCTAGAGCAGTATATTTATAGGGCGTCCGAGCGTATATGTCAACGAAAAGAAAAAGATGAAGATAGCGCTATAATATATGGTTATGATACGTGCACGTACGCTGTTATGTACATTCGGCCGGACCTCTTCCGCCACCGGTGCAATTATCGCGTACTAATTGCCTGGCTAACTAGAGAGGGAATAATTAGAATGATTAGCTTTAACTTCTTTGTCGTTTTTTTTTCTTTTGCTCGTGTAGCTTGTGCCACCTTCATATGGTGTTCGAGACGTGCAGTGTTTTTAAGTACCAAAACACGTTAGACAAACCAGAGCCGCACTACTACGGAGACCTCATAACTGCGATGTGTGTATATATATATATATACCATGGTAGTCTGGCGCATGCATGGCTAGCAGGTAGGTGCCAGAGCCCGCGAAGCGAAGCCGCGATAAAAAACGGAATACACACGCTGTCGCTGCTCGGGACCACGCACGCGGCTCGACACGGACGGGCGCGGCTGTGCTCACTTACTATGCGTCTTTTGATTGCCGGCTTCTCGACTGAATGCTCTGTATATAGTTACAGCCACGCACTAGCGAGTTCTTATTCGCAGTAGCCGGTGCGTGGAGGCCTTAGGACACCCGAAGCTGCATACGGCTTTGTTACGGACAGACTTGTTCGCCTCTTCCGTGAAGATGAGGTATAGTTGGGTCTTCACAAGCGCTGATTGCTGTGTGTTTTCTAACCGCACACAATGCTCTGCGCACACAAATAATAATAATAATAATAATAATAATAATAATAATAATAATAATAATAATAATAATAATAATAACTTATCGCAAAAGATACAGCAATAGGATCTTCCAATGCCGCATCTGCCATGGGCTGAGTAAAAGGACATATAGTAGAATTTGGCTGCGTGCTACTCGGGCACACGCAAACGACGCCATCGGAAGCAGAATTGAACAGGACACGCGCATACTAACAACTATTTATTTGACGACATCATAACGAATATATGCACAGTGGATGTATGCACGTGTCACATGTATGTCTGCGTAGCGCGCTGCAAAATTCGGCAATGTACGGCCAACTAGCCCCTATCTTGGCTCGTCTGCGTGGTCATAGGCCTACGTATAGAGCCTACCGCTCTGTCTGTATGTCCGTGTGTGCGTTTGCATGTATGCCTGTATATTGTGGGCGTTTCTTAGACACACTTTCGTTCTCCATACATGTTCATCATTATGTGGTGTTGTTCTTCGTCATCGGTTATGGAAACTCGTCTTGACTGTGGTCTGTACCGTGGGTGTGGTCGTTAGGGCCTTATGAAGGACCCATTAACTGTTTCGTTACAATATTTATACGTATAAATTGAAAATTTTAAGGATGGGAGGGTGGTTGAACCCTGCGCAACCCCTTCTCTATAGCTACGCCTATGGTCATAGGCAAATATGAGACGCGAAAGAGAATCCGTTCAACAAAACTGAGTCCATTGCATTATTGCTGAAGAACAAACTCTCGCTTGTCGGCGCTGTTTTTAGACCCACTTCAGATTCTGACGGAGGCGGTATGCGGTGGCGCTGTCGTCAGTGGCGATGGCACATAAGGGCGCTGAGCGTTCTTTTTTTTTTTTTTCTGGTCTACAGGAACACATACACTTCTCAGCCCCACGGGTCCAAGAAGTTTGTGATTTGACTTGTCCATACATATAGTGCAGTTATCAATTCCAGATTTTGGGAGAAACCTGCGCTTGCATATTAATCTTGCTTAACAAATTTTGAAGGGTTTTAAACCAGATATATTTTAAAAGCTTATGTATAGCGGCAGAAGCACATCCCAGGGCACCCATCTTCTTTGATCTGCCATATGAGGAGCAGTTCAAACGCGTCTCATACGTTTTACCAACGACCGTTAAGGTTGACATTTTGTGAACAGCTGCTCAGCACATGTGTGTTAACAACTTTGGGGAAATGCCAACGTTATGACAGCTGATTTTAAGAAAATGTCAGTGTGCAAGGATGCAGTGATGGAAGTGCTGCTCCAATTGCTCCAAACTGCTCCAAAAGAGAAATGCTGCTCCATGCTGCTCCAAACTGTGATTTTTGTTAGTAATTGCTCCGAACCTGCTCCGAAATGGCACTGAGAGAATGAGAATGACGAACTTTTACTGTGTAACCAACTCATAAGTCCTAAAGAAACTGAAAAGAATCTGTATACTATCATTCCAGTATGCCACTAGTGTGCGGCATTATCGCCTCTGATCTCATTTATGCAACAAGAACTGGCATATTATGCATATAGCTCATTTGGTTGTTCTTTTTTTTTTCAGCTAGACATGCAGGCTAGTGTGGTTAAATGTGAAAATGAGCAGATTGATTTTATCTCATGCTGATTATCTACTGCTTATTTGGCAACAGTTATATGTGACCGTGGTTACTTCTAAAATGTGGCACTCAGCTTTACCGGTTTGATTTTATTTCTGCCACAAATACTAGTTTACGGAACACTACAGCGCAAAACATACACGACGGATGAAAGGAACACGAACGACGACAACAAGCGTCGTCGTTTGTGTTCTTTTCGTCCGTCATGTATTTTTTTTGTGCTGTAGTACTTTGTAAATATGTACCAACAAGCCCAACTCACCACTTTAAACAAATACTAGTATTTTAAATATATAGCTCATTTCACAGCACATTTTTGACAACCAGCCACCTTTTTAATTGTTTGCTTTTTTGGAATTTACATTGATTGTTGTCTGCAAAATATATTTCATAATAAATAATAATATTTACGAGAACAGACGTTTGGGCTAGTTGGTTTGTAACGTTCATTGAAGCCATAGCGCTAAACAGACAGGGACCACAGAAAGAAGACGGGACGTCTTCTTGTGAGTAGCGCACGTCCCGTCTTCTTTCTGTGGTCCCTGTCTGTTTAGCGCTATGGCTTCAATAATATTTACGAGTTGCTTCGGCAATGCTTTGAACTCCAATTGGGGTATGGCAAATTTTGTATCTGCTCCTAAAACACCAATAGCTGCTCCAAACTAACGTTTTTTCCGCTCCAAAAACACTTATGGCTGCTCCAGTGTGGTAATTTTCCTGCTCCAAAGTGTGCTCCAAAAGGTCAAAAGTCACTTCTATCACTGAGGATGTAAATACTGACAATGATGGAGTGTAACCGGCTGCATAGCGTGACGTCATGTTCCTCAAAACGCGTAAAATGTCATTTCAGTTTTGCGACTTTAGGAAATAAAGCCGATTTAATTATTTGTTTGTAATATTTTATTGCTCGCAAAGCAAATCATTACACTGCAGTGAGAAACTGTGTATCGATCGTAGAGCGAATTTTATTCAAACCTGTTTTCTCAAGAAATATAAAACGTTTGTCGAGCGCTCGTTCACCACATAGACAGATGTTCTTGCGAATGATGAACACTGCGAAAATCATCTGTCTAGTGAGTGAAACCTGACGATTGAGCGGGCATGCGGGCTAAGAAAATTTAACTTTCGAAAAAAAAAAAAGAGGGAATGCTGCTTAGATTGTGCATAATGATCCGACATCCGTACTTGCAGATTGATTCTGTATCGAAACAGTATAGATGTATTTCAATCAGAAACAAAACCGAACTCCGACATGCAAGACACGACGATTTTTTGCAACACATCGACGGAGCAATTACGTTTTCTTAGGATACGTCGTATTTCCTTGTAGGTTAGACGAGCTATGCAAAGCAGGAAAAACGCGGCTCACACGCGATAACTGATGCCTTGTTCGTCCCCGTTTGCTGTCGTACGTAGCTGCAATCGCTGCATGGGAGAGTCTCTCGTCGTTCGCCGCTGGCTGTTTCAACGAATTGCTTCACTGATGAGTGCAGGTATATATCCGAGTAGATTGTTGCATTTGCATGCGATGTCCACAAACGATATATTATAAATTTGTGTCACTGCTATGCAGAAGTCGGGTTGAGACGTTTTTCTTCAGGCTTCCAAAGCAACGTCGAGCGGCGCCATCTGCTCTTATCGTAACTGGGAATATCCACGGCGCTGCTTTCGCCACAACACTGCTGCCCCCGCCTCCGCGCACGCGCAGAGCTCTCGGATTGCATCTGTGGTGCGTCACAATGTAACTATTGCTGACTAGCAGGGCTCCGGGCCGAACGAGGGGCGCATGCGCGCCCGTGTCCTTGCCGCCGCCGCCGCTGCTGCCAAATCTGGCGACAAACCGCCTTCACCAGTAGCGTCTATTCCCAGTAACGCATAGCTCGGCCGCGCGAGCGTCACGCCCAAACTTGGGTTCCAAACTTGGGTTCCAAACTTGGGTTCCAAACTTGGGTTCCAAACTTGGGTTCCAAACTTGGGTTCCAAACTTGGGTTCCAAACTTGGGTTCCTGTCACGAGGCTATTTAATTCGTAAGCTCTCGTGTAGGTTCGTGTAATCAGCGATGACGCAAATGTCATCAATAAATCAGAGACGAGACCATTTGAGTCCATAAAATCCCACAACACTCAATATATTCAAACCCGACAAAAAGATAACAACAAACACACAAAAGAACAGAGCATACAAAATTAGAGGTAAGCTAAAAGGATTAGTAAAAGTTAAAAAAGGGAACCATGTGTAGATGTGAAGCAGCGGGTGCTAACGCTTACACTGGCGGCGGCGTTGACGCTGGCGCTATCGCAGCGTTGCGCAGGAGAGAAAACTGGGGAGGCGCAAAGCACGCAGTGATGGAGCGGTGTTTCCTACTGGAACATGCCAATCACTGCTAATGGGCAATGAGAGACAGAAGACTCCGACTGGACACAGAGACCCGCACTCCGCTTTTAGTTAACGCGCACGCTGCGAATTTTTATTGTTCAACAACGCACAGGAGAAATCTCCCACCGGCACCACCTTGGAGGTCAAGATCCATTGCCATATATACGGGATGGCCAGTGAACGGTTGTGCAGCGCGAGCAGTCGGTTTTTTCAACCAAGGAACTCGCTAGCAGACGCTGCCTGCGTCGGCGTCGCGAGGCGAGAGAGGGGGGAAGCTTAGGAGAGGAGAGAGAGGGGGTGATACGCATGCGCAGTGGGAGTGTGAACGCCGTGGGCAGGGATGCGTAGAGGAGAGAGGGGGGGAGCGTAGGCGAGGAGAGAGAGGGGGGAGCGCATGCGCAGTGGGAGTGTAGACGCCGACGGCAGGGATGCCTAGAGGAGAGAGGGGGGAGTGTAAGAGGGGAGAGAGGGGAGGCGCATGCGCAGTGAGGGTGTGGTTGCCGCAGGGAGGGATGCCTAGAGGGGGAGAGGAGGTTTTTTATTTTTATTTTTTTTAAAGGTTTGCGCATGCGCAGTAAGGGTGGTCACGCCGGCACACCACCACCACCATCACCGGATTAAGCTTCGCCATAAGATGCTTCACATCTAAAAGATGCGGACAGTGCCTAGAAGTGAATGTTCAGAGGATAAAGGCAGTTTAACAATTTACGGGACGCGCAGCTTGCAGCGGAGGCTTTGGTGGCAAGGAGTAGACGCACTCACGCACTCGGCGACGGCTGAGAAGCGGTGCAGACGCTCACTCGTGTAGAGGCGGTAGAGAGAAGGAAGCGTCCGGTGAGTCGAGGTCAGCGACCTTTCGGCGTTCGCCAGCCCGCAGCTTGGACACGAAGCCGGAGACGGAGGCTTGCCGGGCCAACGCCAGAAGACGGGGACAAGCCTGGCCAACGCCAGACGACGAGAAGAAGCTGGGTCTGTGTCCAGGTGGGAGCCCGCAGCGGCCTTGATGCAGGATCTCTGCTGGCCGCCACTCCCGCGCCCTGGCCACCTTCTTCTCTCGGTCCCGTCTCAGCCACGTCTCCCGGCTCTGCCATTCTCCACGCTTCGCTCCTCTTCCAAATCCTCGTGGAGGCTCCTCATTGGGCAGATGTGGCCGCGCTCACACGTGCTACCATCGCGAGTTGTCGTCGTCTTCGGGGAGTTTGCGTCGCGCCGTTTTCAAACGCGCACTTGCACATCACAAAAGCCCCCCTTTCGAGAAGTTTTTTTTCCAAAGAAAAAGACTGCCGGTAAGTGCGCGTATCACCACACACAACACGTCCCGCACAAAGTCCACTGCAACCTGAGACCAACACACTTAATGCTCCTTGAAAGTTCATACCAAAAATATGCTGGTTAAATCCACCACACACCTCAATGCACATTTCTGTCGTCCCGACAAAACTGTAATCATGTCACACTTACGCCAAATGCCAGAGTATAACCGAAAATATATACAAACAATATAATTCCTCGTCCATGGTCAAAATCCAGAGGTAGCGATCGGTTATTTGAACTCGACGCTCAGGTTATGGCGTCCCACACTAGACGAACCGCATATTTGCTCTCTTCATCTGAATGCGAAAGAGATACCTTGTAGCGTTTCCTCTCAGACGTCTGTCTGTAATCATGCCTCAGGACACTCCAACGGTCAGACAACTTGCCAGCCTCAGTGCGGCAATGCCTAGATCGCAACCGCAGGTGTATTCTCCAGGCACTTCGGGTGGGAAACGCTCCAATGATCTCTTTAGTTATGTCAGCGCCTTTTCTAAGCTCATCAGTCAACCATACACCTATCGTCTCCGCGAGAACGGCTTCTGCGTCACATGATTCGTCAGAATGCACGTGAGCTTCGCCGTTGCTCACACAACCCTGCACTACATCCCTGCTGCCACTTTGGGGATCACTGTTAGTGCACTGATCATCTGCACTTAAATCAAAGTTAGTTCTGCTTTCTACTTTGACTGCTTAGCAGCTGTCTCTTGCTGAGCCTCAGATGAAACGCCACTGGCTTTACTTTCTCCTGAAGTAAGCGTCGCGCTATTTTGAGGCGAGCTACCTGTGTGGTCCTCGACCGTGCCTGTGCCCTCGGTCACTACTGCCAGTGGTACACAGGAAGACCCTGTGGCTGTCGCCTTAGAGTCATCTACAAGGCATACCCACGTTGCTATGCCACTTCTTTGACTCACTGGAGACTTGGCGTCTTTTCCAAAGATCACCTCACAATCTTTGATAATACACTCCTTGGAACCATCTACTTCCCTTTCATTAGGGATGTCTAGAGGACTATGTGCCTCTTCGATCAATGTGCATTCTGCTGCACCAGTTTGCAATGCCGCATTGCTATCCAAGGAGCACGACTGCTCCTCCTTTTCTAAGTCCAGAGATGCTATACTTAGCATCGTCCCTAGACCTCGGTTGGTCTCGCCCACGCTGTCTGCCTCGACCCTGTCATCTACTTGTAGAGAGTCAATACCTAGAGTGTGGTTGTTGGCGTCCTCAAGACTGCCACCCAACAGAGAGACTTCGATCGCGAAGGCCCTATCCTCGGTATACACATCGAGGACCTGCTCCTTGGCACTATGACATGAAAATTGTACCTGCCGCTCTCTACCTTTTTGTCGCCTCTTCTCGGCCTCCGCCAGTTTAAGGCGCAACTGAAACGTCCTTTCTCTGAGCTCTTCTATTTCTCTTTCCTTCTTTCTCATTTCTTTTTCGAATTCAATTTCCTCATCTCTCTCTTTGCGAATGCGCCTCTCGCGTTCCTCGCACCAAGCCACCATTTCCTCGCCTTCTAGACCTATGCGCCTCGCCAACTCCTCTAGCTCGGTCCTGTTCATCTTTCTATGTTAGTGTGGAAAAATGTGGCACAAATGGTCTGGTCCTGTCGCCGCGGACGCCAATTGTCACGAGGCTATTTAATCTTGAGACTGAATGGGAACCGAACGCGTTTTCTCCAAGTGCACTGACATGAAAGCCTCCGAAAGACCCCCTTCGGAAACTGCAACGCCTGACGTGGGCCCATAAGCAGAAAATTCATCCTGCGTCGTCTCAGAATGCCGGCGTCCTGCCATGTACCACTGCGCATAAATGTGCGCTTTCTCTTTGCTCAAAGAATAACGAAGTGGCCCTGTGCTGCCACCTACTGATTTTCCTGTGGGTTCCTTAACACTATCGACCTCGTCGCTTGGGTCGTTCCACCAGGCCTTATGCTCCTGCCCAGATGACCCTACCTGCGACACTACTCCACTTTCTTGGGCAAATACCTCTACACACTCTTCCAGCTCTCTCGTCGGACTTTCCTTTTCATTAACCGGAGAGTTGGGCAACCCTCTCTTAACGCGTCCGTCACTCGCATGGTGCACGGCCATGTCTGCATCAACAGTAGACACATCTTGCGGCCTACTTGGCGAATCTGTGATTACCACCTTAGCTTTTATTCCATGACATTCGCCGTAGTCACCCTGAAAATCCTTTATTGTTACTTCAATAGAACTACTCTGAGGCACCCTTGCCTCTGCATGACACGGGCTTTGCCTCTCGTAGAGTCTCAAGCACAACTCATCTTCAGGAATACTTCTCTGTTTCTTGCCCGTGAAGCTGTTCTCTGCTTCGTCAATCTCACTGGGGCTTTTAGTTTTATGGCTGCCCAGCTATATGCCACCCTTTAACCGAGCATCTGGCTCTAACGAAACTTTATGGCGGGATTCAACGCGACCCTTATTGAAAAAGTCAAACTCGCCCTCGCAACTGAAGTTTCCAGAGCACACCTTGATTTCCTCCTCACTGGAGCTAACAACCGGCTGAGCTTGGCGCTCTATTCTTAAGCGCGTCTTTTGAGCCTCTGCGAGCTTTAGCTTGAGGAGAAGGGTTCTCTGCTTTAGCTCTGCGATTTCCAACTCTTCTATCAAGGCTCTCTTTTCTTCCAGTTCTGCGGCCCTCTCTGCACGCGCTCGAGCCTCCTGTTTCTCACACCACGCTTCTAATTCCGCGCCCTCTAACCCCAAGCGCTCGCCCAACGCTATAAACTCTGCCGTACTCATAGCGATGACTCTCTGGTCATTGAAATAAAGAAAATGGCTTCGTCCTGTTCCGTCCTGTCGTAGCGGACGCCAATTTGTTATGCAGGTTTAAGTAGTTTGGTAATTGTTTTTAATTGTGTTACTTGAGGCAAGGCCTCTGATCGAAACAGGAAGGAGCCATTTTCAAACACTCACAAAAAATGTAACTTTATGACACACAGGAAAAAGAAACGAAGGAAAAATACAAACAACCGAAAGAGAGTCAAGCTGAGCCTACGTTAACGCTATTGCGACCGGTGCTAAAAGAATAGTCTCAGTTCCGCGGAACGTTGCAAAGCAAGAAAGCAGTCACCGGTTGTCGCGTCGCTGGTGGTGGCTATGGTGGCGGAGTCGTCGCCGACACGTCGCGTCGTTGACGGCGCTGGTACTTGTGGGGCGGACGAAGCGGCAGGAAGGTTCAGAAGTCGTGGGTGGAGGCGTCTTTAGGCACAGCAGGCCGGCGACCTCCCTGACCACGTACGTAGCATGGAGGACGGCAGCAGGCCCTTGGACTCGAGTTGGGGTGAGCAACAGCAGGAACCACGAGAGCCTGGTTCCCGGAGACCCTCCGACGCTGTCGGGCCCTTGGTACTCGACTCCGCAAGTCGACAGCACCGACCCTGACACCAGCGTCGTGTCCTTCTCGCTCCTCCCGGTCTCACTCCTCTCCTCGGTGGCTCAGCTGCCCGGACCCGCTGCTCGGACGATGGGAACTACCCGCCTCCAGGATGGCCCGTCTCCGAGGACGTCTGGGGGCAGACGCTGTCGGGCCCTTTGTGCTCGGGTCCGTAACCCGAAGGCACAGACCCTGGCACCAGCGTCTCGTCCGAGCTGTCCGAGTCTGACTCCCCCCACGGTTTGGTTTGGTTTGGTTGTCCTATTGAACTATGGCACGTACCCACTCTGGGGGATGGGCCAAGAATGCGTTGTTGAAACTTAAAAGGTTATTCGAAAAATGTTAAAAGGTTAAATAATATTATAAGAAAAAAAAAAAGAAGAAGAAGAAGAGAAGAAATGGTAATAATAAGTAATACATCAAATTTATACTTAAAATTCTGCTGTTGAGCTCGTATTCCAGACTGCCGTATTAACCTGATCGTAGCACTTTTGATTTGATGAGATTAGTGTGATTTTACCGCATTTTAATAACGAGTATTTTAGAAGGCAAGATTAAAATGGTACACGTTTAGAGGTTTGCATGAAATTACATACAGCATCGAAGGCATCCCTATGGCAGTATCCCAACCCTGAGGCACCAAAGCTTAGCACAATGTCTTCAGTTAAGTTTAAGCCTATTTTTGAAAGCGGGGTAATGAGCATTCGTGATCTAATCAGTGAGTATCTGCGACATGACAAAAAGTAATGCGCAATATTTTCTAATTCTCCGCAGAATTGGCATAGGGGCGATATCGTCAGACCAGCTCTGTGTAAGTATAAGTTTAATGGGGGGACACGGCATCGAAATCTGGTGATTGTAACTTCAGATTGTCTTGATTTGCTCCAATGAGACTTCCATGGGAAGTTTAGATGCTTGTATTCCGTCCACGTTGTTATTGATTCCATTCTATCAGTGTGAATTGCCAATTTTCTATATCTAATTGCGGTGAAATATTCTACCACTGGAGGAACCTGGATTATTGGGAGGTCTAGCGATGCACGCGCTAAAGCGTCGGCCATTTCATTTAATTTTAATCCACAGTGACCTGGGACCCACACTAATTTTAGGTGCTTCAGCTGCGACGGAACTAACAATCGAAACGTCTTGAGGGCGCTAGAGTTGTGAGAAGCTGATAGAGCTGTGCATACGGAGAGCGAATCAGTTATTATGACTGCCCTGATCTCGTCCGTCGGCTTTCTATCTCCTCGTCTTCCTCTTCTCTGCCGTCTGCCGTGCCATCTTCTAATTGGCCGTGGCCCCACGTGCCATGCCCCGCCGTCGTCGTCTTTTTCTACGTGCCGCACGTGTCCGTCGCGCGGTGCTTCTGTCGCCTCACACCACCGCGTTTGTAACCGTTGCGCCACCAACACCAACACACATCACGGAGCAGTCTCACTGGTCGCGCACGCACTCATCACAGTTCCAAACTTGGGTTCCATATATGCTCTTCGTGCCAGCTTTGCATTCCTTGTCACCGTTCCGTTTCTTTTTCATCGAAATCTTCGCCGTAATGAAGCATGCGAATAAGAAATATTATGCGTTATTCGCACTCGCTATACGTTTCACGCTCATGGTTTATTGCGCGTAGTAGGTTAAAAGTTAATTACTAAATGAGACGCGATCGTCGCACTGAACAAAAGGCATAGACGCAAGCACTTCAGGCATGTCACTATCAACGCCAAGGCCTCCTTTGTTAGAAACTGAAGTTGAGTGGACTCTTCAGATGCCGTATCACTCGAGATGCCGCGAAGGCGGTGGCGTCGACGAATGTGATTTCTTGAGAATCTCTCCCCTCAGTAAAAAGTACCGCTGCTATAACGTGAGCGGTTCCATCCTGGCCATTTCGACGGAGACAGAAGTGCTAGAGGCACATGTATTTAGATTTAAAATGCACGTTCAAGAACTCAATTGGTTTAAATTTCCGGAGCCCTCCACTGCGGCGCACCTCATACTCACAGCGTAGTCTTGGCTTGTAAGATTCCAACTATTATTATTATTATTATTATTATTATTATTATTATTATTATTATTATTATTATTATTATTAATACCTGTAACGTAAGCTCCACCGTGGCAGATGACGTGAAGTGTTCGTCGCCGAAATCAGCGGCGCGTTCCTTGTCGTCATGGGCCATTTTGTCTTGCTGCGATCTTGCATATCCTCCAGTGAGCGTTATCTGCGTGTTAGTTTTGTTTTCTTTCTCATTTAGTCTTTTGTAGCGTGGGTTCTTAGTTATTGTTAATTTTTATTTGTGCCCGAGAAAAAATTTGAATAAAAGTCAAGCGGTGGTGTTTTGTTGTTGGAGCAGGCGAGGTTAGGCTGACCGGCATTTATAATTTCCTGACGGGATACGTAGACTCCGTGATAGTGTACAAGACCCCATATATATATATATATATATATATATATATATATATATATATACATACATACATACACATGCATGCTTTGCGCTAGTACATGGCAGGAGAATTATTTAGCTTCAAAAAGAAGTCTGCAAAATCATCGGTATTCGAGATACATAGCGACATTTAATTAGCGCATCTTGATGTATGCAGCTGGTCCATAACCTCTTGCAGTGTTCTTATCCTCTATAGCAAGCGCATTGCACAAATTGCTGCTTTCTCTCTCTCTTTCTCTCTCTCCCTTTTTTTTTTTTTTGAAAAATGACCTCATGCAACGCGTTGTTGCTCGATGACCCCACATGACGACAAAAGAAGGATTTCCCTGTGTTCTGAGCTCAAGTTTGCCATTGTCTCGCAAGCGCAGACTAAAATAGAAGAGGCGGCTTTATGCTAGCGCTGTTTTCCTCTTTATGAAGTAGGTGAAAAACGCAGGCATGTATGTTTTCACGGGACGCCAGATGAACGGCATGATTTGGATAAAAGCCGCTGATGTGTTTTTTACATGCCATAACCACGATATCATTATGAGGCATGCTGTATAGAGGAGGGATGCGAAATTTTCGACTGCCCAGGGTTCGCTAACGTGCACTTAAATTTCCTCTGGCATTTCGCCTCCACCGAAACGCGACCGCCGCGTCAGGGATCGAACTCGCATCCTGCTGATCAACAGCGCGAGCACCGTCGTAACCATTGTACTACGGTGGCGGCTAAGTGGCTTGAATAATAATAATAATAATAATAATAATAATAATAATAATAAAATTATAATTCTTTATTGAAATCTTGAAGAAGCATCGGTACTAAATTGGCCTGCCAAAGCCGCACTGAGCTTGAAAAGCAGAGCCGTCAGACAGCAGACACAGGAAGTTGTTCTAGCTACCACCACGGAAAAAAAAAGAGAAAAAAAAATGCAGGAAAGCATTTTTTTTTTGTTTTGTTAGCAGGAACATGTAAAATATAAACGCGCGCGTCCAGCAGTGTGCGAAGAAATACGTTGAAACTAATACAATTGACGTCACCTGGCCTTAAATGAGGTCTGCGTTCATATATGCAAGAGCGACATAACCCTACAATAATGGACTATACCATCATTCATTTGGTGAGGTAATAGAAAGTGAGAAAGTCCATATAATAACCCAAATATTGTGTTAAATAAGGCAAATAATACGTTACATTCAAGACAAGAAAAAAATCAATTCTGTCGTTTCAGAAAGCAATATTTAGATATAAAAACTCTTATTTCGTAAGACCTCTGAAAAAATATGCTTTCCGCGAAAAAAGAAAAAAAAGTCACTAGAATTATGATTTTGTAATTTTGCGTCAAACACGGACGTTGCACTTCCATAAACTGAATCTGTTTGAGCAGATCTCAATCGAACCAGTTTAATTTATGTCTTGCTGCAAACGCGAACTGAAATGTTTACGAGGGATTTTCTCGCAAGTTACTGGTATGTTTCAGGACTGTTTAATGCATGAATTTTGATCCCCTTAGACAAAATATTTGATTCCATTTACAGAACTATGGCATTGCTTTTATTGCTGAGGCACGTATACCTGTAAACTTGATATCAGAGTTCTTTATATTGCTGTTTTCAAGCAATACTTTAGAGACAGGTTACGCGCATATATCAAGTATATTCATACTAAGGTTGCCTTTTTGTTTATATGGATGTTACAGACGTATAAAAAACTTAGTGCACATAGTTCCATTAATAACGATTTCTTCTTTTCTGTGTATTTAGATACGAGCTTACGAGTCAGAGCTTCCTCAAGGGCCCGATGGGACGTTTTATACAACTAAGTATTAATAGGGAAGGATTGATATAGAAGGGGTATTCAAGCTTAATAATCTTTGGTAACTTTTGTTAACATACGTACGTACAGTCGCGGCCACTGTTAGATGCAACACTCGAATGAGCACCTTTCTTATTGCTGGCCCCCCTAACTGCAAGTGGATGGGGAAACATTGAACGTGCGCTTAACTAGTTGATTTGTCGCAAAGAGTCTGAGCTGTCGAACCACCAGTAGCCTTATGCAAAGAAATCTAAGGCCTCGTTTTTATGCAAGAAAATGAAATCTAGACATGCTCTGCGTGCAAGTGTTGCATCTAACAGTGGCCGCGACTGTACATACACATACATACATACATACATACATACATACATACATACATACATACATACATACATACATACATACATACATACATACATACATACATACATACATACATACATACATACATACATACATACATACATACATACATACATACATACATACATACATACATGGTCACAATGTATACGCAAGAGGCCGTTGACAGATAATCGGAGAGATAATAAAAGAAAAAATGGTATCGAATCAAGCTCTGCAGGAAAATCAGGCCCGCAGCCAGGAATTTTTTTCGAGGGGGGGGGGCCCACTTGTTGAAGGACTTGAAAAACACCTATTTTTGTAAACACCCCCCTCCATCCGAATTTCAAAGGGTGGGAGGGGGAGGGCCTCTAGGGCAGCCCCCCCCCCCCCCCTGGCTTCGGGCTTGAGGAATACTGAGATAACGCAGACGTTCAGGGGAAGATGGAACCTTGAAGAGGTGAAAAAACTTTGAGCAGGAGGCCAGCCACACCCCCGTTTAAAGATTGTTCATTTCTGCAGCAATATTGAGCAATTCGTGGAACTGCAGCTTCAGGATCATTGATTTTTTTTTTTTTAGGGATGCCATTGATTTCACCAATGTAGCATATCTCTCTGTATGTGGTTCCACTCCCTATTTGCGTCCAAATACCTCGGTGTTCAGCTGTCATGACAGCAGTGGCAGCTGGCGTCTAGATTGATGCACTGTGCTCGTCTGCGCACTATATATAGCGGTTCAGCTGGAACGGTAGATGGCTGCCGTGTTTGTTCGACCATCCTTCAGCGCGCACTGAAATACCAACAGAGGAGCGTTCTTTTTCGTTTCTCCTGGTTGGTCATTTCGTAATGATGGAGTAGGCACAGTTTCCCAATATTCGTCTGAGACTTCGCCATCGCATTCGCACCGCTGCTGTTTATAATACGCTGACTGCCTCTTGTCGTTGATATAATTCGAGGAAGGCACAAGAGACCTTCATAAAAGCGGAAAAGCTGGCGACTTGCTTTTCACCGCCTGCATCGGTGAAGTTTTGTGGTTTGCGTTTAGCGAGGGCGCATTCGATAAAAGAAACCGGTTTGATGGTAGACAGTCGTGCCTTGGCGACGGTCACTCCTTTGATTTGATCTGATGTCCACTCCGTCGCTTCTAGCATGCGACGCGCGCCACCTTGAAGTAATATTAATTGTTAACTAGCACGTCCCCGTGTGGTGACATCACGAAACGTGACATGAATGCACAGCTAGTGCCTCGGAAAGAACCATGTAGGTCTTACGCCAAGTGTGATGTAACTGCGGCAGAGTGTCAACCTAAATAAAATTTAATGGGAATCGTAAAAAAAAAGGGGGGGGGGGGCTTCTATCAGGGCTCTAAAGAAGCATGTCAGGCTGGAACTGAGAAATGTTCAGGATGGAGTCGCAGTGAAAGCGGAATGGAACACTTGGACGTATCGATTGCACACAGTGTAACTTCTTTTCAGTATATGTCCAGTCCATAGTGGCCATAAGCGTGCGCAGGCCACCCGTTCAGGATGGGGGGGGGGGGGGGGGGGGCGAAGGTTTATCGCAGCGCCCCCCCCCCCCTCTTACGTGACTAGGGGTTGCGGCTGACCCCCCCCCCCCCCCTGCCCCCCCTCGTGCGCACGCCTATGATAGTGGCCATATATCATTCGCCAAGACCCAAGTTTCACACCTCTGAATACGAGCGAATGACTATATCTTTGCAGTAGAATACTATATCTTTAATCTAACAGCGCTGTCTGAGGACTTCGTGTGGAGAACGGAAGTGGAGTAACCTGCTGCGACAGGCAGCAGCATAAACGACACACTAGCGGGTGGTGGAACAACGTTTATTGACAGTATACCGCTGCAATATATATAGTGCAGTGGTGAAAGGGTTTGGGCAAGGAAACGTAGACGATATCTCGTATATAGGAGCAGGGGTAAGGAAGGAGGCAGCAAGAACGTGCGCGCACACAGCTGACTTGGCTGTTCCGCAGCAATGAACAACAACGATAACATAACAGGAAGGAAGGGAACTGTTTATCGATATGGGTCCCGCTGGCCGACTGCGACGTTATAATATTCGAAAGCGCAATTAGGGCGCAGCGTGTCTCGTGTGTATATACTGTCATTCGTTAACGCTTTCTTCGGTCTGTGTTAGTTCCGAATGCTATCAAGGCCTGAGCACTCCCGCAGTGTTTAATATGCGGGTGGCTTTCCATAGAACAATACTCATACATGGTGTGAACACCAGAGTTTTTCTATCATGCCAGTTGCGCAACTCCGTTCCGAAACCCAGACATGTCCATGGACGAACTTGCGGAGGATTGTACATTGACGCGCCACCTGGGGACTATGATAAATGACACACCGCATCGCCACGGCCGCTGCGGTCTTTGCGGTGATTGCGCAATTAGCCGCAGCTAGACTAAAGAGAAGTGCCTTCAAAAAAGACTGATGCGTACTACAGACGCGTTATCACCTACAAAAATGTAAGCCGCAAGCGTTAAAAAGACCGTCAGGCCTGCCAGAACGCGCAGCACAGCCACAGCGAAAGCTGGGAGAGCGGCCTTTAGCCTTTTTAAACACTCTTGGGGTAACTACTACAAGCCCACTTGCATGGTACCCACTACGCCATAAATCATCATAATTTTTGTGTAGTGGGGAAGCGTCTACTATGCCATCCTTCGTCATTCTTCGGAAAAGCGCGGTGCCCGCTACAATCTTGTAACGAATTATGTGCACTTTGTTGATGCTGTGGCTGACGACGATGAAGAATTATGCCTCAGGCTTTTGTAATGGGTTGGAGCATTAAACGACCCACTCGTTACGCAAGTCGCATTGTGTGACGCCTGGTTCTTACTTTACTGTTCTAAAACGCTTTACAACACACGTTAACGCGATTCCTTACCCGACATGAAGCCTGCGTAGGGTCAGTTTGCACCGCAGTTTCAAGCAGCGGCGTAGCTCAGTGGTAGAGTGCTGGGCTGCCACGCAGAGGACCCGGGTTCGATTCCCATTCTGTCTTAGTTTTTTTTTCTTATTTCGTTCGATATTGGTTACGGACACCGGCGGCGGCGGCGGACAACTACGGCGCAGAAACGACCCTTGTTGTAATCTCATAACAGCTTTCGCTGTAAAACACTGCTCACTTCGATGTGCCATCCCTTGCGGGCTTAAAACACCAGAGCGCACAAAAGTGTCATTGCAGACGTAAAGGTAGTGTGTTTACGTGAGGTGATTTGCCTAAACACACGTAAGCACAGAGAAAACGCAGATCTGCAATGCGATCTGGTATTTCGTTAGAAGTGTTGCGAAGCGAACGAGGCGGCAGCGTCGAGGCGACTGACGTAACTTGCGCACGGCTGCTGGAATTTACGCACGTGATTTGGGGCGCGTAAACTGAAACGATCGGCCAAGGTCACAGATGCGCTGGCTGCATTCAAGTTCACTCACTCAGTTCGGCGCCCGCGCAGGAAGCACTTGACTGCGTCGACGTGGACATGGAACTTTCAGCGCGTTGCCTCGATGGTGCTGCTGTTCCATTTATTGACTTGTTTCCTCGCTCACAGATGGCGCCACAGTCAGCAGACCTCCGCGATTTTGGCCATTGGCGTCGTCGGCGTGTCCGGATTTTGATACATGGAGCCTCTTGGTAGTTTCGTTGCTCGTATAGTTGAAGAACTCCGACGAACACTGCCGAAATCGGGAACACCATCGGATGAGCCCCTCTGAAGGCCTAGATTTTGCGAGTATACGTCCACACTGTAGGAAGCGAAAGCTCGCACTCGGTACTGTATTGCAGTAACGTAGACAGGAATTATTTTCGTGGAGTGGGGGGGGAGGGGGGGGGGGGTGTTAAACCATACTTTATGCATGTTCATTCGTGCATTTGTTTGTGTGCGTGTGTGTGTACACATGCAAACTTGAAGAAATGTGGGGTCGAGGGGGGCTGGCATCCCCCCCCCCCCCCCCCCCCACCCCAAATGGCTACGCTAGTGTGGTATATTAATTGCACTTCGCGTCAAACACCACGAGGCAAGCGATCGTTGTTTGACAGCATTATCCTGCGTAAACGTGGCCAGGTTTTGGGGCATCAGCGTTTCTTACAATTTGTGGCTCATGTTCCGGAATTTTCTTCGTGTTCGTCGCTGTCGACAGAAAATCATTCACGAATTGAGGGGAAAGGGGTGTTACGCCTGCAAGAATGATTTCTTTTCCTCAATTCTCTTAAGTGCTTGGCTAATTACTAAATAAAAGCTGCATATTCCCGACGAAGGTGTTAACATTGCTTTGGTATTGTTAAAATTATCTCCCCAGAAATCAGCCATGGCATTTGAGGTTTCATCCTATAAACGGCAGCACATAGACGAAAATATGACGGTATATATATCTGTACTCAATGTGTGTTGCGAAGAGTCCGCCTAGCAGCTCATTTCATTTGTGTTGTGATAACGCTATGGAAATGTCACGCATAACTAGGACTCCCGATGAGCGATGTGAACGCGATTGTACAGTGCATATGTGTTGCTGTCAATAATTTCATGTGCTTTGCTCGATCTGTCGGGTACACGTCACATTGGCCTATCGAGTCAGGTTATCTTTGCTGGCCAACCACTTTCACTGCGTCGACTGGACACCATTTTTTTTTTTAATTGCGTTGGAGGATTCTGTGGAGCCACGTTGAGCAGGTGTTCCTCTGTCTCTCTCGTTCTATTAGGCTAGGATACACACCTGTTTCTCAACCTGTAGGGAGCACGGTGCAGCATCGTGGGTGGGGATGGAGGGGCAGGTGAGTTAAATAAAGAACGCTGAAAAGGGATGTGTATCTACACAACCATCTTCTCGAGATGGGTATCCAAACATCGAGCACCAGGTCGGGGTACCTCTCTGTATTAAAAGAAAACGGTGTGTACCCATGACGTCACTATGAATCAAACCCAGTGCATCCTGTACTGGATATGAACGCTCTCCAATGCGTGAACCACTGCAGTGCTAATTGGTACTTCTGAAGGAAAAAAATTGTAGCGCAAGGCAACACATGGACAAAGAGCACGGAACTGGCGCCAGTCCCGTGCTCTTTGTTTGTCCGTGTGTTGCTTTGTGCTACAATTCTTTTCCTTAAAAAATAATGAACCAACTATAGCGCAAGAAAACGTTTCGCTACGCCTTATTCGTAGACACACGCGCTTGCTCACTCACACAGTTGCTCACTCAACAATTCGCTCACACCTTCACTCACGCGATCACTAATTGACGCTTCCCACTATGCGCATTACCACGACTTGTTTAGCCGCGCAATGTTGTTGTTCTGTAATTTCCTTGCTCGAATGGCTTCAGATTGAAAAATTCTGGACATCTGCAGCCCACCATGTCACTGACAGAGCATCATCAGTACTTCTGACAAAGGCTGCATTTGACTTAGTAAAGTGAAGCTTTGGGCTTGTTGATTTTGCATTGTGAACTAGGAACAGCGCGGTAATCCACACGGGGACACACACAGGAAACAATGCTTATCCGTGTTGTTTCTTTTGTATGTCCCAGTCTCGATTAGAGCGCTGTTACTATTTCATAATCCACATGACTGTTCCTCGTTTCGTTGTTAGGCGCCCGTCATGTGTTCAAATGCCGATGACTAGGGCACTAAGTAATGTTAGTCTCCTATCCCACCAAACATCGTTCCTTTTTTTTTAGGGGCGAAGCTCCTTAGCCTGTCGGTCGTGCGTCCCTCGTATGTAGTATCCACCTACTGATGACGATGACGATCGCGATCGCGATCGTCATCCCCACTATGCGATCGCGATCGCATAGTGGGTACATGGAATGTACCCACTATGCGTCATAACGATGACGCTGATGACGATGACGATCGCGATGCCATACAACACATGGCATCGCGATATGGTCTCACATGCATATCATTTGACCACATGCAACCAACCACCATCACGTCTTCGATGATGTACCTCCGGAGCTTCGCCCACGCATCATCATTCACTCCGCGGATATGCTGTGATTTTTTTTCTTTTGCAGTCCGCGCGGTTGCTTCGGACGAAGAGTATGTGCTCACTGAGGGCATCGCCACCGACTTCGAGAATGGCGTCGGCGTTGAGCTCCACAATAAGCTGCTGCAGAGGGCGCAGCACTCCAATAACTGGGTGAGTATAGCCTCGCGACTTGTACACGCCTGTTTTCCCGAACAGGTAATAAGTAGCACCACTGACTATGCCCCCTTATCGGCGAAGATCATGTAGAAAGCACGAAGGTGGAAAAAAACGAGGTCGGTGCAATATGGAAGGACACAAAAATAGCGGCGGTTGAGCGCGGTTAAGCCAAGTTTGCCGAGTGATAGCTCGGTTTTGCTTCCTTTGTGAAAGGCCAAGACCGCTGGTTTGCAGATAGATATTCAACTTTATTGCATATATCTTGGTTACGCTATTAAAAACGACGGGTAATCTAAAAGCTTCTATTACATGTTGACGAGGAAGCCAACGTGTTGCACTACAAGACAATACACAGACGCTGCTCGGCGAGCACGCGCCGCGAACTTGGATGAAGCCAACGCCTGTGGCGGCGGCGGCGGCGGCGCGCTGACCTTGAGCCGCTGTTCGTTTTCGCCAGCGCCGCGCTAGCGTTTCGCTGAAGCTCTTTGGCCGGCGCTGACCTTGGCTGAGCTTGGAGGTCAGATTCACGCAACGAGGTGTCTTCTGCGTTTGGTGGTCCTGGAGGAATGGAATTACCGCTCTAAAATGCGAAGCCAAATGGAGTATGGGCATCACGCGATCGTGTAAGGAATGCTAAACGCTTAGTGTTTTACAACACCATGCCTAGCGCACTTTGCGCGCCTATTTCGTGCATGGCAACGTGTGCGAGAGCAGTTTGAAGATGTAGCCCTTGCACAGTGCAACTAAGTCGATAAATGTGTACCTTGCGATGCGTGCTAACGTTATGATGTCGAATATACAAAGTACAGTAGAAGTACCAGAGCAATTGCTCGGCAACTAGAACCTACCGGAAACAAATTAAGCTGGGCTGAGTACACCAGGCGCGATGTTTGGTTGACTAATCAGGCGGGAAAATGAGATGCCTTAATGAAGAATGGGACTGCGAAGGCTAAATGCTCGGCTCCCTATGCTCCCTGTTGTATTTCTGTTTGTTTCGATTTGTGCTTGTAGTACGTTACGTGCGCAGTCCAGACGCTTTTCTAGGAAAGTGAAGCCAACCCTCGTCTGCCGACATAGGGAGCCTGAGGCCATAAGACCGCGCCCCACCTCTGCCAACACTGCCTCGGCGGGCCATCCTTTGGCCGCAGCGTTCACGGAATAAGAGCAGTGCGTCGTTCCGTGTGTGTTGTGCTTGTAATAGTGTTGTGCGCTTACGTCGTCACGAGGGGACGGACTGTGTGCCTGCGTGTTTAGTACAGAGAAGCTTAGAATATCCAGAGAGCGGACGGGATGTCCCTACGCTGCGATGTTTCTTGCTCTTTCATTGTTCTATCCGTAAGCATATGAGTTGTCTATTTTTCTAACCAAATTTGAGTTATGTCTTTCATCAGTCATTCACACTCCCTCCTTGTTTATTTCCTCCCGCCATGTTAAAAAAAAATAAATATAAAAAGGACTCGCATCGCTGTCAGTGCAGCGCGCGTCAGTCGAAAATGTGATAGCAGTTTGCATGTTTACGTCAAAGGTAATAAACCGACTCTTGTCCAGATCAGCCCAAATAATTCTCATTTCCGTTTGCCCTTTTAAATTATTTAACTACGCTGAACTCGTTATGACGTGCCCTCGGAAGTGCCTTAGCGTACTACCCACTTGTTTTGCAATTTACCACTGACCGTTAGTCGGTTACAACAACGTTCTGCCTCGTGTTTTTTTTCTGCCCATTTCACAGACACATAACACCGCTGATACTTTCAGTAAACAGCTTCAGTCCGAGGTTGTCTGACCTCTTCTAATGCAATTATGACTGCAGCTGGAGAAATGGTGGGAGGACGTGGCGTACCTGTCCCAGCGGCAGCCCCTGCTGCCCAACTCTCACATGGCCGGCACGTTCGCGCTCTTCGAGGACGCCTTCCAGTTCCAGGGCGGCCGCAGCCTGTGGGCGGCGAGGAACATCTCCTACTACCTCGACTTCTGGACCCTGCTCAGGCAGTGAGTTGCGTGAAGCCATGAAAAGCGTGGAGCAATTAAAAAAAAATTGTAATTTACTACCCGAGGAAGGGTTATAAGGAAAGTGAAGGCATAATGAAGGGCACAGTGAGCCGCCGTTGGAAGCCGAACCCGTAACCAGCGCGTAACGGATAATGTAAAAACTACTTCGGTGGCTTTCCCACGTCCCCTTGTTTGCGTATACAGTCGAGTCCACTTTTAACGATACCGTTTATAACAACATATCCGATATAGCGATGAACAACGATGACACCGTCCACTTTTGTATGCTCTCTATGGTAAAATAAACCGCGTATTACGATGCCCCAGTGCCGCGATATCGGATATAGCGATTGAATCCGGCTACAGCGCGCGCCGTAAATGGCTCTCCGCGCCGACGGCATGCGCCGCTATGCGCCCCGCACGCAACCACACCCTTAGAAAACGAGTCGACTGCGCATCTTACGAGGAAGCGAGAGGAGGAGGAGCTTTCCTTCCGAACTTCCGAAGCGACGCCAGGAGAGGCCTGCCAAGCTCCCGTCGACGAATAGCTGCCGGAGTTGTGGTCGGTGCTTAACGAAGGATACGTCGGGCCTGGACCATTTACTTCATGCAGACGATGTTGCGGAAACGTCCGAGTGCCTCAGTGATGAGGCGATCGTTGCGCGTATGCGTGTTGACGACAGCGGTGAGAGCGGCGACTCCGACGACGTGGTTGAGCAGCCTACCCCAGGTAGACTCATCGCAGGAGGCCCAACGGATGATACAGTCCCCCCCGGGACATGGTTTTCGCGAAGGACCTCCCGCTCACCTACGTGGAGCACCTTGATGCTCTTGAGAAAGATGTGCGCAAGCTTCGCGTGAAGCAATCAAAGCTGACAGACTATGGCTTTTCTACAAACAAGTGCATAGTTGTACTACTTACTTGCATGCAAATAAAATGTTTTGACCTCTCATTTGTCTTTCTTTTCTCAACCCGCTTGTTACAATTATCGGTCATAACGATGGGATTTCGTTGGCACTTGGATATCTTTGTAAGTGGACTGTACTGTATATGTATATACATGCAGAATCGGAGAGGGAGATCGATTTTTGTCAAGATCGTTTTGATAAAGATCGGTTTGTCGAAAAGTTGACAAATAAACAGTTCTTTAGGTGCGTATATGATTTTCCAAGTTGTGTTTCTACAACCAGAGACAGCCTACTCACAAACTAAGGTTCACAATATCTATATATATAATTCTGAGCAAACGCCTCCACCCGAGCAAGCGTCCCTCGAGATGCACTGCTAATTTCAAATTTCCACGCCGTTCCGGGAACTCCCCCCCCTCCCCTCCGCTTTGCCGGTAACTTCGACTTGCGGAAGGGATGTAACAAATTGGGCTAGTTGGAATATACTCATGACGGTCAGCGCAAACTGACGGTCAGCGCTTGTGTCGTGTACTTGTTTTTCGTGTCCTTTTTTGCGCTGACCGCCATGAGTTGCGGAACGGAATTCGACTTTGCCTGCTATAGATTTTGCGGTACACGTATATGAATTATGTTTCTGCGGACGTAATTGTTGCATGCCAGGGACAAAGAAAGGACACAGCGCGCCTGCCGTTGTTCGTGTTTTCATTCTTTGCCTGCGTCTTTAATTAGCGGTAAACATAACACGTTGCATGCCAAGATACAATGCATGAAAAGCGTGAGCCCTTATGGAATGTAACGATGCCTAAGGCGTTTTACATATTGAATTACGTCTGATAGAACGTCATCTGCAGGTTTTTAATACGTTCATAGGGTCATGCCATGCTGAGAACACCTAGCTTGCCTATAACTTCCACAGGACTCGTTAACTTCAAATATAGGTAGGCAGTGTTTTTATTTGCGGATCACTTTATGGGCCCGGCTTGTCGTTCATCAATGCATCTCATGTGACGTGATAACGCTCGCAACTAAGCGCTCACAATAGGCCATAACAAGGCTTGCGATGCTCAAAACCCGGTTGAAATAAAAATGGTCTAAAGTAATATAATTAACAGAAATAAACAAGAAGTAATCGCAAGCTTTATATCGCTAAAAACGTTTCGAATACGTGCCGCTGACAACGGGGCCGCGCAAGAGAGGGCGCCACCGCCTCGTCAAGCGAGTGAATGCTCCTCCCCCTGCGCTTCGCCGGCGCTGCGTCATCAATCCGAAGCGGGAAGCAACCTGAGGGAACGCGCTGCAGACGACGCGTATCTCAACTGCCGTAACAAGCAGGAAGTCGATAAAGTGCCGCAAAAAGTAGCGCACACGTCGCACACCGAGTTTGCGAATCTCCCGAACAAGATTCCACTCGTGTCTGGAAAAGCCAACATACTTACCCTCAAACATTGGCGTCATCGAGGCTTTGGTAAACTGAGTCGTGGGAACTCTGCGAACGGGAATCGCTCGGTACCCGTGCTACGCCAATTCCTCTGGTTTCACAATATAGTGGAGCTGCCATGCGGTTTTTTCCTCTTTGCGTGAAGTATGTATATCGTTATATCTAGAGTGGACTTTCCTTGATTTCATTTTTTTTTTCGCGACGTTTAGTCAGGCATAGCTTCGAATGGGTGGATCTCTGCCTTTCCATCATTGTCATGATCAGCCCGACTACACCCACTGCGCTGCAAAAGCCTCTCCCATAATTCTCTCGAATAACCCTAGTCCTGTGCTTGCTGCGGGCACGTTATTCCCGCTAACTTCGTACCCTCATTCCGCCCACCCAGGCCCGTAGCCGGGGGGGTCTAGGGGCCTCCTCCTCCCCCCCCCCCCCCCCCCCCGCGAAATTCGGATAGAGGTGGTGTTTTATCGAGAATAAATAAAGAAAATAGGTGTTTTTCAAGATTTCAAACAGGTGCCCCCCCCCTCCCCGAAAAAAATTCCTTGCTACGGGCCTGCGCCCACCTAACTTTCATCCGCTCCTTGCCACGCTTGCCTTTTCTTGGCTTGTGTTTTCCAAATGTATGCTCAACGAGAAATGGATGGCATTCCCACATTTATTGGACTGTCCGTGAGTGGCGTTCGTGTAGAAAGGTTTCGACGTGAGTTCACATGCACTAAACTTGACAAAATCAACCTAGCATCTGAGAATTCCTTTTTTAAACACGCGCATGCGCACTTCACGATTCTGCGAATAGAGGTACAAGGAATATCAGAATCAAAAGGTTTTCATTTTCTAACGAAATTGTTGGGGGGTCCGCCTATATGATGGCAAGTTCCCGATTAACACAGCAAATTGGCCTCATCAGAGGTTGTAAACGGGTTTGTTACGGCCGGCTGCTCCGCCGTCTCCTCGTTCGCTTGCCAATTAACAACGGTGATCCTTGTTGACGGCGTTTTATTGCGCCAGCGACAGGATGCTCTGCGCGTTGTTCGCCGGCATTCCACGGTTCCGTTTACGGGTGACGTCAGCGGCAACGTCCCCTCGAAGGGCCCGGCCATGCGCTGTTACAAATGGGTTTTCGGGTCGTTGAAGCCGGGAGGTAGGCGAGCCGATGTAGCCGACGAGCTGACTTTTAGTCCAGGAGCAGAGCAGTAGACCAGAGTTTGGGTAACAATAACAATGTTTATCGCAGGTTATAGCAGGATAATAGCAGGTTAATAGCAGTACATGGGCCTGCCAGCACGACCAAGTCGGCTGGGGCGAATGCTCTTAACATGGGGGGCCGGCACGGCCTTAAATAAGGTTCCAGTCGTTTGACTGGGGCCGGTTCACGGTGTTTGGCGGGAAAGAGAATAGTTCGCCGGAACTTTTGAGCGGCTCGCCGACCTCTCCGTGGGAAGTGGCGCTGGTGGGGGGAATAGTTCGCCGAAACTCTGAGCGACTAGGTGATCTCCCGTGGGAAGAAGGGTTGCACGATGCCTCTGGCACAACAGCGCACACTTCGACGTCCGGTTTCGTATATGCTTGGTCCGTCTTACCACAGTTCTGCAGGTAATCGAAATTTTGGATATATAAATGCTCGTATGGTTTTTACAAAGGGCTTCCTTAAATTTTCCGACCGCCACGAGCCCACGAATTTTATTAACTTAAATTGTAAGAAATGGCTGGCTGATTGGTGTATGCATAGGCGTGCGCATGCACGACAAGAGCAGGGAGGAGGGGGGGGGGGGGGGCGCCCTCTTTAGTGACCTAAAAGGGGGACGCCAAGTCAGCCCCTTATATTGACATAATAGAGAAGGGGGGCGCTGCGACCAACCTCCCCCCTAGAGCTACTGTATATGCTCCCTACGGGAGTGTCCCTGTATATGCTACCTGCGGTAGCATATACAGGGACACTACCTCCCCCCCCCCTCCTGAAGGGGAACCCTGCGCACACCGGTATATGGCGTTTCACGTTCCAAGGATACTGAGACTATAACCCTGGGGTTCCCTGACATGCACTATAACATGGCACAGTACGTGGGCCCCTAGCGTTTCGCCTCCATCGAAATGCGACCGCCTTTCGCCGGGATCGAACTCGCGTCTTTCGGGTCAGCAGCCGTGCACCCTAACCACTGGGTCACCTCGTGACATGTAAATTTTCGCATTGTTTGGCTAACTAGAAAAAAATTGGCCGCGTATCTGCGTGCTTCGCTGCAAATGTCGTCGAAAGACGATAGTCTTGTGCCGACTGCACTGCATGAGCGGCATGAGTACCACAATTTAATAGCTGGGCTAGCCGCTGGGCTCGTTTTTCGGACGTTTTCCGGGCGCGCTTAGACGGACGCCGGCGTTTCTCCGCTGAAATTTGGTCGTCGGTCTCTTCTCTGCGTTCTCTGATCATGTCTTGTAGAGTGGGTCGTATTTCATCAAGCGGCCATATATGTTTTGCCTTGCCTGAGACAGCGCTCTTCTACGATGAATCAGCCGCATCTGGCTGGCATTGATAAAACAGAAGAGGACGCCATCTACAGCGCTACCGGGGAACATCGGCTTGTGTTGATGTTCCCCGGTAGCGCTGTAGATGGCGCTACCGTGTAGACCACAGCCAGCCACAGCGTCGAAGTTAAATCACTGGGCGGAGACTTGTTTTGTACACAGCAGCGCCGCGTAATAAACACTAGGATCTTTATAATTACGTATCTATAGATTTTGTTTTAAAGGAACACTGTGAATAGTACTAAGGTATTGATGTTGTGCCTCAGGTATGCGTAATATTTGATTTTTAATTGCCCACGCTCACCCGTATGAACACTTGCTTCTTGGTCAAGATTGGAGGTCGTAAGGCAGGTGGTTAAAGTTTGGCCAGCTAGCTGAATCGTGTGACGTGCCGACAAACAGACAAACAGACAGACAGACAGATAGACGGACAGACAGACAGACAGACAGACCAAAATTTTTCCGTTTAGGTATCCCAAGAAAGACTATCGTCTTTAAAATCTATCAGGGTCCCTTATGCGTTCGCCTAACGCGACTCGAAGGCCATCTACTTTATCTGCTTGGTCGATCTATTGATCTTTCCCCACCCCGCGTCCGACCGCTTTCTGCACCTCCAGGATCGGAGGAATCGCAAGGTTTCTGCACCTCATGACCTGGTTGCACTGCCTTCATGAACGGCCCATCTTTGACCAGTGGCGTAGCCAGGGGATGGCACACCGGGCATGTACCCCTCCCGAAATTTTTCTGCCATGGGATACAGAGCACAAAACGGCACTGGGCCACATTTGCCTGCCCGACCCTTCCTACAGATCAAGGACGTGCCCCCCACCGAAACAAGTTCGTGCCTATACGCCACTGCGTTTGACAAGCTACGATGACATGTGATGACGCAATGTTTGGGATCTGTGGCGTCGTGATGACGTCATGTGGTGACGTCATCGCGTTTTTTTTTTTGCATCACTCGTGTTCATGCCGACGGTCAATATTCGCTTTTGATGTGGCATCCAAGGCTTGCGTCTTAATAATTAGACGTTGGTTACCCCTTCGTTTTCTTCTCTTTCTTTCTTTCCTTCTTTCTTTCTTTTTATTTATTTTTTGCTGCCTGTAAACTTTGCTGCTTTGAATCAGTAAGCCTTGTCTGGTTATTCTACGACCAGTTGTTGAAGGTTACCGATCTGTGCGACAAAAGGTTTCCTTCGGCCACACGGGAATAAATGGCCGCGCTCTCCTTTGGCGGAAAGAATGCAGCGAGCGTACGCAGTGCACGCGCCGTCCTTGATGGCAGAGAATGATAATGGAAAGCAGGGACAAGGGCCGCCCCCTTGCGTCATCCAAGGCTGCAGTTACACGACGGCGGAAAGGCCGCGTTCGATATTGCCGATAAAAGCGCCACCTTGACGATACCGTGCCGTTTGCTTCGCGATTGCATGCTGGCAAGGTTGAGGTCGATATCGCGTTCTTCTGGTTTCTCAGTTTCTTTGTTTGTTTTTTCTTGCTTGTTTGATTTTGCTGCGGTCTGAGCGCCTGCAATTTTTTTTTTATCGCTTCTTGCAGACAGCGAAATCTTATCTCAGGACACGCCGACTGTACGTTGATAAGATTTAAAAAGGCACGCTAGAAGTGGCCTCTTCCGTGTAGGCTGCACGTGCAGTGTATATAGCTATACATTGTCTACTTCGGTTATAACTTCGCAAGGATAATTGAGTTTAATTAGTTAACATTAACTAGCCTTTACCGATCGATGGGGCATGTCAGCGGCGAAGTAACGGAGCACAGCGTGAACCAAAACTACAACGACTGTTCTGTGGTCAGTATGCGCAGATCTCACTGTGGCGGGAAAAAGTAGCGAACGTTATGAAAGCTCGCGAATTTAAAAGAAAACGAAAAAAAAAAGAGGCGGCAGTGGATCCGCTGCGTTATTATACCAAAGACTTCAGTGCTTTCAAAAGTGAATGTGTTCCAATACTCACCGTAGACGGCAAAATAGACGGCTAAATGGACAGCGGCCATCTTAAGTCCCATTCCAATTCTCGCGTAGACGGCAAAATAGACAGCTTCGCGAAGACAGCATCGGAGACAAATACGATGCAGGCTACTTTGCTGTCCAAACAAGATGGCGGCCTTCGCGGCTCAGCGAAATTGTCGGATAGCTCGGATCTCGCCGATATTGTCGTCTGTGCACAAGCAGACGCTTTTACAGGTGCTCAATGTTACCCTACGTTAAATTTTTGATACATCTGAACACGAAAGAAGCAAAAGAAATAACAGTTACGTTTGTTTTTCTTAGCTTTCTCTTCTCGACGCGAGGTGGCGTCACGTCGCGTAGACGTCTTCTGGACGCGTTCCATTTCTCGGACAACATGGGCTCGATGTCTTCTTGTAAGCTGTCAGCGTAGACTGTCTACGATGCTGTCCAGAATTGGAACACAGCCAGTGAACCTCGATCGTCAGTTAGTGAGGCATATCTTATCGCACTGCCTACGAACGGACATGCTGTTTTCGCGACGCCGCGTCAGCAGCTTTCGGAGCTCACGTGCTGTTCTTATCAAACAGCGGAATGCTTGTCTTTAACTTGCACGCTTAAAATGGGGAGTTATGCTGCTATAGCGCTGCTGGCATGCTGCTCATTGCGCGACCCAGCGCAAGAGCTAGTGGCGTCGGGGTGTTAACCGTTTCCCGACCGAGTTTTCTGGCCGAAAACGATGCAAAAATAACCGATTATAGTTATTTGCCTATTTGATTCTACGTGTCTTGAAACAACTAAAAATATTGTTCAAAGGCGCTTTATTCCCAAGATACGTGCGAAATATTTTTTTTTAACATGCGCAGGATTGGCTTCACTGCACTGCACCATGGAAAGTTCCCTGCCTCTCCAGCGTTCGGTGCAGAAAATGTATCTTTGAAATATATAAAAATAATATTAATAAAGCGCAGGGAATAAGCGAGTCCGTGAAAACAAACCTTCTACGCGCCGGTCAAGGTTTCCTTGCATCGAAGGGCGTCCACTGCCGATACGTCAATACGCGGTCGTCGTCCGAATCCGGTGATTTATGCTGCTATGTGTAGTCGCTGCCGTAATCGCAGAACTGAAATTCTTCATTGCACGAGGCTTTCGCGAACAAGGACTTTTTTTTTAAATGCGAATGCATTTCTTAGTCGGGCTATGTCAGGCGTCGGTGTCCGCATCTCTCCGCTCTCACTCCCTCTCCCATAGCAACAGCTGCGGGCGCGCGCGCGTGCTTATCCTCGCCCCTAGCAACCTGAGCAGGTGGTGCGGGCGGAGTAGCAGAGAGTGAGTGGAGAGGAGGAGCGCGCTCTGGTGTGTGAGGGCGCTCGCATCGCGCTTTTGTGGAGAGAGTGTGGGAGAGGGTAGGTGCAGTGCTTCGCCGCTCCTTCTCTCGCCGTTCGCTCTCTCTCCTCCCTGCGCCCCACTCTCCCGTCCGCTCGCTCGCACGTATATATATATATATATATATATATATATATATATATATATATATATATATATATATATATATATATAATAAGGAAAAAAAAACAGGCGCTGCGCCGTACTCCCGACCGGGCTGCAGAAATTAGGCGCCTTTTCCTTCTTCGAACCACAACCACCATATATAAATGGAGTGAAGCGCGCGCGAAATGCATTCGCATTTCCTCACGATTCCCTTCGGGGAGGTGGGGGGCATTTTTTTAACGGAGCTGTTCTTGCACGCGCATTCTGCTCGCGCACAGACGATGATGACTTTTTGCAACTCTGTTTACATCAATAACTCCTCTCTCGAGCAAAATGCACGCTTTGAGCGCGTTTTTAATTTTTATTTCTTTACTGCGCTATGCGTTGATGCCAAAGAGAACACAGTATCACAGTAGAAACTCCTGCGCCCCCCAAATGCTTGTGTGAGGGTGGACGAGCCCAGCCCATCTTCGGTGTAGGAGCGGTGGAAACTGTTTGGACGAGCTCAGAGTTTGGAAAGGGTTAATAAGTCTGCGCATTGGTAAATTCGTGCATAGTCGCCACGGGGCAACGTTCTGCGTCATAACGTCTCAACTACACCTCCTGGGATACGAAACCTTTGGTTATGCCGTATGCCTATATGATGCTGTCGTAAAAGGGTTAAGGCCACTCCAACGCTTGCGAGGTGCTGGTGTGGCAAGAGTGTTATATATATATATATATATATATATATATATATATATATATATATATATATATATATATATTGTAAGGAATCAGACACAGAGACAACACCCGTTCGTCGGGCAAGCTGTTCTATTCTGCCTCTTCCTTTTCTACTACGCGCTAGCTGCCCGCGCGCCAGAGCTCCAGCGTCGTTCTGGGTCATGATATATATATATATATATATAATGTTGGGTAACAAACTTGCTTCGCAGACTTTTTTTTATTTAAGACGCTAATGATATGGACACTCGGAAGAAATTCCCGCCTCTTCCTCCGTCATCTGCTCAATGTACTATCGTGAGCAATATGAGCTCGAACACGCGAGCACGTGGCGAATAGCCTCGAACCCTACATTGGCTAAAAGTGGAAAGGGCGGCGCGCATCTGCTAGCTGTCGACACTCCCGCTTCGATATCTTTGCTGCAAAACGGCAGCTTCTAGCGTGTCAATGGGTGCCAGCGGTGATATGAACTCGCATCAAGGCGTCCAACCACACCCAATGAACCAATAGGCAATGTAGCTGATGAGATATCGGCTGTGACGTATCCTGGCGCGATGCACAGGCAATGCTTGTATTATATCTAAGTGGTAGTGTCTGGGCATTTTGGTGCACATCTTTCACTTTTGTTTTTCGTGCATTTTATTTCTTTCGTGTTATCATTGCTAGCGGCCGGTGGCGCGCAAACAGTTGCAGTTTCGCAGCTATAGTGAAGCGGGAGTGCCAACAGTCAGCTCAAGAGCGCTTCTCCTTTCCCCTCCAATTTCCGCAGCGCCATCCACGTCTCACGTTATCTGTGTTTTAAGGCTTTTTGCCGCGCGCTCGCGTGTTCGAGCTCATATTGCTCACGATAGTACATATCGGCGCGCATGCGTGACTTGCATGCAGACGAATGTATGATCTCCCTTAACGAGAAGTAAGTTTGGCAGCGAATGCGATAAATCTCGTAACAGGAGTCTCAAAAACATCTCAGCTAGCGGGCGCCGCAGTCACACAAGGGCGGGGCCAGTGAAGACCAGTGAAGAAAGGAGCCAAAGAGGTGGTTGGGGAGAGGGGAGAGGGTAGTCGAATACACTGTCCGCTAATGTTGCCGTTTGAAAGAAGGCCTTTCCCACATCTTATACATATGGGTCATTTCTGAAAGTGACTTGACGCCGGGTTTCAAGAAACATATTGATATTAGGGAATTTTCGAATAGGGGCCCCAAAAGTTTGGGGCCGCAAAGTCCTTTGCGTACATTAGGTTTGGGTCAAGCAGGAGATGAGTTTTCGAACAGGGTTTCGCTCTTGCCGATTGCGTTTCTAGCGCCACTACGGCGTCAAAGAGAAGCTACTACAAAAATAAAAGTAAAACATACCGTTTAATATATAGTAAAAAATAACTTCACGTTGCGTTTCTTCGTGTTTAAATGCAAAATAAGAAGTTTTTTAGTATCAAAAAGCAACTTTTCTCTTAAAGGGGAACTCCGGTGCATTTTCGACCATACTGAGATAACGCCGTTTTCAAATAGTATTAACAGTCCTGCAACAGCTAAGGTGGTTCATTTTGCCGACACTATCGTCAATAATTTTAAATAAGCAATGAATGATGGGCCAGAACAGAAACCGAAACAGGGAGCTGCTCCATGCTGGGTATGCGATGACGTCACGAAATCCGCTACACAACTGTGCTAGCGTCAGCGTCGCCTCGACGAAAAAAGAGCGCGCCGCGCGCTGCGTCCGTCTACTGGGCGAGAAAGGAGTAGACAGATGCGTCACGTACACAGGGTGGCCCGCATTTGAAGGCATGATTCCGGAATTGGCTGCCAATTTAAAAAATTCGCTTTCGAAAAACTAAATTACTTACGGCTGTATAATTTGGCAGATATCATCAGGGCAGCGAAGAGAAGATATGTTGACAGTTTTATTTAAATCGGTGAATATCGAAAAATCGCCGGAGGTCCCCTTTAACGTAACCACGCGCGCTTTTATCAGCCAAGTTTACCAGCTTATATCAGCCAAGAGGACGCTGAGAACCGTCACTTCAGTGCGTGCCGCCATGAGTGTTTGACGCAAAGCTTTTTGGGGCAGGCTTTGGGGCTCCCGCTAAATTCGAGAAATAGCGTCCCCAACGCAAAAGCCAAACGATGTTTGAATTTCGCGCATGCGCAGTGGCCACGACGCTATTTCTTTGGGGCCCCAAAACTTTTGGGGCCCTATTCGAAAACCTCTATTGTGTTTAAAGGGGTACTGACACAAAAACTTTGGCCTCGCGTTTTTTTGCTGCAATGTGTTGCTGGGGGGCCTGTTATTCATTACACGGCACCTCGTTTGCTGCAGCGCGCGACAGATATTTAAAAACAGGCTCCTCATTACCGACCAGTTTCAGTTTCGGTTTGAGAGAGCTCGAAAAACGACAAGCGGCCGGGTGCAACTATCACCACCTAGCGTGCGCAGCTCTCGATCACGTCAGCACAGAACTGTGACCCACTGCCGCATGGTCCGCATCAAGAAGTCCTTTCGAATAGGAAATGCGACAGCAGTGTCGCCAAACAACTTTCAACGCGTGCGCCGCGGCCACGGACTCGCGACCGGAACAAACGCGGCAAAAGAAAAAATGGCGGCTATGACGTCATCATAACTTGTTGCAGCGTGGTCACGTGAGGGAAGTAGGGGGGGTCACCAAGGGTCACCTCTGATGGTGTCAGTAGCGCGAGGGAGTCGATCGCTCACGCAAACTTCAAAATTAATTTAAAATACCTTCCAAGCTATATTCGCTCTTGGTATTTTGCAGATGATATACGCATGTTCACGGGAATCGAACCCGCAGGCTGTCTCGGCCGCGAAATTTCGTGTATAGCTGAGGTCTGGACGCCGGTTCTGAAATCCTTCTTTTTTTTTTTTTCCCCACGGTTCCGTTTGAACACATGGTGACTGTCTGAGGCGCCTCACTAAAGGAATGCTTGAGACCCGTCACTTCTGTGTAGCTCACGGATGTACTTATAAAATAAGCAAAGATATTGGACGATATTGGACGAAGACAGTCCTGTTTGGGCCGGGCCGCTAGCGAGAAGTCCGCGGGCAGCATGTTCATTGAGACCCCCATCATATATAATAACTCCTTTGGCAGAGTTATCATCATCATCGTCATTCAATACTTCGCAGCAATTTTGAATATTATCGTCGCGTACCGCTGGAACGCGCGCATCCAAATGGCTCTAATGAGAGCCGCACATGTACAAGCAGAATCGCTTCAGTCTGTCATCGCCGTTTGCACAGGAGCGTTAGCCAGCCCTGCAGGGAAACTGTCCTCGTTTTTTCGCTCGCTTGCGCGCGACTTCGGGGAGGCCCTTTTAACGAACGAACAAAAGATCGCACGATAAAACAAGCCTTAAGTTGCCCGATCGATACCGAGATTATGCTCCTGGAATCGCGAATACAGTGG
This sequence comes from Rhipicephalus appendiculatus, assembly GCA_030522465.1. Lineage (NCBI taxonomy): Eukaryota > Metazoa > Arthropoda > Arachnida > Ixodida > Ixodidae > Rhipicephalus > Rhipicephalus appendiculatus. The sequence continues at coordinate 95,269 of JALIZH010012828.1, read as the reverse complement.
CTTGTTTTCCGTCTTAGCTATTCCAAGGACAATGCCAGTGAGAGGAAAACAAAAGCATTAAAAAAAAAGTGTGATATAATAGGGGGGACCCTAGCTTAAACTTGGCGGCCTTTAAGAGTTGAACGCAATAGCGATATCCGCGCGCGCATACACACACACACACGCACGCACGCTCAAACGCACGCACGCACACACACACAAACACACACACACACACAGTGGAGACCTAAACTGCGCTGCAAGGAAAGCCAAAGTGCAAACGCCCTCCGCCTCCTATCTTTACTTGCATCTACCTCGGATTTTCTCGCACGGCCAACGCTACTTTTTCGCTCGCAACCAGAATTTCTGCGAAAAGAGCTCTTTAACGCTGTCGCGTTAATAGCAATGCGACCCTCAATTTTTTTTCCTGCGTATCGATTTTCGCTAGCGCCCTCGCGGCTCGCTGAAGAATCTTATAGCTCTATAATAATTATCGCTTTATGTCATAAGAATAAGCCTTGATTTTTAAAATCACCTTGATTAAAAAAAATTTACGGAGGTGTGGGTGATAGGGCGAGAAATACAAGTTTTACCTTTATTAAACTCTGCAATCACCCAGCCTTTATTAATAGCATTTACCATAAAAGGAAGCAGTAAAGCGAAGGGTCACATTTAGAGAGCAATATAATATTAAATGCGAAGCATTTCTTAGCGAACTTCGGCGACTTTGAGCGTATCTATCTGGCTATCTATCTAGCCGCCTACGACTTTGTGCTCTCCTGGCCGTATCGTTAATGGGATTTATACCAAATTTGGTATGGCATAACATGACTCTATGAGGAACGTAAATGGCTGGTCATATCAAGAAAATCGTGACTGACTTGTCATGAAAAGTATGATTTACATGCTACGCTCATGGCGCGCTCGCGGCCGTTTTGTTAGCTTGATATACACCAAATTTGGGATTGAGTGACGTGACTGTATGACGAACATAAATGACAGGTGGCAATATGCAAATAATGACTTGTCATGTGCGACATGACTTGCATGCCACGCTCATGGCGCGCTCGCGGCCGTTTCATTAGCTTGATATGCACCAAACTTGGTATTGAGTGACGTGACTGTATGACGAACATAAATGACAAGTGGTAATATGAAAATCATGACTTGTCATGTGCGACATGACTTGCATGCCACGCTCATGGCGTGCTCGCGGCCGTTTCGTTAGCTTGAGATACACCAAATTTGGTATTGAGTACATGACTGTATGACGAACATAAATGATAAGTTGTAATATAGAAATCATGATATGTCACGGAGCGACATGACTTGCATTCCACGCTCATGGCGCGCTCGCGGCCGTTTCGTTAGCTTGATATACACCAAATTTGGTATTGAGTGACATGACTGTATGACGAACATAACCCAATGGGCAACCGATAACTTTGGGACGTCTATCGGACCACTTTTCTGGACATGACGTACATCCGGCGGATGTACGAGAAATTCCGTAGGACGTCCTACGGGACGTCCGCAGGACTGTATGGCGCAAAGGAATTGACATCCCGCGTTAGTCCGACCGGGCGTCTGAACCGGACATTCGGATATGTTCGGACGTATGAAAATTTTGTAACCTTGTTTTGTAACGTCCAACAGACGACCGCGGGATGTCCTAACGTTCATTTCAAGTGAGGCAGTGGACTTTCTGTGGACTTCGTGCATCAATGGATTCATTGTAAATACAGCATAAAAATGGAGACGCAAATACACAATAAAAGTAAGGACACAAAGAAGCGCTAGTGTGTGTTTTTACTTTTCACGTGTGGTTGCGACTCCATTTTTGCACTGTATTTTCAGTGAAGTGATACCACTGCAACTAGCCCACTTTACTACTTACATGGGCATCAGTCAGTGGAACGCGCACTGCACATATCCGCCTGCCTTGCTGTGCAGGATTCAGGCTTGGCGAGAGCCTGTCTTATCCCTCGCTTCGCTGGTTGCATTTAGTCATTTATTTCATGAGCATAAATCATCGTTTAACATGTTAGCACAAGTCAAACTATATGCACATGGTAACTGTGCGTATGGGAAGATCTTGTTTCCGGAATCTAGAATAATGAATATATAGAGGCACATTTATTCAGCAGTTTAGTAGATTGCAAACACGCTCTTCGTGGAATGACGGCAAACACAATATGCAAATGAGGGGAGAGAATAGCTAGAGAGCAAGTACCTGAATTGGCACAAAACTCTCCTAGTGGCATTTGCATTTGATCAGGGCCGTACGCAGGGGGTGTTTTGTGTAGAACGGCCAACTTCGGCGACTGGTGGTCGATGTGGAGGCATGTAAATGCTTTAGTATCACCCGAAAAGTTAAAGCATGAAAAAATTTCGGGGGATGTCAGGACCCCCTCAACACCCCCCCTAGCTATGGCCCTGCATTTGAGAAACAATATTTGGCAGTAGCCATCATAGCATAGTTGATAGGCTGTGTCACAAGACCTCCTGTCGCATTTTTATGCGACAGGAGGTCTTGTGACACAGCCTATCAACTATGCTACGGGGACACGTGGATTGTGCAAGAGAGCGGACACATCAATAACATCAATAAATGGCCTCAGCATGCCAAAACAATAAGGCGCAGGATACATTTTTCTGACTAAGAGCATCTGCCCATCCGGCAAAAGTCGTGTAGATAAAATGATTTTATTAGTAAAATCATGTACATCAATTGATGAAGCATCAATGCATAAAACCTAACTTAATTAAAAAGATAGCATATTGAATACACAGAATGTAGTGACTGGATAGGGAAATCGTGCCACCTTTAGACCACAAACACTGCTAATTGACGTCATCACAAACGTGTATGCCACACATGAATTTGTGTAATCCACTGAGTTAAAAGCAAAAGGCAAATTCTAAAAAAAGAGATGATGACAACAATGCGTATGACCTAACAGCAGTGTATGGCGCACAAATAATCATGCTTATCAGCAACAATAAATTATCCCATGATGTTGTAAAAGCGGCTTTATTAATGAATAAAGCACAATTAACCAAATGTGACACAAAATACGACAAAAGGTGATCGCACAAGGTGCAGCTGATTACTGCTGCAGCAACGTAAACTAAAATTCCGCATGAATGCACTCCAGGTCTCGTCAAAGAAACTGCGCTGGCTTCCGCATGAGCTGGCGCGGTCTCAGGCCCAATGTCTTGCACAAACGGCAGTTAAGAAAAGCTGCATACAACCAAAAGCAAGTAAGCTACGTATGACTTACAACAAATAAGACAGATTGCCAATTACAGATGAGATAAAACTGTCATGTATTTATAAATAACAATCAATCATAATAATAACAATAATCAATCGTATTTAAAAATAACAATAAATCATTCATTTATAAATAACAATCACAGGCGAGGTGCATACGGAGAAGCATTGCACTTCAGCGACAGGCCTGCATAGTTGTAAGTATGCTTGCTTACAACTATGTCGGCCTGTCGCTCGCCGCACCCACACACGGTCTGTAAGCCGCAGACGAACAAGATTACCAAAAATCGGGCGAGTCAGTCTGGCTCACAATTCACACCGGCGTGTCCTCCGTATAGTTTCGCGTTCGACCAAGATTCAACAACCAGCAAACAACTGTCATATTTAACGTTTCAATTACAATTCTAACACGTTCCAGTAGAAATGACGCAAAGTCAGGCGTCATTTCACTAATTTCACTTACCGAAAGAAGAACGTTATCCGATTATGCGACATTCTTAGCTGCTTTCTAGCTGCAACGAAGGTGGCGAGCAGATCCGGCCATTGTTGACACGACCGTCGGCGAAAACACACGAGAGTTTGTTTCACCAAACACTGATGGAAAATATGCGGAAAACAGAATGAGCACAGTTACTTGATGCTGGATAACAGCCAGTAATCCGTACAGAAAAGCTGGAAACGCTACACAAAACGCCTAACGATCACTGCCGGCTTGCCGATCGAGCCACCGCGGCAACCACGACCGTTGCGGCGGAAGTATAAAGGCCTTACCACACGTACACGTTGCAGCGCGTCAGCGCGTGGCTTTGACGCGGCGCCGCGCCCCTCTCCCTATTGAGAGAGAGGGCGCGCAGCTTTGTGTAGCCGCGCGCCCTCTCTTTAAATAGGGAGAGGGGCGCGGCGCCGCGTCAAAAAGCCACGCGCTGACGCGCTGCAACGTGTACGTGTGGTCAGGCCTTTAGCTTCAACATGAGCGACACAAGTGCCGCGTACCGCCGAAGCTGATGCGTGCTGGCGTGCGCGCCACTGCGCGCCTACGTTCCGCTCCTGTTGTCGGTCGCAGTTGCGCGAGCGTGTTGCTTGAAGCATCGTTATCATATGAGCGCCTTGGCTTGAAATGAATTTGCTTACCCAACTGTTGATAGTAATATATCTACATGCACATACACTCACGTTGTGATGTGAAACCAATTATTTTGTTCCTCAATCACACATTTTCCCAAAGATAATAATTGGCGGTGGTTACCATATGCTGCAAAATCAGATACACGCATTGCCAGATGAACCATCGTGTTGCGGGTTGTATCTAAACAGCATTGAAATGTCCGCACGGCAATCTCCTGTCGACGTCCGGTTGATGCGCGCGCATGGATTATTGAAAACGTCCATCTGCTATATCCTTCAGACGTCTGTCGGAAGGTGTTTTTAGGACATGCGATACTAGCCGTCCGCTGTACGGCCGGTGAACCTCCGTTCTGGGACGAGGACGTTCGGCTCTTTTTCGGACGTCGTCAGGATATTTGTTGTCCATTGGGAAATGACAAGTGGTAATATGGAAATCATGACATGTCATGAGCGACATATGACTTGCATTCCACGCTCATGGCGCACTCGCGGCCGTTTCATTAGCTTGATATACACCAAATTTGGGATTGAGTGATGTGACTGTATGACGAACATAAATGACAAGTGGTAATATGGAAATCATGACATGTCATGAGCGACATGACTTGCATTCCACGCTCATGGCGCGCTCGCGGCCGTTTCGTTAGCTTGATATACACCAAATTTGGTATTGAGGGACATTACTGTATAGTGAACATAAGTGGCAGGTGGTAACATGAAAATCTTGGCATGCGTGTACCTACAACCCCATTTACATGCCACGCTCATGGTGCGCTTGCGTCCAGTTCGCTAGATTGATATACACGAAATTTGGTATTGCGCGACGTGACTGTATGACGAACATGAATGACCGGTCCTAACATGTAAAACATGACTTGCAAATTATGTAAAGCAGGATTTGCTCCTTCCTGGCTGCTTCGCATTACATCGATTCCCACAGTGCGTGGGATCTGCCGGCTTTTTTGTATTGCAATTTATACTTGTCGTCGTACCCTCTTGGTAGAATATCGGTAGAGACCACTCCCAAAAGCCGCAAAACTTTGCATACTTTAATAACTGAAATATCCGAAACTCGGCTACCTTTTTAATTGAAGAGCTGTCTTTTAGCTAGCAATCCTAGGGTTCTTGTAAAAAGCATTCAATATATGTTTTTCTTATCCATATAACCCGTTCAGAGAAGTGTCGTCCTCGTTTGTGGACGCGACTTACTTTTACCATTTCTATAACCCGCCACGGTGTTCTTAGTGGTTATGGCGCTCGACTGTTGACCCGCAGGTGGCGAGATCGAATCCCAGCCGCGGCGGCCACATTTTTCAGTGGAGGCGAAAATGCTCGAGCCCCATGTACTTGGATTTAGACGTACGTTAAAGAACCCTATAGGTGGTCGAAATTTCTGGAGCCCTGCACTACGGTGTCTCTCATAATCACGGGGCAGTCACCTTTCGATGGAGGTGAAATGGTAGAGACCCGTGTACTGTGCGATGTCAGTGCACGTTAAAGGGGCCCTGTAGCACTTCTTGAGCAAGGTCAGAAAACGCTGCCGATCGGTAGTCGAGGCTCCCGAGAACATGCGAGCCAAATATAGCGCAGCACGCGGCCTGTAATTTACAATAAATTCTCAGTCAGCTGAAAATCGCTTTCTCTTCTCTCGACAAATGATGCTGTATACTAAAAAATCATTGCGTCATAGACTCAAGTTCTATGCCATTGGCTGATTTGAGCATGGCGCGCTCGGGAGTTACTGCGGCCGCCGCGAGAGGCCGCCACGTAAAGGACAGAAAACTGCGCTATGAATTGGCGTTCCCCCCCGCCCCCCTATAGTGAGATAGATTTAATCGATATAGAGAATTAAGGCATTAGGCCAACTTAAAAAAAAAAGACGAGGAAGCTTTTTTTTTTTCTTTGTTTGTCGAGCCTGGTGGCACACTTGTCACCGCCCCGTTATAAAAAGGACGCCATCCATCCACGTGCGCACGATTGCACTGGAAAGCTGTGCGTTCGAAGAAAAGAAAGAGAAAAAGTGCTCAAGGTCGCAAAGCGCGCGTGACCTACAGTCTTCCCCCGTGCCATCCCTCCCTGCTTAGCTTCCAGCGCCTTCGTCGGCACGGGAGAAAAGAGAAAGCAATTACAGCGTGCAACACATCTTTGTAACTCCGCTCGTACTAGACGGATTAAAAAAATTCTTGCGGCGGTCGATTCGTGAGGCAATAAGCGCCTTTAGTGAAGCCATTCCCTGGCTACTTAGAAAAGTGTTGCAAGGCCCCTTTAACGAACACCCAGTGTGCGCACGGGGAGGGGGGGGCTCAGAAGGGGACGGCCGCGCCCCCTAGTCACACACGAGGGAGGGGGCGGAAATCCAGCCCCATACATTGACATAACAGGGAGAGGGGGATGCGCTGCGACTCGGGGAGGCGGGGCGCAAAGTCAGGCCCATACATTGACATAATGGCTCTCGGGGGAAGGGGGGGGGGGGGGGCTGCGAGGAACCATTGCCCCCCGCCCTGAAGGGGAACCCTGCGCACGCCTATGAGAACACCAGATGGTCGAAATTTCCTCAGCCCTCCACTACGGCGTCTCTCATAATCATATCGTGGCTTTGGGACGTTAAAAGCCATCAGTTATTCTTATTACTTTTACCATTTCTGTGCAGTACATCGGCTAGGAAGAGAATACGAACACTGAGCTTACAGCAAATCAGACGTTGTTGGGACCTAAAAATATTTCATGTAACTTCCGGGTGAACACGATCGCTCCGTGTTTAATGAGACACAGTATGTCAAAGACGGGGCGGGTGGGAAGGGGAGTGCTGGCAGGAATTTCAAAGTTGGTTATTTTGGTTTATAGTAACGCTTGCTGCGTTATAACGTAACCATATTGCATGTAATTTGAGTGTGCGATCAGTTTTGTTTTATATATAAATATGGCATGGCTGACTACAGTAATTAGGTAATTCACTATGTTGTAGTTGCAATTGTTATGAAATACAGTTATTCTAACATTTCCACTTCCAGACCCCACAACATTGGCACCAAGTTATGTTAACTTCACGCACTTATACACATGTAATGCACGTCTGAAGGGGCTTCCACCATTTTCTGGTTATTTTGGTGCTGAAATGACTTTGGAAGTGGAAAGTATAGATATGCTGCAGTTTTATCGGCAAAGCAAAATATGCGTTCATTACATTATCACTGATTAAATTTAAATATTAGTCAGGCATTTTTGAGTATGCTTTCAACATTAAACGAATGACAGGCATGCATGGAGTATTTTGTGGTAATCCAACTCAGAAGCTCCATCACTTCAGAGCGTGTCTTTGGGTGCATGTATCGCCGGGGCTGTCGCGTCGCTGTGGCATGACGCTGAATTTTTATTTATTTAGATTTATTCTTGATTAAATTGACTTTTAACAGCGAATCTGTTTAAGCCAGGGGTAAAGTGTAAACGGTAGATTGGAAAAACCTCGTCGAGTGATACTGTCACTCCCAGAACACGTGCGCACGAACTGGCACGTGCTCTCCTTGTCCTCCTCCTCCTTATCACTGTCGCCTTCTTCATCTTCTGCTTCACTCCCCGAACACGTGCACTGATTTCTCAGGCGCGGGGTACAATAACTCTGATGGGCGAGACAACGAGTACAGAGAGAGGAAGAAAGGGATAAAGAGAGGAAAAGAAAGAGAAATAGCGATAGATAAATATAAACACAGAAATTTTAGGGGCAAAAAAGTTCCTGCGCGAGGCGAGATTCGAATGCGTGTACCCTCAATCCGAAGATGAGCGTCTTTAACCACTCAGCTGTCCAGGCACGCTTGTGGGGCATAGCATAGAATAAGAAAGAGCTGAGCTAGTTGTTAGGCATTCATTCTAAAAGATGGCGCGTGCAAACACAGACACAAGAAAGAAGTCGAGACACCGCAGACACCAAGACACTGCGGGCGTCTGTAGTGTCTTGACTTCTTTCTTGTGTTCATGTTTGCATGCCATGTCTTTTAGAATGAGCATAGTATAGCCTTTTATAGTTTGTATAGCAAGAGAGTGGTAAATAGGAAGTGAGAGTGAGGAGAGAGAGTGAAGCATAGCATGGAAAAAAGAGAAATAGAACGAAAGGCATAACGGGAAAGAAGGAAAGAAAGAGATCGGAAGAAAAAGGAATCAAGAAATACTGAGAGGGAGAAGAAAAGGTAAAATGGAGATCAAAAGATATATCGAGAAAGAAATAGAGAGAGAGAGAGGAAGAAGTAGACAGAAACAGAGAAGAGAGAAAAAGAAAGAAATGGAGGAAGAAGAGAAAATTTGCAGAGCTTATCAACAGAGCAACAGCCAGGACTACCTAGGCGGCCATCAGCTCCGCTTTCTCTTTAGCATTGCACCTCCAGTGCAGGCTACGCTAAATTTTCTATATAATTTTCATACGAGTAAGTATAGTAATCTCCCAGCGCAGTGAATGCTTCGCATCAACAGTTGTACTCACGAAACTGCATATATGGCTACCGGTTAGTTGTATATTTCGATATGCCGATATTAATTCTGCGGGAACCCCACTGCAGTTTTTTCGTTATACATAGGCATTGTACCACTTGGTCATCTTCGTCTATTTTGGTGCTGCTGCTGTTGTTCCATTTGGTCGTTGCTGTCTTCGTTTTTGCTTGTATAAAATGACGTGACGTCTCTGCGATGATGAGCAGTTGTCAGAATGGCCACGCACACTGCTCTGTGCCTGTCTGCCGCCATGGTGTAGCTGTTATGGTGCTCGGCTGCTGACCTGAATGTCGCGGGTTCGATCACGGCTGCATCGGTCTTATATCGATGGAGGTGAAATACTAGAGGCCCCCGTGTGCTGCGCGACGTCAGTGCATGTCAGAAAACACTAGATGGTCAAAATTTCCAAAGCCCTCCACTATGGCATCACTGATAATCATGTCGTGCTTTTTGGATCGTAAAGCCCCAGATATTATATTACTACTCTGGGCCGGTCATTACTGTTTCCGCTGTAGTCGGTACTCCTGCTGCCATTCAACATTCCTACGGCGCCGCTCTTTATAGGGAGCGGGTGTCGCTCAGGTGGCGTCATGCAGCATTGCGAGCATACGTCCACTCTTCACCACACCATAACTTTTTACCATGATATAGCAGCTATATAGACACTTCAGGCAAATTTTTGCCGTCGCCGTCATGTTCCGTATAAAGTCCTAATTGCATATAGCGTCGTATGTTCTATGTGCGAGACTGCGAGCGAAAGTGCGCCGGTCTGCTCCTTCGTGTGAAGTAGTATGCATGGATGTGGGTGTGGGGGGGCTGCATCACTCAGGACAGAAACTGCAAACTTTGATCGAAATGGGCGCTGGCGGGCATGCTATCTTGACATGCATCAGCAGACAGCTGCTACCGTTGTAGCTGCTGTGCTCTCACTGTTTACTTCGCGTTGAGGCGACAGACGGTACAAAAGCTGCTTTGCTTACTGGAGCAGCCATATTCCCTTTCACCAGCAAATTCGTCAGCTTAATTAGTCTAATTAAAAAAAATTGAGAACGATTCAGAAGACTTCAGTATAATTGAGAATAACTCAGGAACTCTGGTATGAATAAGCACAACTGAGATTGCTGAAGAATGGCTCATCAGTTTCGCGAATGACTGAGCAACTTCTTGAAAGAACTGAAATTGACAAGAATTTACTCTCTCTGTGGCAAGGGCACCGTGCTCACTCCTAGTAATACAGTGTTACGCTTTTGCAACAAAAGCACTGCTGCAATTTTTTAAGTATACTAGACTGATTTACCATTCATGATATCAAATGCGAAACTGTTAGGCAGGGTGGCTACTGTCGCTTTTCTTTCTCATCCTCTTGAACTTTTCTTCCCCTTCCCCAGTGCAGGGTAGCCTACTGTGCTCTGCCCTGGTTAACCTCCTTGCCTTCCTTTTATCCTTCTTCTCCTCTCTCCTTTTGCATCTCATTACCAAAGGGATGTTACAAATATTCAAGATGGCATTCAATATTGCTAAGTTTGACATGATGTCGTTTGGGAGTGACGGGGAAGAAGGTGACGGTCACACTGGTAAAGACAAAACTGTTTATTGGGCGAACTGGTGCCCAGAAAGCCCAAGTTCTCTCACTGTATAATCGAGTAACACTTGCGATACAATGACAACAGCCAGCACGGTTGTCGGTCGTTGATAATCTGATTGTCGGCAGAATGTGTCGGCTTTTACACATTAATTATAGAAAATTCCAGCACTGTCGCTGGGGCTTGTGTTAGCTCCAGAATAAACTCGACTACTCATGTCTTGTGCGCTGTCTTATTAAAGAAGTGTAAAACAGTCAAGAAGTTTTTTGAACATTGCGGTGTAGCCTGCACTGCAAAGTGGTAACAGTTTTTGTCAGTGAAGACTGATCACATTAAAATAAAGACAATAAGCATGCTTTGCAATATCCGAGTGCAACTGAGAGTAATGAAGTTTGTCAGTATTTTTTTTTCTTTAGTTTTTGTAATGTGTAGTCTGCCATGTTTCCAGAGCAAGGTTTACTGGCTGTTGAAACGCTCTATCTGTATTACTTCCAGGGAGAGGCTGAAGCCACAGTCATTCCGCAAAATCCCGTGGACCATGCACCAGTTCAGAAGGTTCTTCAACACTGCAAGAATACCTGCCGAAGGAAAAGACGAGCTTGTCTGCAAGTTTCTCACGGGTGAGTGCTTGTCAATCTGTCTGCATTGATCTAGATATGTTGGTTTGTACTAACCTACAAGTTATTACCAGCAATCTGCATGCTAGTAACTCCTAGGCCCTCCACCGACCACACATGGTTGGGGGAGGGTGTAGAAATATATACCTACGTGCGTTAAGGTAGGCAGTAGCTGACTTGAAGACGACAACACCCCTCGTCCAAACATTGGCTCCAGTGAAACCCCTCCCCTGTTCAAGGGATTTTTCGTGCTGTTGTCTAGTAATGCGTAACATTCTTTCCTAATTATCCTCAAACCTTGCTTTATTTCACTTGATTGTGCCTGCTACTGTTGCTTAAATTTGGAATACACTGCACTAAAAAAAAAAGAAAAGCGCAGCAAGGGTTAATGCAGATACCTCCAAATGAAGACAGGAATTATAAATTTAAGGGCTCGTTTTTCGTTGTTAGACACAATATTAATGAGAACTAACGTTAGTTCTCATTAATATTACCCCCAAATGAAGTATAATTGGCATTTATGTAGTGGCACAGATGAATGTGTGAGGACACCAGTGTTGTAACAGGGAAGCCTTTCTTAGTCGAGGCTTTCATGTCGGGGATCCATGGTAATGGGGGGTGGGCGCCATAAACAGGTATGCACCGCAGAAATTGAGTAAATCCCACTACTCACTACTGGTCCACTAAAAATGAAGGCAAGAGCTAGACCAACTAACGGGTATGTGCCACAGAAATCTGTGCGGCCTATTAGAAAACTGTCATCATCATAAATGCATATGTGCCACAAAAACTGGGGAAATCCCACTACACGCAACTTCCACTAAAAAGGAACTTCCACTAAAAAGGAAGAAGGCACCAGTTAGCCCAAGAAATAGCGTGCGCATTACCATAGTCACACCCCTGTGGCCACCTCATCACCTTCCAGTGGATTCCTGGGCACTGCGGCGTGAGGGGCAATGAAGAGGCAGACACTGAAGCTAAAAGCATCTTAAACAGTGCCCCTGAAGTGCACAGTGCATTTTCGTGACCGGACATGAATGCCCTGCTTCAGTGCATAATGTGCAACTTCACACCTGAGACTGGACCAAACCGGAGCGACGACACCGGCGATTGCACAAATGGGACCCGGAGATGAGGTTCCACATGCCCCCTAAATTAAAATGACACATCACAAGTATACTTCATCGGATTTGTCAAGGTGCGGCCTTCACTAGACATTACGCTCATCTCACCAGCTGCAGTGACACCAGGTCCCGATGGTGATCACTGTCAAGTGCCAGAAACACTTGAGCACATTTTGCAGTTACCCAACATACGCACATGAACGACAAAGACTTATTTCGTCTACCGAAACGATATCGTAATAGGCTCCTTAACTGATGAGGTTGTGCTGGGCCCTTGGCCTGATACCAACAGTGCAACTGTGGTCATGAAAGCAGTCATAGCCTTCCTACATGCAACTGGATTGGATGCGGAGCTATAGGGAACCCAAGCTCAAGTTTGCGGAGCGACGACAGCGCCACGCTGCGGCTCTGGTGGCAAGCGCTGGCGAAACTGGGGATAGGCGCGGCAGAGGGCGCGGCCGATTCAGCCTGTTTCACCAACAGCTGACAGTCCGCAGCACACTTGCGCACGCGTTCTTTGGTCGGCGCGGGAAACTTGGGCGCTGTGACGTGAGCTTGGCACACTGAACCGAGAGGCTTGCTTTGTGAAGCTGCATTTCCGCGATGGTAGAAGTGACCCCACGAAATCGGAAGCGAAGTCCGATGTATCGCTGTGTGCCACAACAGTGCAGACAGTACCAAGGCCCGCGATCCACCTGTAAAACTGTATCGGTTCCCGGAACAAGTCATCCGAGAGAGAAAGTACACAAGCGTGGATCACGGCAGTGAAAAGAATAAAGTAAGTTATACCTCTGTCTCGCCTTTCGTTATGGCTGTCTCAATTCTTCGCTTCAAATCATTTGTTTCAACTAGTACCTGAATCAGTACGTAACGCGGTGCCTGCATGCAACGATTGCAGTAATGATTGCTCGCTGTCTCCTCGCGTTGTGGAAGTCCAGTTACGGTTGTATGTTGAAAATGCTTTGTGTTTTGAGTCCTTGTGTTTGTGAGACCTAGCTGTAGTTGTTGGATGTTCACACTCACATACATGATACCACGGTTAGCGTTGCAGTGTTGGTTGCTTTCAACTGAACTCCGCATATTAAATGCGAAGCATTTCTTTAGGGTACTGCAGGCACTTTTAGCGTTTCTATCTATCTATCTATCTATCTATCTATCTATCTATCTATCTATCTATCTATCTATCTATCTATCTATCTATCTATCTATCTATCTATCTATCTATCTATCTATCTATCTAATTTAATCTAATCTAATCTAATCTAATCTTATCTAATCTTATCTAATCTAATCTAATCTTATCTAATCTTATCTAATCTTATCTAATCTTATCTAATCTTATCTAATCTTATCTAATCTTATCTAATCTTATCTATCTATCTATCTATCTATCTATCTAGCCGCCTACATCTGGGTGCTCTCGTGATCACCCCTTTAACTTGGGGCAGACCAAAATTAGTGTGTGAGAGTAAGATGGTTTGACGAATATGACTCGCTGGTCGTGACATGAATAATGTGACAATCCCATCGCGTACGTCGTGAAACCCTTTCGGCAAACCCTGTGGCACATACCACAGGCTGGGTATGTGCCACAGGTATACGGGTGTGTGCCACAGGTGATTGACAGTTTATACTACCCAGGAACGGCGAGAACAAACACTGGTACTTTTAACGCGAGAGCGTTAACAGCTGACATCATCAGCAGCATTGACCGGATGAATGCAAATAATAAATGTCAGGGTCCCAACAGGAATCGAACCCAAGCATTCTGCATGGCAATCAAGCATTCTACCACACAGCCACGCCAGGTCTCGGAACTGCTTTTCGAATAGACCCTAATTATTTGTGAAACGTCAATTGTCGTTGCAGTGCTGGCTATCCAATTTTATAAACATTGCATATGTACTCCGGTGAAACAGCCGTCACGCCGGGTTAACATCAATTGCAGTAAAGCGCCATCCACTGATATTGATATATGTTGCAGTGTCCAGGGCTACCATGCTCGCTAAATATCATGCTCGCGCTAAATATCAATTTACCTGCTTCTGGTGTTGCTAATGCCCATGTTGCTGTTGGCATCATTACGCAACTGTAAACAACTTGTTATACAAAACATATGCGACTGTGCAACATATGTCTCTGCGTACAACATTTGTACATATCTTTAGCGTCATTTCCTAACATTTCGCTGAATAAAAACTTACAACACAGTCACCTTCCCTCCGCATGCTTCGCATAACATCGATTCCCAAGGTACGTGGAATCTGCCGAATTTTTGTCAAAGGTTCGCTGCCTGCTATTCACATGTCGGGAAGGCTGCATCATCACGCCAGAACGAACATGTGTGCATTTTCAGGAAACTTTGACATTGTTTTGCTGGTTTGTGGTGTTTTTGTAACTTTATTAGGGTGGTATATAGTTAAGCTGTGAACCTAACTGGCATGAATTGTAATTGCCACTTTCAGAGATTGTGCAGGTTTTCTTTCACGCGCACCGCATGTGTGCATGTTACGCTCCGTACAGTGGATCGAGTATGCGTTTACATGTGCGCTAATTGCGAGAGTTCGTCGTGCGCCCGATACCACATCGCGCCTGAAACTTGGCACCTCTACCCGCTGAGCCGCGTTCGCACAGCAGGTCTTATACACCTGTAAAGCCAATATTCTCATAAAAAGGGAGTGCAAGCACAACGCGAGAACCTGAAAAAAGAAAAAACCAGGCGAGCGGTTCAATTTGCTTCGCAGCCGTTAAAGCTAAGCTAGATGCCTCACGGCTAAGTCAGCAGGTGATGCTCCAGCGGTACGGAGGACATGACTCTAACCTTCTCAGGCTTTTTATCGCCATGGCCGTGTAATCTTTGTTTCTTTTGTTTTTGTTTTTTTTGTTTATTTTTTGTTTTGCACACCAGGAATGTTCGTTCATGACAGTACACATCTGCTACTGCCAGCATGCACATCAAAACAACAATCATGTTTTTCATAGTCGACAACGTGGAACATGGATCGAGTGTGTGGCTTCATTTCGCAGGGCATATAGACCATTAGGTATTTTTAACGTATGACAGAATGAAGCTTACCTCGACGTATACCGTCATACATGGCAATAGTATTGCGGTTTTTGGAAATTGCATTTCGCATGAAGTGAAGCGCCGTTGTCATCTACTGTCTGCTCCACATCGTAAATGTGATTAACAAACTTTTCTCATTTGATTACGTTCGCTTTTCTAAGTGCCTGTCCAGGTGGGATATCTTTTTCAAGCGGTACATTGCGAGGCGCTTCAAGTGCAGTGCAGGAGCTCTGCACGTGCACGGTAGCGAGCGGCAGCGCGGCAGAGAGAAGGGAAAACACGACTTGTATATTCCCAGTTTCTATTTTTCTGTAGGAGATGGCTCTGCCTGTCAAGAGTCAGAGCCACTAAGCGATGCTTGGGAAGCCTATAGTACTGCGCCAACTTGACGGGACTGTATATATAATCGCCTCCTTACCTCCCCATTGTCATTCATTACTGTTTTGCTTCCCCATTCCCCTCCCCCGATGTAGAGTAGCAGGCTAGATCATACTATCACTCAGGCCGACCTCTCTGCCTTTCTGTAAATAAACCTCTCTCTCTCTCTGTCATGTGATACTTTGTGGTTGTATAAGGTGGCGGCTATTCTACCGCCTGAAAGCTTAACAAAGAGTGTTTAATAAAGAGCAGTGAAACAACATATCAGAAAGACTTGCAAAACATAGAAATGCGATATCCTGATGAAAGGAAGGCCATCAGCTTCGCTGTTTTCAGTGTCCGCGAAGTGGAGCTGGTTAGTTTTTTTCTTCTCTTTGTAGTACTTCAATTTTTTGTTCCATTTCGCTTAGAGAGGTCACTTACTAGAGGAAAAATCAGAAGGCTGAACGTTTCTTTCTTTCTTCATGACGTGCCACTATCCCAATGCTGGTACTCGCGAGTCTGTGATGCCAGAGGTTTTTATGCCAATGCTCTTGTTCGGACTGCTATCGTAGGAACTGTTATTGAAATATGTTATGGGCCACTTCCTTGACCCCATTAAAATGTAGCATATAGTCATTCGTTAACCATAATCCATCATTAACCATAAATTGGTTAACCATCGAGCCATTGTAACCTGGTGCAGGAAAACCTGTGCAGCATTGCTGACCCTATCACTCACTGTCTGTGTCGTACTTGTGTTTTCTTTAAAGTGAAAGCTCTACTACTCTATATCTCCCCATCATGGCGCAATGACTTTGAACTGTGGAGTGCAAGCCGCCGGAGGTCGAAGTTCAGTTCTGGCGTTGCACTTGTGCACAAGTCTACAGCAAACGCTAGTGGAGTTACAAGCGTATGATAATTGAAATGCGGCCCTTGCTGGTTTTGCTCTTTCCTTCGCCACACTGCGTTCGTCAGCTCGTCTCTCCACCTCTCTGACTGCTCCTGCTCGTTATGTGTGAACGACGAGCAGGGAGCATTCGCACCTGCTAGCAAACAAGCAGGTTGTTGTTTGCCCACACAACAGCATCTGGAGAAAATGGAGACCCATTAGCACGTTATGGAGATCCTTGAAGTGCGGAAGTGTGCCAAGACCAAAGCTACTGCAGCCACTGTCGTTGTTAAGCAACACAAACAACAAGGACAAGAAATGTAACTTTAACGAAACACCCTGTGCTTATTGTTCGGAAAACCAAGCCCAACATTCCTTTCACTCCCGATAACTTGCTTTAGATGCATACTTTTTGTTCCTGCTTCCTTCCACACTGACCATGTGAGCTGTCCCTCAAAATAAGGCTGGCCGTTTTACTGATAATTTAGAATAGACTGTAATCTAACATCCCTTTCAGGATAACGGTTAGGCAGGAAGGTTTGTTCGGATTCATAATAATGAATGAGCAGCACTAAAAGACAAAGACAAAAGGTACAAGGTAACCTTACGAGAAATGTACTATACTCACAACAAAAGTTAACGCTGCTCCCTTGCGTTCCTTGTAATAACCTCTTCAGGTGCGAATTAGGATGCAGTCTCTATGAATGTTTCAAATTCACATATCATAATTCCAAGGCACTCAAATATTTCATTGCAAGAAAGAAAATGAAATATTGTGTTGTTTTATGAGAGTTTCAGTAAATAGTTGTGATTATCATGTAATTAAATATTTAATTATTCTGCACTCTGTCATGTTGCATTTTGACATAAAAGTAATGAAATCATTGGCTCCGAATGTGTGCTCAATTATTTTTTGGTTGTATTCATTTCGAGGAAAAGAAAAGTATTGCTTTTGACGTTGGACCTGAAACGAGCCGTCAAACATCTTGGCACCTCTACCAAAGGGATCTGCTACAGTCATATGCAGCACATTGAAGTTAAGACATACTGATGCCCCTGTCACACGGCCACCACTGAACTCCATTTATATCGTTCGTTGTTTCGTCGAGGGAGATGGGGTTCGTGTCACACGCTCTACATTTCGCCGAGGAAGTCAAATGGAGCGTTTGGCGAATGGAGTCCGAAAACGAACCATTTGGGCTCGAGGAAGTACTCTCGTTCCCAGATAGTGACTGCTGCGAAGAACACCGCGCTAACAAAATCGTCTCAATAAGCTCAATAAGACGTGAACACACACAATTTCACAGCGCACGACCACAGTGAACCAGACACGCTCACCTACGTTCGCTCACCACACTAGCCACCAAAACAAGAGCGCAGTGTGGCCAGCATTGCTTTTAACTTCTCCGTGCTTGGAGAACACAAGTCTTGCAATAACATATCGCATACTTCCTAGCTTTAATTTTCTTTGATTACATGCCACACACAAAAAAAAACACGTCTACGTTGCTTTAAAGGTTACTACATACGTGAAAAATGGGACGTTTCGACATGCGGCGCAGCGCCCGTTTCTGCCCCATGCGGCTCCCGCCAAAAGCTTGCGCTGAGCCGTGTAGCACAGCCACAACTCCATTCTCGTAATGCTCCACCAGGGAGTTAAATGCCGAACGGAGTGAAATGGAGTTCGGTGGTGGCCGTGTGACAGAGGTATGAGCGTGCGCAAGGATCAATTCATCCAGCATGCAATGTACTTTGCTCTCTTTTGGCCGCAAGTTGACACAACTAGCATAAACAAGTTGCCTACACAGACGTAGCCACTGCCACTGAAGGGGGTAAACACGTGAGCTTGCCGTGATATGTCTGCATGGATTAATTGTAAACATCTCTTATATAATTAGAGGGCTGCTCTTGAACAGAAACAAACGTGCAGTTCCTGCTTCGCAGAGGCGGAAGAGAGCTACTCGGGCGAGTCGCCAACACACATCGTGGTGCTCCAGGGTGGCCGCGTATTCACCTTTGATCTGCTGAACGAGCGGCGAGAGCTCCTGACGACGGCCGAGATCACTGCTCAGCTCGACCGCATCGACGACGCATGTGCGAGCTTGGGTCCCGGTGATGGTGTGGGGGGTCCTCACCCACGGAGACAGGGACAGTTGGGCACAGGTGATGTGCACTAAAAACCACGCTAGTATTTAGAATGCTGAATGTGTCATTCATTGTATATTTTTTCCAGTGAGTTAGTCTATAGTTGTGTGCCTTCAACATGTACTTCATTTACAAAGCATGTGTTTTACGTGTGTTATTCAGCCATGCACAATGACTGTTACCGAGATGCATTCGTCACAAAAATCCATGGTGTGGTTAATATATCGGAACGCTGTTTTTTCAAGCAAAGTTTGTATTGCCTTGCAGATGTCCCTGTTATTCTAGGTGTGACCAAAAAAAAAAAGGATGCTCGCAAGTGCAAAGAAACAGGGTCCCCAAACGTGTGCTGTTCATATGTGTATTTGTACAAACCCCTTTATAAGTACTAGTGAAGCTTGCTGGGCAAGTTGGTGAATCATGATGGTAGGAACAGCGCGAACGTAAAGCACGGGACGACGGAGGGACACATACGACTACACAAGCGCTGACTAACAACTGTTTATTTCCTGCGTTTGCCACATATAAATGTACATGAATTATCAGCAAGAAACGGGAAAAAAGATTAAGCATCTCAGTAGAAGGATGAGATGCTTAATGGATATCGCCTATTCTCCTCTCCTTTCCTGTTTCTTACTGATTGTTCACGTATGTTTATATGTGGCAAACGCAGGAAATAAACAGTTGTTAGTCAGTGCTCGTGTTGTCATATGTGTACCTCCTTCGTCCCGTGCTTTACGTTCGCTGTTCCTACCACCCTTTATAAGAAACTGTGATATAACAGACAAATGGGTATACATTAAGGTAGGGGTTGATAAGAAAATACTTGATACTCTGCTTGTAAGAGACAATACATATATAAGTCAAGAATTGCTGTCTGGTGCATGTCATTATAAAGGGGCTCAACTGTATGTTCCATTTTCCAATAACTGATGCCCTCTCTCTTGATCGCGGGCTCATCGGTGTTCAGCCATTTCTGATATGGCAATCTGATCTTTTATAGAGGTTTTCTAGCTGCCACGCTTCATTGTTACCTGGATATGAACGCATGACAGTCATTGTTGGCTGTAGCAATTGAAGTGTTGGGCCGCTAAGCATGTGGACGGCGGTCCAACTCCCGGCATGAAGGAAGGAAACAGTTTTAAGGGAGCATTGTGTAATGCGATAGAAAAAAGTGAGAAACCAAGAAATAAAAGTGGTATGTCGGGCATGCACACACCAAGAGTCACTTACCCCCCATTATCCTGAGAGCGCAAAGGTTCCTGAATTATTTTTTTTTCTTGCCAATTTTATGAAATCGTCTTCTTTTACACTGTTTACCACAGTGCATGGACATATGCATACATATATTAGTAATATGGCTATCACTCTATGCTGTTACTGGGTCTTCATGAATTCAGCAAGTAAAGAAAGTTAGGCTTCAAGCACAACGAACTGTAGCGGTACTAATGCAAATGTTATGCCGGCCTACGTAAGGGGCATGTATTAGCATGCGAATCACTACAGTGTTGCAGTGCGCATACCACCTGAATGTGATGCACTTATAAAATCTGGATTTGCTGCACTGAGGTACCACACAGATGCGCCCGTCTGTTGGGTGCATTCTCGCTGTATCCAGTGAGTTAGAAGGCTGGCTTTTTCACAAATATTGCTTGTCTTGTGGTGAGCTCAACTTGCCTCAAAAGCAGAAGGTGTGTCGAAGACCAAATAAATATGTACTTGTGCCATACCTTATTTTCTTGCGTATAACCTGCCCCTGCATACAACCCGTGCCCGCAGCAACAAACCGCGGGAAAATAAAAAAGAAAAAAAATCTTCGCGCATTGTTGTGAAGTCGCCTTCCTTGCATAACTGCAAAACAGTGCCGTGAAGCAAACTTGCGCACCAAAGTTGGCATATAACTTTCACCTCAACTTTAGCTCCCGATTTTTTGTTTACTTGGTGCCAATTATGCGTGAAAAAATGCAGTGTTTTTATCATAGGTCTGTGTGTAATGCAAAATGCCTTTTCAAAGTAGTAATCGGCCCATAGGTCGGCAAACTCACTCATGAGTCGACTCACTCAGACTCACTCAGACTCAGATCGAGCCGTGAGTCTGAGTGTGAGTGAGTCCGGGTGAGTAATATTTTAGTGAGTTTGAGTCCGAGTGAGTCCGGTTGAGGAAAATTTTGGTGAGTCTGAGTCCGAGTGAGCCCTAAGCTCAAAATGTATTTCTTGAGTGAGCCTGAGTGAGCTCTACACTATTTTGCCGACCTACGGTTCTACTTACGCAACTTAGCTTTACTATCAGCCTTACGTAGGTTCATGTTTATACTCGCGCCAACTCGCGCATACTTCAAAGCACCAGCGTTCATACGCCAGCTCAACATATATTCATCAGAAGCGTGAGTTACGGAGGAGGGGGGGGGGGGTGCTGTGACCTCACCCCCGCCCCCAAAAACTGTTTCCCGGGAATTTTTGAAAAAAATATTTCATGTCAGTTATCTTTCCAAAAAAAAAAAAAAAAGTCCTTGCTGGATTGCAACCACTGATAAGGTGCGAGATGAAAAGGCGCCAAGTACAGCACCGGTTACGCGAGATAAAGAGCAATAACACCAAGTTCGAAGAAGCCAATTGTACGCTAATGGACTCATGAGTCGGCTCACTCAGACTCACCCAGACTCAGATGGAGCCGTGAGTCTGAGTCTGAGTGAGTGCGGCTGGGAAAAATTTTCGTGAGTCTGAGTCCGAGTGAGTCCGGCTGGGAAAAAATTTAGTGAATCTGAGTCCGAGTGAGTCCGGTTGAGGAAAAGTTTGGCGAATCTGAGTCCGAGTGAGTCCCAAAGGCAAAACATATTTCATGAGTGAGTCTGAGTGAGCTCCACATGTTTTGCCGACCTATGGTAATCGCAGACACATACATTCTCTCTCTCATGTGTTCACAAATGCAAATGCTCATGTTCGTTCATGCATAATATGAACTTTTGCCAACTGTTACGCATACACTTACTAGTAATAAATTTACGTTCATGACTACAGGCGCTAGAGTAAACATCCCTTCTAATGAAATGGTGTAGAACCCAATTTTGGCTCTATTTTGAGTTGGGCTATTTCGTTGCAGTGCCCTTAACAGACGCTGCCTGTTTGGATTCTTACACATGGGTGCAATTTATTGTAATACTCGCAGTTTAACGATTATCACCTGCGGAATGATTTGGTAGCACATGCTAAGACACTGTATGGATGGAATTTATGTGACATGGTTACAATGCTATGCTCCTGAATAAGAACTGGATCTTGTTAAGGAATGTGAGGTGTAAAAAATAAATGAGACAATAGTGCCTGTGATTGTGGTTTTAACATCCCAAACTGCATAATTTAATTTAATCATGAAGTCACAGAGTTATGACTGACACGCAACGCATTCATATCAATAGCAATGTACTATACAACCATACAAAGTAAGGTTCGTAGTTTTAAGCTGCACTGAACATTCACATACTGCACCATCACATTTACAAGCATGATACCACTTGTGCACAGGCACGTGTGAGGATATTTCACCCTCGGAGAAAGGATGCCAGTGAATGATAAGGCAACAAGAAAAACCACACGAAGCAGACAAAGCAACATGAAAAACATCTCCCCCCCCCCCCCCCGGCAGTGCTCGCACTTTTCACCCCCCTTCCCATGATGCACTCTGACTTGTACAGTGCGTCACGGCAACAGCGAACTTTCACTTTAACTGTCCCCATAACAATAAAATGAATTTGTGGGAATTAGAGTAACCTTCAGGAATTCTAAGCCACCTCTTCATGGCTTCGTTAGGAAAGAAAAAAATGTGGTTGATTGTTAGCTGATGATCGTACATGCTCCTGTTATCTACTTGAACTTTATGCTCCGATGCAATACATGCATCAGTAGTCTTCAGTTCTGGTGTAGGAGCGTAATCTCAGTGGGCATTGTATTTTCTTTATTAAAATGCTTTTGTGGTCAACGTGAAGTCACACTCTTCATGTGTGTTTGACCTTGAGTTCTTCTTTTCTCTGTGCCTTGCAGAATCGCAGACTGCTCCAGAGTCTACATCCTGATAATGAGCGTTGCTTGCGTCTCATTGAGGATGCTATGTTTGTGCTCGTCATGGATGACGCTTCGCCAAAGAACAGACAAGAGGTGAGGACTTTTCCCTTTTCATCTTCCCTTTTCCATATTTGTCAATTTAATTGTTCTCGCCAGACTCTTTCCACAAAGATAGCACTATAAAATTACGCTTTACAGGGAGCAATGTTGCATCTTCAGAAATGCATCCAGCTAGGGGCATGGGCTTGTTTCACATTAATTGTAGTGATGGCGATTTTATTCACCATCAAATTCACTTGGTCAATGTAGTGATGGCGATTTTATTCACCATCGCATTCACTTGGTCATGCTAACTATGAGCATTTGCCATATCGATATGTTGCCCTGTAAGCTGCGGTTTCAAAACTCGTACCTTTAGTTCTAATTAATTATAATTCATTTGCTAATTCTAATTCATTCTAATTAACTCTAAATAATATTTTTGAGACACCGTACCTTTTGGTCTTTACGTGCCTTTTACAGTTGTGGGTCCTTTGCTTTAACCCTTTGAGCGACAGTGGGACACATACGTCCCATTTTTCCGTCTACAGAAAAAATTTTCTCCCACATCACCCGTTGCAATTAGCGCAACATTAAGTCACTCATATCTTACCTAAGTCTTCATAATCTCAAAAAAAATTCTTTTACCACGCTTTCGAAGGGCAGATGTAGTGTTACAATAGTGTTGAATTTCGGTCAATTTTTTTTATGATCGCTTCGAATGTTCCTCTTCTTGAGATACATAGAACCTACCAATCGAAATGCCGTATAATATCCTCTTTTTCTGGTTTTTGAAAGAGGCGATCTTACCTTCCAGTCATCACGTGTTTTTGTAAATTTGCGAAATAACTGGACCGATAAATGCGTCGGAACAATTCCCTGCAAAATTATCCCGCTAATACCGCAGCGCGATTGCAGATATTAATGCGTGGAAATATTTTTCTTGATATCATATACCTCTTGAAATGTAGGCACATGTTCAGGGATAATGTCTGTACTCGAAAATTTCGACAGCAAAAGCAAGGACAGCCAAATGGACAAAAAAAAAGTGGTTGATGCATGCGGTGAAGTAAGCTTTACAGGAACATACCGCAGCGCTTTGAAGGCTCAAGAGACGCAACTGCAGGCGGCGTTCTCCTGCTGAAATGAGGTCCGCACAACTTTCCTCTTCACAACTTTAGAAGTGATCCTCTGTGCCACTTGCTTCGGCCGTTTCATCCCAAAATTCAAGTTGATGCAATCGCGAGATGGTGCCGTCATGAGGCAGTGGGACAGTGTTTTCCCACTTTTTGAAAACACTCTCATGAGTCAGTGGGACATATATGTCCCACTTTTTTAACAGTAAACTACTGGCTTGATTTTGATGAAATTTGTTTCATTCTATTTCTTTCTAGTTTATATTCATAAAGCAAAGCCGGTTTTTATATCACCACATCAAAAATATAGGACGACCTACAAAGGGTTAAAAAAACAAGTCACCTCTTCCCCTGTAGGAAAATGGACTTTACTATTGACTAGATAGTGATAAACATAAGTAATAATTTCTGGGGTCTTCTGCCATGCTGTTGCATAAAAAACACATGGACGGAACACAAACAATGATGACAAGTGTTGTTCTATTTGTGTGTTTTAGGCGCTGCAGTGTGTCAGAATTATGTATCAACAAGCCCAACTCGCCACTTTGTGGGGTCTTATGTGTCAAAACCATGATGTGGTTATGAGGCACACCTTAGTGGATGGCTCAAGAAATTTTGACCATCTGGTGTTCTTTATGTGCACCTGAATCTTAAGTGCATTTCGTAGCGTTTCACTCCCATCGAAATGCGACCGGTGTGGCCGAGATGGAGCCCGTCTCCTTCAGGTCAGCAGTTGAGTGCAGTAACCAGTTCACCAGCACGGTGGCTGAAGCAACCAAATTAAAGCATATGCATTGTTAGTGACAATGAAGAAAATTGGTGATCAAAGAAGGAACACGAGCGTTATCTTGTGTAGCCTTTTGTTTGCGAACTTTTAAAGAATAGCAGAGTCAATGAGCTCCCGTTTATTTATTGCATGTGCTGCAATTTATAATTTCTGGCGGTCTGCAAGCAATGATGACCTTTTATGCGATCAGCATGTGCTTAGGAGAAATTATGTAATCATTTTTATTGCGAGGTAACCGGCAGTGCATTGCAGTTGCTGCCAAACCTACCGTGCAGCATTATCTGGGTTACTCTGAAATGCTTGTCACTGATCGTTACTAGTGGCGTGATTGTTTTTATGTGTGTGGTAAAAAAACTACCATGCACTTGGACTGCCTTATCTATAGCTCAGGGAGTCAGAAAAATAGTCTCAGTAAACAGTGAATCACATATGGGGGCACCACCTGATGCAGGAGTCTGCATTATGTGACACAGAACCATGCTGGCGATTGTGCCATGCCCACACCTCTGTCAACCTACGTTGCTGTGTCAACATGTAGCATTCAGAACAAAACAGAATTGTGATAAATAATTAAGTATGCTGTTTCACTGCTACGAAAATAGTTATTGTGTGCTTGCTGATTTTCTCATATACTGCAAATGAAATTGGCCAAAATGCATTGCCTGGCTAGTTGGTTGATTAAAACAAGTTTGAACAGTGGGACTGGACGCGGACAAAGCAGAACACGCATGCACACACATAGCACTGACTTTCAAATGGAAATGTTTTCAACATTTCCAGTTGAAACAAAACAGTTTCAATTGAAAGTCAGGGCTGTGTGTTTGTGTGTGTACATGTTCTGCCCTGTTTGCATCCAGTCGCGCCATTCAAACTTAACATTCACTACAACTCGTGCAAAACAATCAAGCGTACAGCATTGGCGAGATTGGTTTTAAATTTGGCAGATATTGCAGATACATACATTTTCGCGACAAATAAGAGATTGATGCGTTCTGTGTTCGAATAGTTTTTGTAAGATGGGCTAGAAAGGTGCCCTCCGTGGCCCAGCTGTCCACATACAGTAGGCACACTTCCCACAGTCTGTGAAAAAGATGTGTCCTTCGTTCATGTAATGTTAAGAACTGGTTTTGGTGCTCAGTCTCTCTCTAATGATCACAGTATGCTATAACTCTACAGAGAGCAGGTTTTGAAAATTTTGCTGTTCTTGGAACGCGCAGTGTTTTGCGTGCCATGTACATGGCGATATGTACACAGGACAGCTGTTATCAGTACCACTGTGTGTGTCTATTTTCTGTGTTCATGTACTGAGCATTGCAGAATGTTTGGAACAAGCCCAGTGCTTTAAATTGCTGCAAGCTCAGTTGCATGCATTGAGCCATAGTGCTAATATTCTGCGCTATTTTTTTTTGCTTGGGATACCTTCAAATGCATTACAACAATGTAAATGTAAAGAAATGCAGCGAGGTTTTCATAAGACTAGCGTAGAAATAAAAACAAAACACTGTGTTTAAAATGTGCGAAAGATAAAAAGCAACAAATTTTCTATAAAATATACAGAAGTAAAACGATAAGCAAGACCAACAAAAAAGAAACACTGCACTTATAAAAGTGACAAAGCGCAGAACAGGGCCAAGGCTAGCCTGATAAAAAAACTCCGTGACATTTAAGCAGCTCAAGCTAAACTAAAAAAAGTTCAACTCAATAAGAAAATTGCTATTTCTAATACTGTCAGTGCCTTTGTAGTGCAATTTGTGGTTATACCATTGTTCTCATTTTAGCAGTTACCTTTTTTGCCTTTTTTTTGCTAAATTTTTTTGCTTTGCTACCTTTGTTCATGTATGTTGTATAAAGTTGGTGTTTTTAGCTCCTTCTTTTTTAGTGTGCACCTTCCTTTCTTTATCTATGTGCCACTGCCAGTTCATGTGTTCTTGTTTTCTTGTTTTTGAATGTGCATGCAGGTTATGAGTGAGTGCTTGAAAGGTGACTGCATGAATCGCTGGTTGGACAAGTCGTACACATTCATCGTCTTCAGAAACCTTACCTTGGGCTCGTCGGCTGATGTGAGTATATGAGAATTCTAAGTAGCTATAGTCAATTTCCCTGTTGGTTTTATCAGCAGCAGCCATGGCAAGCCAGTGGAAATCGGCATGGCTTACAGAAGGCTTATGCATTTTGACAAATTATGCATAATTAGTAGTACTGCGTAAATTGTGTAAATTTATTGTACTTCGTTACTTCGTCTTGCTTACACAAACTTACCGTTTTGGTAGTGACATTCAAGTTAGCGAGGTAATTGACGTGCTGCAACTGGTGATAAGAAATTCTGGCAGAACCCTTACAAGGATGACTGTCGTAGTTAAAATGGAGCATGCATTCGAATGATGTAACCACTGATCATCTTGCTGAAACAGCTGCATTTAAAATCTTGATGCTTAGAATACTAATTGCATTAGTAACAGCTGTGGGCAAATGGTTTCAGGGTGTCATTGGAGGAGAAAGCTTAAGAGGTTGAAATGGCTCCAGCCAAGTTTAGATAGAGCCCGACGTACTGGCCATTTCAACCTCTTAATCATTCAACCCAGCCAGACAGATTTCTGTCGAAATGTTTACATTCGAGGAGAAAGCTGCATCACTTTGTCAGTGAAAAAATGGAATGACTTATCTTCCAGAATCGCCACCATAACTGAGCCTTGTTTGTTTAATTAAGCATTGCTTGTGTATTTGGAATCTTGTAACTTTCAGTAACGCTTTTGCTTTGTTCGTTGTTTATTCTTGTTATTATGTTAACCTTGTCACCGTTTTTCACGATTTACTGTACCACAGCACTGTATTAACCTGCAGTGATTGTTTCACTGCAAAAATTGTGTTCTGTTTTATGTTTCCCTCCCCTATGCAATGCCCCTAGTGGGCCATTATGGTACTTGAAAAAAAAAATGAATAAGCAAACAAATAAAGTAAGTGACAGTCCTTGTTGGATGACTTCTTATCTAACAAGGACTGTCTAATAATTAAAATCTTTTGGCTTATTTTTTTTTTGTTTCATTTAGTGCAGTATACTGTAAGAGTACAATCAGAGCACTGCTTTGCTGTTCAATTAAGAAAAGAAACAGCCATGGTATACCAACACTAAACAATGATGTTATTTAAAATGTATTAAAAGTCAGCATGAAGAGCCTCAGGTGGCAGTAAATGTTGTCTGTAGCTTGACAGCACTCTTGTTTACTTTGGCTGTTAGGAAAGCATGATAAATGACGAGGCTGATCACAAATTAATGAGTTGTGAAGCTCAATTCAAGTCGCCCAGGACGAACAGGGTCTTTTGTTAATCCTGAGTTGCATTGTCAACCTTGGAGAGTACTGGCAGACTGTACTGCTTGCTCTGGGTGTAAGTTTGTGGATGGCATCTCCTCCTTCTACACATATTATTCCACCACATGCTCTATTGGTGCCAGTTCATTCTTTTCCTTTAAAAAACTTCTATTTCACCACATTTCCTGCACCTCCAAATTCGCCAAAAGATGCATATGCAGCTTTGAAATATGTCGGATGATCGTTTTTTTTTTAATTTTGCATAACTCTAGTCAATTTCCCTTTCATTTTATGCATCTTTATTTTCTCTCTATGGGGAACGTGCACTGAGCCGGTGGCGCCGCGGTGCGGGAGTGAACAAAAGGAATTGACGTGTTTCGTGCAGCAGCCGACCTATGAGCGCAGCCGTGTCAGGTTGTTAGCGGTGCTTCGCAATGTCGCGTATGAATTGCTGTGTCGAAAACTGTGCCGATAACTATAAGAACTAGGCACCTGGAACAAAGTTTTACAGTTTTCCGCAGTGACTGTGCTTCAGAAACCGGCGGGAACACTGGATTAGTGTACGCCGCGTAAAGTTAAGTGATACCGCGGTCACGTTTATGAAGTACGTCCTATTGCTAGTTCACTGTGAATTTACTCTCCACGCATGTTAACTGATATTTTCAACGGGCTTAAGGAACCTTGGGGCAACCGGAAAAGTGATCTCGAGTCTGCAGTCCACAATTCGTTGGTGAAAAGCAATCGCAGATCCAGCTATTCTCCCTCGTACGCTGCCGCTGTTTTTCCGCTGTATCGCAGTTCGTAAACAGTAACATTAAGGAAAACGTCCCGCATGCCAGGCAAAATGCATCGCAGACCGCGAGAATTTCAGAATTTATTCCCCATGTACTGCCATAGCCCTTAACAGCACTGTGCATGCAAGCGAAGCCAGGCCCCGCCGTTCTATTGCGATACGTGAAAGCTGAGATATCGCGTGGAAAGCTGGCACGTGACAAATTTACTCGAAAGTTTGCAGCCTGAGCAATGCCTCCAAACAGAGCTGAACTACTGCACAGAAAACTTCGCGCAAATGCCACGCATTACTAAATGCAACACGTGCAGTTCGGTGACCGTACGTATTACTTGCACGCATAGCAAGGGTTGTCTAACACATGTGAGACACAAATGCCATCGTTTACTTGACAATAAGCTGGCAAAATGGCAAAAAATGTTTACAAACATCGAGGGTGACGGTCTATGCTTCGAGCTTTACGCCAGCCGGCCGCACGAATCGCCCTTTCAAAACACTGTCGCGCGTCTGTGCTACGTCATATCGAAAACATGATTGATTCCGTAAATATCTCCTTGCTCTTCATTTTGGGCCCCAAAAGAATCATGCACTGTTAAATTTCTGGAAGCCTACCCGTTTTATCAAACCTGTCACCTTCGCGCACACGCACTTGCAAACAACGCGGGCGTAGCTGACGGAGAGACGACGACTCGTAGCACGCCAGTTGACACTGAAGTGGCCGCAAGTCGCCACTCGCGGCGCTGGCGGCGTATAGGTGCAGTGTGCTGCTGCGCCCCTGTAGGTGCTGCACGTTTCCCATACAGCTCTTGAGTGAGATTTGTCAAGTGCACAATATTTGGGCTCTGATATGAAAATAGTTCGCAGCAGTGGAGCAGTGGCTAGGGTGCTCGGCTGCTGACCCGAAGGTCGTGGGTTTCATCCCAGCCGCTATGGTCGCGTTTCGATGGAGGTGAAATGCTAGAGGCCTATGTACTGTGCGATGCCAGTGTGCATTAAAGAACACCAGATGGTCGAAATTTCCGGAGCCCTCCACTATGGCGTCTCTCATAATCATATTGTGGTTAAAACTCCAGATATTAGTATGAGATACGAGAATAAAAACTATATTGTGTCCAGTACACTGGGGGAAGCCCCTATCTATCAACCTTAAATCTAAAATCTAAAAAAAGAAGGTCACAGTTTGGCCACAACGCGAAGCAATGAATGCTATAGCAACAAATTGGAACGTCAAGCAACGAATGGCAAGCAGGTCGAAACGTGCAGCGCGCTGCTTGCGCACACATGACGCACGAAAACAACACGCACAGGACGAGAGCGAACAGACACCATCACAGCTCGACACTTAATGCGCTGCTCAAACAAAAACGACGCACGAAACGTATTCACAGGTACAGACGGAGCGCGAACTAACAAGTGTCACAGTTGTTACTTCGATGTGTTTGAAAAGCATGCTCTTTTCGCAAATGGGGGGGACTGCTGCGAGCGAAGTGACCTTCGTGCGCTCGGTAACTACAACGCAATCGTTAGGGCAAAAGCGCCTAAGGCGTACTATTCTCCCGACCGCGAGATAAGCGCGCGCGCATGGGCGTCTAGCCCCCCACCGGGCAAAGTACGTACCAGAGAGGAGCGCCTGAGAGCACGCGTCGCGACGATGGGGCGCCGAGCTGAAGCACCGCTGAGCGCGCCCTTTGCGCCATCTCGCTGGTAATGCTGAAAACACGCTGGAAACACGCTGTATATAAATAGCTCCTCGTTTCAACGTTGAAGGACGTGCGCTTTCGTGGCTCAGCGGTTAGCGCCGCACACTGCAGAGCGAGAGGTCCCTCGTTCGATGCCGCGCATCGAAAACATTTTTTCTGAATTATTTTTCTTTGTTGCTTTTATTAATATATAGATACGTATACATATACGGGACATGACGGCGATGCGATGGCGAAAACCAGCCGAGAGTGTCCATATAATTGCTATCGCAATAAAAATGAACTAGTGAAATTGAATTTACTTCAAATGGGTCTGGCATTTAGCTAATCTCAGCAATGCTTAAGACGGCTAATAAGCATTCATTTGATATTTTATTTTTTGATGGACTGCATGTGCACACCCCTACACGATTAAACTAACACTGAGGAGGTGGGGGGGTGTTATCAAAATTTGATAATTCCGATCAACAAGTGAGCATGCCAGTAGGCATGGTTAACCGCAGGCAATCATTCGTCTCTTTACATAACCATTTATGATATTTTAACCATGTAACATTGTAATGTACTGTGTCATGTTAGCGTGAGGCACGCTCTTCTTAGTCTCAATACATGTGCCAATGAGGTGACCCTCAGTCTTGAGTGTTTTGTTGTAGTTCGACCTTGTGATTGGTGTATTCTTCAGTGCCAGGCATTATCTATTGTGTTACACGTCATGAAAATTGTACGATAAGTTAATTTAATGTGCGACTGTGGCAAGTTTAAAAATTCGATGTTCCACTCATCAAAGCGCCATTTTCCTTTTGGTCTAGCCTTCTGTCTTCATCGCATTTGAGGGTGACCGAGAAAAGTTTTGACATCTACACATCACGCATTTTTAAAGACCATATCTCTGCATAATTATTCTATTCTGTCATTGCTTTTTTCATTATTTGTGTTCACTTATAAATTGAACAATGTTTTGGTTAAAGCCGATTATTACGTTTTGCTGATTCAGTAATCTTGTTGTATGATGCGCTGTTGGGTTCCCAGGCGTTTGTTTTTGTTTTCTATTCACTTTCTTTCTTGCCTTTTTCACAGCAGAATTTTATTGCATTTTACCCCACTTCTTACCCCCCCAACTTTTTTTTCTTGTTTTCAATCTCAATCATTGCATTTACGTATATTCTTACATTTATTGTAAAACATGACACGAACATTTATTTTACCTTTCTTCCTTATGCGTTGCTTCTAGGGTGTATACACTGTCTAGTGATGAATACGTTTATGATATGTGTATATTTTTATACTTTTATATCTAGTATTTATTCCGTGTAGCCATATCAGTTCTATTTGACTGGTTTCATTTGACAGGGCAGCATTTACTGTGCTTTTGTTGTATCGTTGCATTATTTACAGATGCCATGATTTGCTCTTTTTATTTCTTCTCAACAGCACACACCATTTGACGGAATGGTTCCGGTTACCTGCGCTCATTATGTACATTTGACGTACCTGGCAACAAAACTTAATCCAGGTGAGTTCTCAGTGTTGGCGACAGTAAATTTTGTTTTACCCAAGACAGTGACACTACTTGTCATTACTTGGGGCATAACTACGATTTCCACGTTTTAGATACACTTGCATTTTTCCACTTTGAGCCTGAAATGCAAGGCATGTTTCTTAAAGGGGTGGTGCCACCAAATTTGTGGCTTGTGCGTTATACGCTGCAAGCGTTTCTTATAGCTCTAGGAAGCATGATACACGCACCAAGATTCACGTATTCTCGCTAAATTATTTAATATCGCCTTATTTGTACGGACAACTTTTGGTTTCGGTTTCTGGGCACCAAGTTGAGCAGTGACGTAGAAGTGTAGGAGACTTGGTCACGTGACCACACAAGGCTCGAGCGAAGATGCGCAGCACGTAGCCAGGAAGCGATAGAAACTCGGCGAGTGATGTAGTAACTGATGCTTTGCCGGTACGTACGTTTCGGAGATGGCGGAGGTCCGGAGGTCACTCACGTCACTACAGATCTGGTGTGACGTCACCACAACTTTCGTTGTCCTTCCTATAGAGTTACGTCAGTTTTGATGCGCTAGCGATGGGCATCGATCGGGAGAATGAGCATTTAGGTATACTTTGGAAGTGAATTAAAATATGTTCTAAACGTTTGCTGTGTCCGACCCTTCGTGTGGAGTGTCCTTGCATACAGAGGAAACCCACAAGAGGCTTGTTATAGCTTCGAAATTTGGTGGCACCACCCCTTTGAGATGACCACTAGACCAATTTAATTAATATGTTGCGTTTGAAATATACTATTTGTATTCTAATGACTATGGGCAGCGTAATTTTTATTCAGGGCCTAGAATGTCCAGCTGAAATTCTAAATATTTGTTAAACTTAAAATACATCAGTACGAGAAGCTTGAAAGCCCATAGCTCCACACCAGAAACAGCTGTCACAGCTCTGTAAACTTATTCTGTTACAGCATCAAAAAAAGACCAATATGCATGATTTGCAAATTGTTACGTTGTTTGCAAAACTTTTGCAGATGTCATATTGATAAATTACTAACATACTTTAGAGCATTGTACACTAGGTCAGTTTGTCTTGCTCTAGATGTAATACTAGGTGCTGTTCACATAAATTTCATAATGTTACCTATTACTCAGTGTATTCTAGTGTGTTCTGAGTAATTTTGAAGTATTTTCTGTGACAAAAGGAAGCATTGATTGCCTAAGTCAAAAAAAAGATGCCTTCTGCAGTCATTAGTTTGGGGCATTTTTCTTGTAAGTGCAACAGGCTCATTAGAATCAGTGCAGTGGCTGTTGAGAAAAAAGATTTTCTTCATGTTCCCACTATTTATGCTAAGAGCTTCCAAACTAGAGCTTGCTCTGAAGCACGAATGAACCTTGATTGATTGTGCTAGACGTTGAAATTCTCGGAAACGCATTTCAGGAAGATGGAACTATTCGAGCTGCCCTCCCCGAGCCAGAAGAGTTGCAGTTTCAACTCGATCAAACGCTGACGTCCGAGATGGAACGTGTGAAGTCCGAGTACTACGCCTTGGTAAGGCCATGAACTGTGAATGTTGGTTAACTTTTGCCCAAGTACTCTCTGATCTACCAGTAATTTGACAGCGATTCAGTTAATGCTTAATTTAATTTGAACACACTGTGAACCCTTGCCAGGAAAGGGCACGCTGATATAGAAGTAAAATGCATGCTTTAATTGGAGAGGGCCAAAGTTCACAACTTCTGTTAATGAAGTGTTACCATAGAGTATGAAAACAAAATAAATTCAGCACACAGGGCTACTGTTTTCCTAGCCATGAAGCTGTTTTATTTTAACCTGTTAGTGGCCAAATTTTGCATCGCGAAGCCAACTGTTCCATCTTATTTTGTGCCATGTTGTAACTCCATATTGAGTGGCCTGTAGGCATCCTTTGCTACATTCTGTTGATCTGGACCACCAATAACCATTTGGGTGTCAGGTGTTTTTCCAATGTGCAGTCAGTGATGTCAAGACAAGTTGAATTTTTGTCAAAGTGAGACATTAAGGAGCACTGACACAAAATTTCGAAGGCGAGATAATGAGCGAGGTAGATTTATGTGGGGACATACACAACATCTACGAAATATCAAGGGCAAATATAGCCTAGAACATATTTAAAATCAATTTTAAAGTGCATGCCGCGTGACTGAGCGAGATGCGGAGCCCCCCGCGACGCCGACATCAACGCAGTGGCAATGTAAACAAACCTACGTCACGAGTTTATGTTGGCTGGTTGCTGGCACACGCCTTGCGCTTGCGCTGCCTGCGATTCCTTCCTCCTTGCCTGCGGCTTTATGTGTGCTGGCTGTGCTGGCTGTCAGTGCGGCGCCCACTCGCGCGCGTGGTGCCCACGTCACAGTTTCGCATGGTCACGTGGCCAGCTGCGTTTATCTTGCCACCGGAACTGCTCTTGCCTAGCTCGGTGCTCTTTGAAACCGAAACTGCAACTGGGCGCTCTAAAAACGTCTCTAAATAAATAACCGTCGCGCACTCGCTCAAACGAGGTTTCCTGCCGTGATAAGTGGGTCATAAGCTACCTATTGCAGAAAAAAAAAACAAGGTGCAAAATTTTTGTGTCAGTGCTTCTTTAACAGCTTTAAATTCAAATGTTAATTTTTGGCCATTGGTGGTATACATTTCACGAGTGCTTAGGCTGAAAATTCAAGCAAAAGCAATTGCTCAGGCTGGTTAATTACTTTAACTAGTATAACTAGTGTTCCTTAGCCAACGTGGCATCTTCGTTGTAGCAGTTGTCATTAGAGATTACTTATAATGAACATTTGATTCTCTAAATCAGAGGTTATAAGAAGTTTTGGAATTGATTAGTCCTTCAAGAAATGCATGGACTTTCTGTGCTGTTCTGCCACATCAGAAAAATCGGAGATGTGAGCTTTATCTTACTCATTCGTATGCAAACAAAACTTGACAGAATACGAGTTCAAGCAGCTTTTGAGCAAATGGCTCGACCAGTGTGTGAATGCTTTATGTCGAATAATGTTCTCAGGCACGATCGGGAATGCACAATCGTGGCCATATGTACAGTATACTCAGGCACAGCACACGTCACATTTGCAGGTCTTAACTGTGTACGTTTTCAGGTGCATTGCATTTGCATCTTTTTTTTTTCGTCTTCTCTTGTGCAGTGTGACAACCTGGAAGTTGTATGTGATGTCTTCACCGGCTATGGCAAGGGCTTCATGAAGCCAGTGCGAATCCATCCAGAGGCATTCCTGCAGGTTGCAATCCAGCTGGGCTACTACAAGCTGCACAGAAAGTGAGAACGTAATGCTGTTACCCCTAGAATCTTCTAACGAATCTTCTATTACCTATAGAAAATGTTCGGTGTTACCTCTAGTCAAAATGAACCACCTTATACCCAAGCTATTTATTTCCTCAAAACATACTGAAGTGCATTACTCACATACTCGTCATAGTATAATTGAGATTGCTTATAAGGGGCTTTAACAGTATGTTGGGTATAAAGATGAGCAGCTACTGCACCATGGACTTTTGTGTGTCTACTACGGTGAAATATACCTTTATTGGCAGACGTCACAATACTTCAGCAAAAAAATTATGTTGGTAGAAGTGCTAGAAGTGGCTGTATGGTGCAATATGTACGCAGGAGAAGCCATTACATTAGAAACTTTTGTAACCTGAATGGCAACTCAGCCCAAGTGCCTCATCAGTATTCATAAAGCTGAACTCTGCTATACCTGTTTATTTTCATGCTGCCTTGTTGGTGCTTAATATTTGTCTATATCATTCTGACCAAATTTGGAAATGTGTGCTGTCTTCACAATACAGTGTCTCGAGTCGGATTGGCAGGCTGTGCCAAAATTGTGTCGGGTGCTTTCCAGTGAAATGTATACATGCCTTAAACTCTGAGAAGCATCCAAGGGTTGCATCCCTAAGTAGTACCAATGAGTACCCACAGCTGAATGCCACGTGCAGACAAAATTGATCCAAGTTTTGCCAGAAAAGGTTGGACTTTCGGAGCTGAGCAGTGTGCTTTAGCCCATTACATCTACTGATGATAGGATATGAGTTATTGCGCTTTTTTCTTCAATTAGTAAGTTTTATCATATCAGTTAACAACATAAGGTATTCAAAGACTATTAGAAAGCACTCGTATCTTTATTTAGTGACTGTTCAGTTTGAGGACTGGACTGAATAAAGCTGTATGCAGTACATTATTAGGAAAGTATAGAATATTCTCATGCACCTAAATATTCTAAATATTTGTGAATCAACAGTTAAAGAAGTGCATTCATACAGTGTAAGCACCTTCAAGACAAAAATTCAAAGCTGTTCTCGGGTCTTGCACTTGTTTGCAGTTGGCACTGTGTACTAATAATAATAAGTTCATGCTTTCCTGCCTTTCACGTGCACCTGAAGACCGGCTGCCACGTATGTGACAGCATCGACACGAGCCTTCTATCACGGCCGCACAGAGACGTGTCGGGCCTGTACGCCTGAGTTGATGGAGTTTGTGAAGGCCGCCACAGATGGCACCACTTCGGTGTGTATTTTGTTGTTACAATGTATTAACCCTTTGAGGCTCTATGTACACAATTGTGTACACCACATGATTTTGTTATTTGTATCAACTAGGGTCTAAGAAAGAGCAAGATATATCAAGCTTTGGATGAATTGAACCTCCTGCATAATAAATTTGTCTTCATTTAACTTCAATTTTGAAGTGTACTATTGCATATGATCTCTTTGCTGAAGGTACTACCACGTTCGTCGAGTTGTTCGACGTACCACTTCCTGCGAGCTATGTGAAAAGTGTAATTTTTCTTTGCTCAAAATAGACATAACCAAAAATGAAATTGCATTGTATTTCTACGCTGAGATTACATTCTGTTTATGCCGAAAAAGAGCATGAATGACTTCATAATAAATAGATATTTAATTACAACTTAAATGGGATTATTTACAATAACATGCATAAATTAACATATTATGACGTTATTTTTGTTTGCAACAGAATGTTGAATGCCTTGAAATAACGTTGTATCGATTTGACACATTTACAGAGTTTGTCACAGGTGGACGCCTGAAAGGGTTAATGAGAACTAACAGATTAACACCAAAGAAAATATTAGAGATGCTATTTCTAGTAATTATGATATTAATGTGAAGAAAGTGAAGTGGACGAAAAGATAACTTGCCACCGGCAGGGACCAAACCTGCAGCCTTCGAATTGTGCGATTTTACTTTCTTCTCATTAATATCACAATTACTACAAATAGCATCTCCAATACTTTCTTCGGCATTAATGTCTGTTAGTTCTTCTCATTAACATTGTGTCTGACAAAGGAAAAACGAGCACTTAAACTTCTCGTTGTAACAGTGTAGTAAACCATACAGCAATCAGATCTGTTTGTCTAAAAGTCATGTAGAGAATGCGGGGCTTTAGAGAGCACTGCTGTGTAAGGGGCAAGCAGTCACTGGAGTCAAGAGAATCATAGCCAATGGTGAGACCAGCATAAGTTCTTTCCTGTCATTAGAATCTCAGAATAACACCATTGCAAAATGGCGAGGGATAAAGCCGAGGTAGAAGGCAGGGACATAGTTTTACAGCAGCCAGTTTTGCCTTTATTCATTAGTTTACTCGTTAATTTGGGCACTTATCTGCCTTTTTTGTCAGTTGGCCATTAAATTCCACACTTCACTGTGCAATCAGCCTTTTTCATTTTCCAGTGCTAACCTCTGCTGTTTTGGTAGGGCTCTGGTTGAAAACTGGAACAACCGTTATTGCCAGAACAAAAGCCTCTGAGAACAAGAGGCATGTCGTGACTTTTTCGCTGCGGAAGGGCGCATGCTAGTTGTGGTATTGTGAAAAAGGTGGATCGTCAGGTGTTCAAGAAATACACCCGGCATATATTAAACCAAGAATTATCGCATACTTGTACTTTAAGCCACTAATATATGAAAGCTCACTTGAAAGCTAAAGTTTGGAGACAACTACATCAATGAGAAGTCGAGATTTCTTCAGGCACAGCTCTCATGGTGTACATTTTAATTTCATGTGCCATGCCCAGTCTTCGAAGAAACACTCAAAATCTTTCATTTGACACTAAAATCACCAGAGATTGAACTGTATAATTTTCAGGAAGTGTTATTGAACCAATGTGGCCAACATAAATGAATGTTTCGAGGTCATGATTTGAATCGCACTGAATGTACCTGCATTGGAGTTTGGGAGAGAATTGGGAAAGATATGTCTGAGACCTTAATTTACTTTTCTGTAAATGTGTATGTGATCACAAGATTGTTCATAATAGCATACACACTAAATAGTTTATCAGTAAATTATTTAGTTCTTCACTGTGGATGCCACTTTGCAAAAGGAGTTTTTTTTTTTTTTTTCCACAAGCCACATTGTCACAGGCTGCACGCAGTTTGTGCATGCAGTTGGACAATGGATACACTGATGAGCTTAGTTACATGATTGCGTTCGCCATGAAAAGTTTGCTGTACTTGAACTTTCCTTGTAAACTGCAGACATTGGCGGGTCGACTTTCCAAGATGTCCACTACAAGTTCAATAACTACGGTGACTGCGGCAATTGAACCACTAAACTGAGATGAAAACTTCCCCAGGAAGACGAAAATATATTTTTCAGGAATTTCTTTGGTATTGGCAGTCTGGGGCCAGTATTTGTGAAATAAAAAAGAGGAA
This sequence comes from Rhipicephalus appendiculatus, assembly GCA_030522465.1. Lineage (NCBI taxonomy): Eukaryota > Metazoa > Arthropoda > Arachnida > Ixodida > Ixodidae > Rhipicephalus > Rhipicephalus appendiculatus. Next base: position 56,585 of record JALIZH010012828.1, on the reverse strand, counting down.
TTCAATTACTTACTAAAGCACATGCAGCCTTCTCTTCTTATTTGCATTGTCGAGACACCGCTGTTACATGGTTAATATAATTCCTTGCTAGTGAACTAATCTAGCTAGCCAGTTTTAATAAGCAATATTTTCTCTCATAAGCACCTTGCAAAACCCTCGGGGAATGAGAAAGTGTTTGTGCAGTAACTGGAAGTTTGCGCTCGTCGATGGTACTGATAGTTCAAGTGTGCTTGGCCGTAATGCAAGCTTTCTTTCGAGTGCATGTTTCGTCTCTACAAGTTTCTTTCCTTTTCTTCCCAATCTTGCAGTTAACAAGAGTCGTCACGCTCTTAAAAGAATCCGTACAGAAGTTTGAAAAGCTGATGGTCGAATGCTGCAAGAACCACGGTCAGTAGCATTTTTGTCATTGAAAGCACTTCCCAATAACATGCAAGTGCTTTCATTCCCATGTAAATGCTAGCAGTACTGAAAGTCTCCTTGTTTTGTGGCTGCGATAACTCCATACCGCTGCTCAGTATTGCATTTAACTTTGGTAGTTGACACAATGCAAGGTTGCTGTGTGAATTTAGATATACACATTCTGGCATCACTAAAAAGGGTACATTACTATCGGGTGGAAACAGACAAGTGTATGGTGCTAAACATAAGAGTGTTTCAGTTGAGCATTTTCATGGCCCATTCCACCCGGCGGCTGAGCGCAACTGGTTGCCTGGGTGCCCTGCGTACTCACTGCTTAGCACCAAGCATGCTAGTGGAGCAAATAATAATTGTTCAGGTTTTACAGTTTTACATCCGAAAACCACGATGCAATTATGAGGCATAATGTCATCTTTTGCTAGCGCTCTCAATCCATGATGGCCGCATACAGCAAAAGCTTCCAACTGCTTTTTACTACAGTAAAGGTGTAGCACACCAGGCATGCACCCCTCCCAAAATATCTATTTATAAATATTGCATGAAACATCATATAACACATTCCTACCCAAGCTCACTCCACAGGTCAAGGGCATGCCACCTGTAAAAAAAAAAATCTCATGACTACATCCCTGACTGAGTGTATGTTTAATGGCAGAGCGCAAGCTTTTTTTTTTTTCGTTTTTTTTTTTTTTCGAGAGTTTGCCCAACGGCATACATAGTTAAATAGTATACAGATATAGGCTGGTTTCCGCTATATACATCTACAGTGCTCTATGGTGGGGCCCATAGAGCCACAAATCACAATCCGGTGGTCTCGTCAGATGAAGGCCCACTGTTCTCAGGTAGCGCTGTTGTATCTGGTTCAGGCGAGGGCATGTCCACAACAGGTGCTTGATTGTAGCCGCGGACACTTCAGTGGTACAGAATGGGCAAGTATCCCCAAATGGTCCATGCAGATGTTGTGGCCAGGCATATGTGACCGACGGAGTAAGTGCCGCCCCCCACACGAAGTCTCCGCAACACCACCTCCTCCTGGCGGGTAAGTCCGCCTGGGAGGTTTGGACCACACGGTGGAATTAAATCTCGTGTGGTGCGGCGGAGAATCTCCTTGCGGTGGAGGAAGTCACCCCGAGGATCACTCGGGAAAGGCGCTTCTTGAGTTCGTGGCAGCTCACTGTGGGTGGTGGTGTCAGCTTGTATGTGAGCAGTAATTGTGTCCCGTGGTATCCACTGTATCCTTATCTGGCCAGGCATCTGTGCAGTTATGCGCTGTATGTCGTCTGCGAAAGTGTGCGCGTTATATACTTTGCGGAGCTCCTTTATGGCTGATGTAGAGTTGGTGCGTATTATAGTAAAGGATGACTACGATGTGGAAGCCGCGCTCACCAACTTTGTTGCGTCTCGTATTGCCAGAAGTTCAGCACTGACCGATGGAACCGGAGCTCTCAGGAGGTACAATTGATTGGCAGACAAGTTTTGGTGCCCCGGCACCACGATTGACGTAACCACCTGCGTGTCCGTGCAGCTCGCATCAGTATACGCCACCAGTGAGCCTGTCGGGAGTGCGGCATCTGCTTCTTCAATGTGGCGCCGGAAGGTAGATGTGGACGAGGGACTGGATTTCGGAGGCGGCCGATAGGTTTGTTATCCGTTAGTTGCTGGTGATCCCACAGTGGAAGGCTTACTATTGAAGGTGGCGAGACAGACACCTGGATTGCCCATATACACGCCGCTAAGTCAGCAGCAGGTGGTAGAAATGATGGCTTGAGCTCCCTTGCTTGCCGGCGTTGATAAATCAACTCGTCGATGGTGTTTAGTTGCGCCTCTTCCTGAAGTATCGGGATAGGTGTGCATCGTGGAAGCCCGGTAACGACGCGCATCGCTTCTCTATTGATGCATTCTAAACGGGCCCAATCTCTCATTGTAAGGTGCTGAAATTGAGCCGAATAAATAAGACGAGGCTGCAGCACTGCTCGAACAAGTAAACGGGCAATCTTCGTGCGGGCACCTCCAGCCTTGGAGCTGATTCGTCGTATGAGATGGAGCACCTGGTGCGCTTGTTGCTTAATTTCACGAATCCAAGCTTTTGCAGAGCCATTTGCCGTGATGACAACGCCTAATATACGTAGCTGGGGAGCTGGCGTAAGAGGACGTCCAGATAATTTCAGCTGAATAGGCGTGTTTAGAAGTCGTCGCCGGCCCCAGCTGTTGGCAACCGCCATGTAGAGAGTCTTGTCTGTTGAAAGGGTCAATCCTATGCATCTGCACCACTCGTCGGCTGTGTTAAGTGCTTCTTGTAAGGCCGATTGCTGTCGTTGAAGATCGTTGTGAACACTCCACACTGTAATATCGTCGGCGTATATGATGTAGTACACGTCCGAGATCGCTGCCAGAGCCCATCCCAGCGGTAGCATTGCCAGGTTAAAGAGCAATGGTGCAAGTACTGATCCCTGTGGCACTCCCCGCTTTGAGTTAAAGGTGCCGGTTGCGTTTCCCGCCACACAAATAGCAAACGTTCTTTGAGTCAAGAACCTGTGAACGAAGGTGCACACGCGCTCGGGTAGTCCCACGCAACGCATAATGGCAAGTATGGCACTGTGGCTAACTTCATCGTATGCCTTGTGCACATCCATGGCTAATATTGTTCGCACCCGGCGTGTCCTATTGCCAGCCAAGACCATGCCAGTAAGTGCTCCAAGTCCATCTTCTGTGCCCAAGTGCGTGCGAAATCCAATTTGTGCAGGATGATACCATTTGAATTGTTCAAGCCAGCGCAAGCTTCAAAAATGCAAAGATGGGCTGCTAATGTGTTACGAGTGCTTGTGTACTTACATTAAAAACAAAAATGTTGTGTGTACTGTGGAATCTCTGTAAATGGAATCTGTAAATGAAATTGCTACTTAAAGGGGCCATGACATGGACACCGAACAGTTTGAGCTTTTCGGTGAAAAGTCAAAGTACTAGATGGTCTATTATTTCTATACATATATTACAAAAATGGAGAGTAACAGAATATTTCAGTGCAACATAAGTCCTAAAATTCACCGGCTATAAACTCCATCCATCGCCAGCGACCGCCATTTTGCCATGACGTGTGTGACGTCATGTGCTACATGGACTGTAGCTGTTGTCTTCTACCGAAGTTTCAGCCGCTACAAATCATTAAGCTTCACTGGCAAGATGAAGAAAAATAGAATAGCTCAATTGCACGTGTAGCTGACCACGGAACAAAATCGTTCGCCGTATTGCAGACACTTGCTCAGCTTGTTATGTCACTTCTCGCGAGTGTGCCAGTGTTGCCCAACTCTCAGGATGCATGCATGTTTATAAGGATATTCTGTTATAAATTAAATGCTTGATCAAATGTGCTGAAATTTCGATAGCTTGTGAACGCTGTAGGAGTAACTCGCGTAACACAGATGATGATTGAAAATGGGGTGTCATGGTCCCTTTAAATGAAAGAACGGCCTTTGATTTTGATCGTACTCTATTTCAGTCCTGCATGCCTATATATAGTACATCATTCTCGGTAGATTAAACTTCTGTTAAATGGAACATCTTTCTTGTAAAGCTGCTAGAATGCTTCTGGGTATGTCCCTCTTGTGGTATGCGTTCTGGATGTATGGTGCATAGCTCACACAGCTATTAACTTTCTTGAATAAATGAGATTGAACTCGGTGAGCAAATTTTGTGTTGCTTGACTGTTGCAGGTTGTGACCGGCATTTGATGGGCCTTGCACTCACTGCCTTGGAAGAAGGCATGCCTTTGCCTGACCTCTTCCTGGACCCTGCATTTGTCAAGAGGTCAGTCCCTTTGCTTTTTTTTTTATGAAATGAGTACGTTCATGAATCCAGGCATTAGTTATCGGCATTAAAAAGTGAGAACATGCACTTTTCAACTTGGAGCAAACATGTAAAGGCTCTTGTCATAATCTTGCCTGTTTTTCCTGTTCTGTTGAAGTGTGATACATGCGTTAGAAAAACCAAAACTCTTAAGCTACAATAGAATACTTGCTTCAAGCAGGTTTTCTGCAGTACTTATGCGGGGTAATATGATACCTCAGAATCACAAACACTGGACAAGCGTTTGTGTATATCGCATGTTTTGGGGAGGAAGGGTGCGGATTGGTTAACACCACATGATGCAACTGACAGATCATGCCTCGTTCCCTCTTCTTCTCCTCTTCTACAGCTGTGCTGCTTTTTTTAGTGCATGACTGTATTGCCACGCACTAGTTGTGACGATGTGGACTGCAGCAGTCAAACTAGTAAAGACCGAACTCTTTATTGGGCGAACCTATGCCTATTAAAAAAAAAGCACTCGCAGTACTAGAATGACTGAGGCAGGCACGGTTGTCTGTCTTTGAGAGTCCGAACCGCTGGTGAAACTTGTCCGAAATCATATGTGCATTATTATGCATTTCAACATTATTGCTTGTGCTCTCATAAGTTTCAGAATGTACTCAGTCACTCGCACAGTGTGTGAAATCTGATCAGAGCAATCGAAAATGCTCAGGTTCAACTACATTAAAGTGCAGCCTGCATTTAACAATACAGTTGAACCCCTTTATAAGAGGCATGCACCAGGGAGCAATTCTTGTCTTTTACAGGAGGTGTCTGTTATAAGCAGGGTACCACGTATGCATTTTCTTATCAACCCGTATTTTATTGTAGGCACACTGGTGTCTCTTATATCCAGTTGTCTCTTATATCACTGCCTCTTATAAAGGGGTTCAACTGTAACACAAGTAACAGTTTTCACCAATGTAATCCAGTCACAAGGAAGAAAAAGAAACCAAGTTAGCAAGTCGATGCCCCGCCCCTTAACAAAACATCATGCTGATACTTCAAACAGAAAATGAAAGCAGAAAAGCAGGTCTTGTAATGAAAAATAATAAAGCGAGTGGGAAATAAAGTGTCACGATGCACCATTGTGCTTAGAATAGGTTTGGTTGCACTACATGGACTACTGCAGGTCATGCACAGCATCACCGTGGCTGTGTAATGTTGTCTGGCACAACTTCATAGTCAGTGTACCAAGACGTAGTATCTGGTACGATCAGAGGTATCATCACCGTAGTTTCTCCGTAGACCTGAAATTGGCTAACAAAAGCACATTTGCTGGTTTGGAAATCCACTTGGTGAGGTAGTAGACTGCTTTCGGTTCTGTGCTGGTTCTAGATGTGCAGACGGATAAGTTGTCTTGCTTATTTGAGCACTGAAGTTAGAAGGGTGAAGTGGGCGGCAATGTCTGCATTGGCTTCGTCGCTGGCGTTCGGCAGCATCAAGCTTTGCGGCCAGAGTCCTTCCATAGATGAGCTTGAACTACGCTATTTGTGTTGTCTGTTGCCCACATATATACAGTAGTTTGATGTGTACATACATTGCCAGCATGTCCGCAGAGGTATTACTTAGATGTCCCATGAGGCCATCGCCTTTTTATTGCAGTAGCTTCTCAATGAAGTTCTGCGACATGCCTTGGTGTGTTTTACAGAAGTACTCCAAACAACTCTCACTTCGCTCCCTGCTTGAGGAGGCAAACATCGTTCTTTTCAGATGTAGTGGGTTTCACACAGCAGAACAAATGAGAAATTTTAGGGGTGTGCAAATATTCGAAATTTCGAATATTTTTCTAATAGTGTTTGCTATTCGATTCGATTCGCACTGGAATTTTACTATTACCCGAAGACAAAGACAGTCAACGTCCGATTAGCAGTGGCCCCCTTTAGATTTTCAATGTGCTTCACCCCATCACACTCTCGTATCGCGGCAAAGCTGCCTTTCAGGCTCTACTAAGCTCGCAAATGTATTGACTCAAGAAAACGCTGATTCCAACATGGAGATGATAGATGTGGCAGAGGTGGGGGGCTCAGTAATGCTGTTTTGGACCTGAAATTTGCGCAGGAAGCCTGAAAAATCGGATGCCAAAGATTTTTTCGCATCCAAAATTTTAGATGTTCTTATATATCGACATCTACGCGGCATATTTGGAACTGCGAACTTGAAGGGAGCACATCCTTGTCCCACCACATCAGTTGGGCTTCCACAGAAGTTGAAAGAGGAGGAGGGGCTGAGGAAATGGCATCTTTACCTTTCACATGTAAAGTGTTGTCAGCAACACTTTGGTTGCACCAAATCATGCATGTACATAAATAAGATTCGGCCTCTGCATTGCCTCATTCTTGATAAGACAACTTTGAAACACCACCCTGCCAGCACTTCATAAACATAGCCAAAAGAATCGCTTTCATGTTGCTATCTCATAAGAATATGCTTAGGAATCCTCTCTAACTTCTTTTTCTGCGATTTCGCTTTGAAGTATTGAAAAAATACTCTAGAAATACTATTAGAAAAATATTCGATTCCATTTGCACTCACTCTTCAATACTCGAATTCGCTTAGCACCCAAAATCTTGCCATTCGCACAGCTCTATAATTTTTTTTTCTCTTCATCACTATGTTCTTGTTTGGGGGCTTTAGGTCGCATAATGATCACACGTCCATATGCACTGCGGTAATTGATTCATGTGGCAGTGAACTCTAATTGTGTGGTCATTCGATTACTTGGAAAAGTGTTGCTGTGGCACCTAAATGCACCTCATACAAGAGGAGCTTTAATTGCTGAGCATTGTAGGTCTCATTAAGGGTAAAAAAACATTAGAAAAGCATGCATGAACTGTTACATGTGATCGCGGGGCCTCCCACCTTGAAAAAAAGAAAGTTAATTAAAATGAAAAATGGGACATAAAAAATTGATACAATGTATATATATACCGTGTACCATTGTTTTATATTTGAACGGCTTGTATGTAGTCCCCATGATTGGCATATATATTTTGATGTGTAATGCCAAGTGTGGCAGTACAAAGAATGCTTGATTGATTATGGCAAGTTTTATATAAGCATTGTTATCATTAATATGATAACCATCACATTACTTTATTAGCTGCAATAGAACATATATAACTCTTTGCACTACAGCTAACATGTTTTCTAGAAAATAATCTTTTCCATTGCCAATGGTAGTGCACCTATTCTGTCTTGCTTGCACTCTGTCTAGTCCTCACAACAGTTCTCTGGCACCATCTCTCGTTACAGTGGTGGCAACGGCAACTTCATACTGTCGACCAGCTGCAATGGCTACACGCCACTGATTGGCTGCGTAGCACCAATGTGTAAAGATGGCTACGGTGTTTTCTACAGCATCGAAGAGAACAAGTGAGAAGAAACCTCATTTACATGTCGTAGTTTTGTAGTGTACTGATACAGTGTGAAATGGAGCACGATGTATCTGTGTTTCTAATCCAGAATCCTTCAGTAAATCTAATCTGCATTATATTTCTACGGGTACAAGGGAGGAAAGGAAAGCGCATCAAGGTTTATCATGCATGTGTCAATTTTCAAGTAGTGGGGCTGTTGATCTTGACAATGACAGAGCAATCTAAACGTGTTAAATTTGGTTGCCTTTTCACACAGCAGAAATTTTTAATGTCTGTCATTGCTTCTCTGAAAGCTCATTGTCGCTGTGAATGCGATTCTCTGCAATTTACATTAGATTCGGTGTTTTATGTTTATTGAGGATGGTGCTACTGTGTGCGCTCCTTCCCATCCAGCAAGCAACACCAAGAACACTAGATGGACTTATACAGGACAGCTTGCTTTTGTGAACAGGAATCAATGGGACACCTATGATTATATGTACAAACTGAAATGGTGATACAATATGTAGTTTGATGCAGTTATGGCTCTTACTTTTACGTCAAGGAATGCTGATGCAGAACTATTACTAGGAATGCACTGCTGATGTGAGCCTTTTTGCCATTGTGTTAGTGTAGTCACCATAGGCGTGTGCAGGGTTCCTGTTCAGGGGGGGGGGGGGGGCAAAGGTTCGTCGCAGCGCCCCCCCCTCCCTATAAGTCCATGTATGGGGCATACTTTGCGCCCACCTCCTCTTAGGTGACTAGAGCCCCCCCCCCCCCCCTTCAGTCAGTGTATGGAGCAGATCTTGCACCCCCCCCCCCCCCCTCTTATGTGACTAGGGGGGACGGCCACCCCCTCTGCCACCCTCGTGCACACGCTTATGGTAGTCACACATTTCTGCGCAGTGGTGCCAGGCTTGAATGCCTGACCAAGGTGAAGTTATTCTGAAGTTATAGCTTCACTTCCCAGTCATATTTCTCCATGAGGTGTTATGAAGGTTTACTGAACAAGATGAGGTATTATTAGGTGTACTTTGTAAGGTTCATGCATGTCTGCTTAATCCAGTTTTGTAGCTTCCAGAAATTGCAGATGATTGAATTTTTAGCATTCAGAATTTCATCCTGGCCTTGGCTCAACACTTTTTGCCACTATTTTACAGTGATGCTGTATTAGCCTACCCTGTGTTATCATTGTCATAGTAAGTAGCAGTAGTAATAGTAGTAACAAGCATAACGCTGGTCTTGTGACTAGGGGGGTCATTTGAATAAATAAATGAAAGGAAATGATGATAATGGCTTCGTTTTTACTGAAAGTCATCATCATTATCATTACAGCCTCACTTTCAGACAGTTATCACAGCATAAGACTGACTGAATTATTTTCTCTTTTGTCCTCTGCATTGCAGGATCATCTTTGCCTTGTCTGCCTTCAAAGACAGTGATGAGACCGATGCACGGAAGTTGTACGAGAACATCGTGCATGCGCTGCTCGATCTGCAGGGTCTGCTGCTCTCGGCCAAGCTGTGACGCTTGACAGCCGAGTCAACGCTTAATTGTTCTAATTGCCGGGGAGGAGACGTTGCGCGCACTGCCCAATGTAGACCAGTTGAAGACCAAGGGCAGTGTTCGGGCGTTTTCTTTAACACTGTGATTGTACCTCGTATTTTATTTTTGTGAATGTTTCGATTTAGCCATATTTTATATTAGGTAGCCGTTTGTATTATTAGTTTTTTTTACCACGATGATGTATATTTCGCGAGCCTATTTTTTACGAACAATGCACGAGAATCGTACGCAGGTATACTGTTTATATACACAAGGTATACACAGGTGAGTAGGTGTACAGTTAGGTGTTCTGCACAAACTTCTTGTTTGGCTTTTTTATTTCAACATTCTTTTTTTCACGAATCCGGTGAACAAATTTATTTACCAGTTCAGTGGTAACCTTTACATCATTTGCACAAAGCCCCACAAGTAAAGCGTTGATTACCCTTTTCACAAAATGATGCGAATGTTCAAGTACTCGAGTTAGGCAGTGGAAGGCATTTTATAATAGACTCACAATAATTAAAACTGATATTTGATACTCTTGGTTAATTCAAGCAAATTTAAAAATTTTTTGATTTGCCTGCTGTGTTGTCAATCTATTTCAAAGCTGCTTCAATCAAAGTCCCATCATTCAAAAAAAATGTTTATTCATACTTTTCGTTTTTCTGTACCAAAAATATTATGTCTTTGTGTCTTCTAGCTGAAAAGTTACACTCTATTTTTTTAAACAGTCAAAAATAGCCGCTTGCCTGCTTGCGCTTGTCTAAGCTTTCCAAACGACAAGCAGATAATGTAAGAAACTTTGAGGCGGGGACAGTGCACATGATAATCAGCCCTCTCTGCCTTTCGTGATATGTTGCATGAAGTCATGCTTTGCTTGTATTTTATGATTCAAACTTCTGATAATTTTGTATAAACATCTGGGGTACTCTTGAGTCTGAATTATCAAGTGTCTTCTTTATGTGGGGATTCGAGAATATCTTATTTTTGAGATATCAATCAGATACTGCCTGTTGGAGCAATCTTATTCTGTTTTTGTATACTTAACATTTGAATTGTGAATAATTCTAATTGTATCAATGTGTTAACTTTGCTGGAATTTGAATGCAGATCTGATGTTGTAACTCTGTTGAAGACAGCTTAGGTTGCTTGCACAAGTTGCACCAAACTTGTAGTTGCTTTAAGTCTTAATTTGGGCACTGTATATCGATTGGTTAACGTCCTCACACGAATGCATTTACTGTTGCCAAGACAATGGTTTGCCAATGCAAGATACGAATGGCTTGAATAAAGCAGGAAATGCAATGCCATTACTTCAAGATGTGAAACCTGCTGTTGCTGATGTATGTCACCGTCAGGAGTGTGTTGTGAGCTATTGATAATGAAAAGCCTATTGCATAAAATATGAAAATTAAAAAAAAAAAATCAACTGCACCAGTTGTTTCAGAACTTGCTCTTCACCTAGTTGGTGCTTCCTGTGAGTCATATTTATTACCAATAAGAAGCATGCAAAGGCAAACTTAAAGAAACACAATTACGTACGCCAAATGCGTGTTTGTGTTTCTTTCGGCCCTGCTTTTTGTGTGTCTTTTCAGTAGCAAGTGTGTTATCAGTGCACCAGTTGTGTACAGCTTTATTACATGGGAATACCGTTGTTTCAAGCAGCTACGAGTGTTCCACCACGGCCGGCAATCGGCAAGTCTTCTTTTACGGTGAAACCGTTAAAAGCCAAGCTTAGCCAAATTTCACTTTGGTTGATTTCTTAATGAGCGAGTAGTACATGTACTAGTGAAGCAATTCTGGCAAGGTCGCATAGCTGGTGAGTCCATAGCTAAAAAACTATTGAATTTTGGGCAACTTTGGAGCACTTGCCATAGGGCTAGTTGGTACAGGCTAGAATCAGTTACAAACTCAAAATAACACATACTAGGCAGGACACGGATATCCACACAAGCTTATCAGTGTCCTACTTAATCCGTTTTTTTTTTTTAATTTTGAGTCTATGAGTCTTAAAACTGTGGGGTGTTATGTGCCAAAACCACGACTTATTCTGAGGCATGCCATTCAGCACTACGGAGTAATTTTGATAACCTGTACTTTAACATGCGCATAAATCTTATAAGCACGGGTGCTCTTGAATTTTGACCTCATCGATAACCCGCATGCTCTAACTCAGCAGCATGATAAATGCATAGTGTTCTTGTTTGGAGCCATCGAATGGCACTTGAAGGAAGGAAATTTTCGAGGGCTTCTTTCTGTTTTTGACAGAAGTTGAATGAAAACCAGCAGATAATGAAGCCAAGGAAGGCATAGAGAACGTTAATTGTACTGTTTTAAGTGTGTTGTAATAATTGTATTAATGAGAACTGTGATATAGATGAAGGAAGTCAAGGGGACGAAGGTCGCAGGCTTGGTCCCTGCCAGCGGCAGCTTCTTTTCGTCCACTTTACCTCCTTCACATCTGTATATCACAATTATTACATTACACTTAAAACAGTACAATTAACGTTCTCTATGCCTTCCTTGGCTTCATTATCTGCTGGTTTTCATTAAGGTCGTGCCAGACAAATAGCACTTAGGCAGACCATGCGCGTCTACCTCGTGGTTATCGCTATGACTTGATTCCAGGCAAGTCACCCACAAATCTATCGGCACTCCTTATATCATGGGTCATGCTGAAGGTCTGAATACATAGTATTCTCATAGTCCATTACTGGAGATATTTTAAACGTACTATCACGTGAATTCAGGTTAGGCAAATTTGCTTCTGCTGGGTCCCTATAGTCATGTTCGAATGCCTGGAAGTGAAAGGGTAGATATACATGTAGCAGCAAAAGCAGCACGTGTTATTGTTTCAAACGTAGATACACTTTGTAAGGTGAAGCTTTGGGCTAGTCGGTTTTGCATTACGAAATTGAAACCGCGCGAAATTTTACACGGGGACACACAAAAAAAACAATACGGACAAGCCCTGGTTCAAAAAACATTAAAGCATGACAAGATTTTATGCCATAACACGTGCTCTTCCAAAAAAAGACAATTCTTTCAGCGGCAAACATAGAGATGCCATACTAATGCATGATGAACCTTCTTGCGCCATCGGAGCTTGTCCGTGTTTTTTTTTTTGTGTGCGTGCGTGCGTGCGTGTGTGTGTGTGTGTGTGTGTGTGTGTGTGTGTGTGTGTGTGTGTGTGTGTGTGTGTGAACATTTCCCGCTGTTCCTGTTTCGTAAATATACAAGTTACAGGATCGGATTAAAGCATTTCGTTGATTACAAACTTTTAAGCGGCATCACGAATGAGAATCTAAGGAGCACAATAAACTTGATAAAGGCACACCAAAATAAAACATTTACTTCAGACCAATAATGTACACTCTAAAATTTGTTGTCGTTCATTTGAGAACCCCAAGTTCATGAGAAAATCAATGTCAAAAGTTCCCCTTGAGGGTCGAATTTTTTTCGCCATATGCAACCCCCGACCCGATGGTCGACTTTTTCTTTATTACTGACTTAAATGCTTCTGACGAATCTGTTAAAGAAAAAAAATGTGAGCGAAAAATCATCTTGTCCGTTACCGAAAAGTCGCGAAAGATGCAATTAAAATAATAAAATTTTTGGGTCCGAGTGAGGATCGAACCCAGTCGTCTGCGTGTCAAGCAAGTATTCCACTACAGAGCCACAATTTTTGTTGAAACTGCTTTGGAAAAAAAACACTATACGAATGTGATGTAGTGGAAGGAGTCTTTTTAATTAACGCATCATATATTACGTGGCGGAAGCTTAGAATCACGCCAGGCCAGGGGCGTAGCCAGAAATTTTTTTTCGGGGGAGGGGGGGGGGCACCTCCTTGAAATGGTCATTTTTCGATCATTATGCTATGGCGGAAAAAAAACTTCGGGGGGGGGGGGCACGGGCTTGGTGGCGCAGTGGCCACGCCACTGCGCCAGGCGTCAAAAGAGGTGAATTGAGCAACGAGCGGGTGTTTTAAAGGCCCACCCATTACAAAGCGCTCAGACATATTTTATCATAATCAGCAGCAGAAGCATCAACAAAGTGAACAGCTGCGTATGTTCGCGTGTTGCCCTACGGACGCGTAGTGGGCCCTTCTCTGATTCGCAAAAGGAATAATGGCGCAGTGGGCACTTAACAACTGTACTTGCAGTAGGCATTCAATGATACTTTGAACGCCAATGTTACGCGTACACTCGTTCGTTTCTAACGGCACGGTTGAGGCATGCATCGAGAACCGAAGCAGGCTAGCAGTTCAGAAGGCGATGCGCACGAGTCCCAATTACGCTATCGCGATCTGCTCTTGAAGGCGAAGCTCAAGCGTCCTCCAATTATTGTTTAGTTATAATGGAAAATTACAACGCTTTCTCTGTCCTTTCTTCCCAACGAGCGTGCTTAAAGCGATGAGGGGCCGGGTGATGACAAAAGGACAAGACGTGTCCGTCAGTGCCCGTCATGACCTTAAGCACTTTCTTTCCTATTCTTTCTTCGAACCCGCGGCTTATTTTCAGTTTGATCGCGAGCACGTGGCGGCATCTAAGGGCGGCCACCGTAGCTATGCAGCTCGCGATGCTCAAATCGGTCAAAAGGCGTTGGGGTATATGGCGCAGCAATTTTGGTATATGACATCAGCTGTAGAGAGCAGAGGAAGCGATTCTAGCTGACTCTGAGAATTAATTGCAAATTCCAGGCCGCGTGCTGCGCTATATAATGTCTCGCTCGCGTGTTCTCGGGTGCATCAATACCGTTCGGCAGCGCTGTCTGACCATGCTCAAAAAGCTTTGCAGCCCCGTTAACTCACAAGTAACTCCTCGTATGACGGGACGACACCCAATGAATCAGATTCTGGTTCGACAATTGAACTGCGATTTGGACGAATCGCCGCTAGACTACAGTCTTGGGCAGTAACTAGTTACTAGTAACGCGTTACCGGTAACTAGTTACTTTTTCCAGTAACTTGTAACTGTAGCTAGTTACACTTCAGTTGGAGTAACTTGTAACTGTAACAAATTACTTTTTTACACAGTAACTGCAACGGAAAATACCGTTACAGTTACTTCTGTTTTTATAACAATTTATCCAAGAGAAAAAGGCCGATGTTACACGCTTTTCAATTTTTCCAACTTTCTCTTCGCCATATCCTCCCCACCTTTCAACTTTCCAGTATAGGGCTGCCCTCGCACTTCAGGAGAAGAGGTCGCTAAGAGAAATAACTTTCCCGCAGAAGACAGTGTTCGAAGTTTACTTGTAAACCACATGTTGTAGATCAATCAAGCTGCGACTGAACAGCTTGCTAAGGTCACGTCCTGTTTTTTTGCGGGGGGGGCATATCACTCTTTATCACTTGAGCTTCTAGCTGTGTTCTTGGTGTACCGGTTCGTCCGAGGCGCCGAGCTAATCGTGTTTGACAGGGGGGCTAGAAACCAGCAGAGCGAAACGGCTCAAAGCCAGAAGTGCCGAGAACTAGCCGAGAACTAGCAGGTGGCATCCTCAGTATTAACTGGCAAAAAAAAAAAAAAAAAAAAAAAAAAAAAAAAAAAAAAAAAAAAAAAGAGCGCACTTTGATCAGTCCATTGGTCACAGACATAGGTCGGCACTTTAAGGGACTATTCACTCAAACTCACTCACCACAATTTTTTCAGCCTTCGCACCCACTCACGTTCACACTCACGTCCACTCACACTATGAGTACTCACTCACGTTCACACTCACCTCCACTCACACTCATGAGTACTCACTCACGTCAACTCACACTCATGAGTACTCACTCATACTCAACTCACCACGTTCAAATGAGTGTGAGTGAGTGTGAGTTGAGTGCACTCATGAGTGAGTGTGCCGGGCTCCATAGGTCGGCGCTTTAAGGGAGTACTCACTCAAACTCACTCACCACAATTTTTTCAGCCTTCGCACTCACTCGCGTTCACACTCACGTCCACCACTCATGAGTACTCACTCACGTTCACACTCACGTCCACTCACACGCATGAGTACTCACTCATACTCAACTCACCACGTTCAAATGACTGTGAGTGAGTGTGAGTTGAGTGCACTCATGAGTGAGTGTGCCGAGCTATGGTCACAGACATGCCCTCATAAATTTTCGGTAGGGGGGCCGCGGTTGCTGTTGCAAGCCGATGCGTCGTGGCGAATGAACCACGTCTCCAAAAGACTGCCTCTCCCCCCCCCCACCCAGGCCCGTAGCCAGGGGGGGTGGGGGCTAGCCCCCCCCCCCCCCCCCGAAATTCGGATGGAAGGGGGTGTTTTACCGAGGAAAAATAATAAAAATGGGTGTTTTTCAAGGCTTTCAACAAGTGCCCCCCCCCCCCCCCCCCCCGAAAAAAATTCCTGGTTACGGGCCTGCCCCCACCCCTCGCTTTCGTTCATGATTTAGCGTTTTCGCATTGTTTAGGTCAAAGCTATGCCCAGTCCAGCAGTGTTCAACAAGCTTTAAGAACGCGTTGCATGGTTGACTTTAGCAACCTTTCCTTTCCGCATCGTACTTTTCGATGATCCCGCACAGATCGTCCGCAGCTGTGCGGTATTTGGGCACCGTGTCTGGGTTTCGCGAACAAGTGTCCCGAGGTATAGAGGGGCTCAAAAACGGTTTGTATGACCAGCCATAGGCCTGCGCACGAGGGGGGGCAGGGAGGAGAGGACCGCCCCCCTAATCACCTCAGAGGGAAGGGGGGGGCCGCAAAGTCTGCCCCATACATTGCCTTAATACGGAGGGGGTTGCGACGATGACGTACTTTCACCCCCCCCCCCCCCGCCCCCCCGACGAGGTCTGATACCCCTTGGAGAACATACGGAATAAACTCAATGGACGTCGTCTTCTCTCCTTGCGCATTCCTCGTTCCTCTTTGTGCGTTTTTATTAAATAAATTCTCTCATTTTGTATGTAATCAATTCGTTATTTTACACGGTAACGGAAAAGTTAACGACGTTACTTTTTAGGGGTAACTAACAAGTTACTTTTGTAAACTCGGTGACTGTAACTGTAACAGTGTTACTTTTTACTGGTAACGTGCCCATGACTGCTAGACTCACTTGCACAAAGCAACCGACACGCACTTCCATTGCGCATGCGTGCTAAGCGATTGAGCGCGCTTAAGAAAACTACGGTGGTGCGTGCACCCGGAAAGCGAACATATGAACGAGATACCTAAATTAATACATCATATAATCGCCAACGAGGAGGACACGGGTTTTAGTGCGTCCCCACAACAGGAAACTCAACCACAGGGACATCGTTTCTGTCAGTCAGCGCCTGCACGGAAACAGGCGCCCCGAGGAGCAGTAAACGAGAAACAGAGCGGTCACTCTTGAGAGATTTGAAACCAGACGGCCATTTGTTTTACAGTCGCAATAAGCGGGAACCTCCCGAAGGACGAAACCGAAACTAGCCGCGGCATTCTCGCGCGCGACCGGATGCGCAAGTGATTGCCGGCGCACCACTGTAGTAAAACATTACAAAAAAAAAAAAAAAACGAAGAGGCATTGGCGCAAGAACAAAATTTCATGTATTCCCACAACGTGGCAGAACATGCCAAGAATAAAAATTGATCGAAAAGGCGCGCTTTTTAAACATACACGCGATGATGTACATTACGTCATTGACCATATTCAAGGGCTAAAAGGGTTTCCCGCATAAATATCCGATGGCGACGTCAGGGATTTCAAAGTGCTTTTTCGTATTTTGGCCTCATTGGCTCAACGAAATTTCCTGAAACCTATTATGCTCCGTCTCTGGCGCTCTAGGAAGACAATACTTCATTTTTACCGATTAGTAACTGCGGAGGTCCTAGTAGGCTCCGTCAAAATTTATGACGTCATGGCAAATGGTGGGGGAACTTCAAAGCGCGTCACCCGCGCTTTTCTTTCCTCACATTTTCTTGCAGCAAATGTGGTATTTTTGGTATTGTGAGAGTAATTCCCATGAAACACAAGCTGTTTCGCACGCCTTGAACGGCTAGCTAAAAGGTCTAATAGATGTCTTTGGTCAAGTCATTCTGTAGCCTTGTACGGATCCGTCGGATAGCCGTGCTATTGTTACGCGAAAAGATGTCGAAAAATAACGTCTTGACAAGACCTAGCTAAGACGTCTTTTAGACGTTTTTTTCTAGACGTTTGAGGAAATTTGCTGTAATCGCTTTAGAAATGCAAAACGAGCTATTATAACTGTCTTTGCGGCGTGTTTGGTCGGCAGACTGACGGCTACCATGGGAAGTTGCAGACTGAAAGGACTGAAATGAGATCCCGCGGGAGCTCTTACCTGTTTTTCTCCTATTTCCTGTCAGACGTCGTGCAGGTGACAAACAATCAGGCAACATTACTAACATACCTGTTCATCCACCCAAGTCCTCACTGTGACATCTATAAATTTTCGACGTTGAGTTTACTCGCGTCCATTGTGGACCGAATAAAGTTGTTTCACTCACTCATGCTACAGTGCCATGTGCCGCGAAAATTAATGGCTATTTCGGTACGCCACATATATCCAATTTTCATGTAGAACACATCGGTTTATAATAAATCTGAACACGCAGAGGATTAACACGTACTTCATGCATGACGTTTAGTGTATGGCGCATAAATAATCATGCTTATCAGCAGCAATAAATTATTCCGTGATGTTGTAAAAGCGGCTTTATTAATGAATGAAGCACAACCGAATGTGACACAAAATACGACAGAAGGTGACCGCACAAGGTGAAGCTCATTGCCGCGGCAGCAAGATAAATTCAAGTTCCACATGAATACACTCAAGGTCCCGTCAAATAAACTGCACTGGCTTCCACATTAGCTGGCACGCGGTCTCAGGCCCAATGTCTTGTACAAACAGCAGTGAAGAAAAGCTGAATACAAAAAAAAGCAAGTAAGCTAGGTATGATTTACAACAAATAACAGAGTATCAATTCATTCTAAGGGCCGATTTCCAATTACAGATGTGATTAAATGCTGCCATGTATTTATAAACGACAATCAATCATAACTGAACCCACAAAGCGAGGCACCTATTGTAAAAGCGTTGCACATTGTCAGCAACATGCCGAACATGGTTGTAAGCAAGCAATTGAGCACTCGCACGCACACACCCACACACGAGATGCAACTTGTAGATGTCCTTTGCTGCAACCCGCAGAAGAAAAAGATGACCACAAATATGGCGAGTCAGCCTGGCTTACGACTCGCACCGGCGCGACCTTCATATATACATAGTAAAAAACAGCGCGAAAACAACAAAGACGAGACAGATAAAACAGGACTAGCGCTGACTAACAACAACTGCGTTTTGTTTTGTCCCCTTCCCAGAGGCGTATAAATTTGGATGCAAAAATAAAGGCAGTTGTTGGTAATCGGCGCTAGTCCTGTTTCATCTGTCTCGTCTTTGTTGTTTTCGCGCTGCTTTTTTACTATGAATGTGTACCAAACAAGCTCAAGTTCAAACGCTTCTCAACTTCATATATAGTTTCTCGTTCGACGAAGATTCAACCAATTCAACCACCATCAAGGAACGGTCATATCTTACGTTTTAATTACAAGACAGCTAAAAAGTTTAGTAATGACGAAAAGTAAGGGGCACTTAATTTCACTTGCCGAAAAAAAGTACATTATCGGGAACGTGCGATGTTCCGAGTTGCCACGAAGGTGGCTAGCAGATCCGGCCATTGTTGTGACGAACCGTCGGCGAAAACACACAATAGAGCTTGTTTCACGAAACACTGATGGAAAATATATGCGGAAAACAGTAAAAGCACAGTTACTTGATGACGAATAACAGTCAGTTATCCGCACAGAAAACCTGGAAACGCCACACAAAACGCCAAACGATGACCGCCGGACCGTTACGGGGGCAAGGATAAGTTTCAACATGAGTACCGCGTACCGCCGAAGCCGAAAGCGAGAAGCGTGCTGGCTTCAATGCGCGTCTGCGTTTTGCTCCTGTTGTCGGTCGCAGTTGCCTGAACGTGCTGCTGGAGGCATCGTTATCATATGAGCGCCTTGGCTTGGAAAGAATATGCTTACCCTACTGTGGATATATCTACAGGTGCACTAGCGTTGCGGTGTAAAACCAATCATTTTGGGGGGTTTCTTAGCTGCGTCATTTGTTAGTAAAACCGACGGTCACCGCTCTTTTGACATGACGTTTTGGCATTTTGGCGCATCCCGACAAAACATTCGAAGAATCGTTGAGGTTAGTCGCGTGCTCGCACTACAAAATGTCTAAAAAATGTCTCGAAGTACAGACGTTATGAACTTGTTTGGCAGCACCGGCTCTCGTAGTTGTTAAAAGGCTAATAAACTGTAAGCACATTTGAGGCGCAGAACCTACATTTTTGAAAATGTCTATTTTAAGTTTTCCCGTAGAACATGACGTCTAGAGCCGTTTGTAGCCGTTTCGAAACGTCTTTCAGAGGTTTTGTGTTTCGTGGGTTTACTACCGTAAAATTCCGGGCAACCGCCCCACCCCCCCCTCCCCCCATACGGTGAAAGATAATCGGACAAGAGGCAGTCACATTAAGATTGATTCAAACCAAATCCTATGCCACTCCCTTTGTGCTCAACAAAATTGACGGGGATTTTCCCGCGGAATGTAAACGTTGTGGGCTGTGCCCCAACCAAAGGGCCTGGGATCTCAACTGTGAGGAGGACTGGAGGCGGCGCATATCGAGTGGAAGTCCTCCAAGATCAACTACTAGGCCGCCCGGAGAGCTCATGCCATCGGGAAAGCCTTTGGTCTACCGGTGCGCACCTGGGCGGAGCCACCGACTTAGCCTGGGGGCTTTGCCCTCGGGCCGTAGTTTCTCTGGACCACTATAAAGTTGTGATGCCATGCCATTTGGAGGTGGGTGGGGGGGCTTGCTCGGATCGTGGACCATTGTTCGAGATGGCGGTGGAAGAGCCACTAAGAATAGCGCACGCATGTGCGTATAATGAAATGCTTTATTGAATGCGCATGAATTTACTGTTTTTACTGAAATGGAGGGAATCCTCGTGTGAAATTTCATGCGTTATAACAATGGGGGAAATACGTTCCTCAAATGTTCCGACAATTTGCTGGATATCTCTCACAACTTGTGTTCGTTGATCCGCTGCTGCAGGAGTCTGTAGATCTTTTCTGCGTGGGCGCAGCCATATTGCCAAGCGGGCGGCGCCGTCTCCTGCATGGTCTGGTAACCCTCTGGCTCGTGCGAAGCCAGACGTTTGTATGGCTCTGCAATTGCAGTCGCGAATTTCGTATCAAGTGGATGCAGTCTAGGTAAGAAATGAGTCTGTGAGACGTACTGAAAAGGCTTGATCCGTTCAGTGTCGATGATGTTGTTTTACGGTGGCGCGAACGGGTGATGTCATATTTTCGGCACTGTCTTTCTGTTGGAAAACCACCCAAAAAATTCTGACTCGTCCGAAAGAAAATGCTGGCACCCTTCGGGGATATAATGAATTTTTTATGCTAATATTTTAGTTTTTTTTTCATTCACTCTTTGTTTAGGTTGTAACACCGACTACCGCTCGTACATTCGGTCGTGCGTGAGCGCACAGTCTCGATTTTGTGTGAAATGACCGTTTATTTTTCGTTCGTTTATTGCCCTCAGGTGTAGACGAAATTACAGTTGTTCACAGGAAGGTGCTGGTATATAAAAACGATACTGATGTTCACATGCCCGCGGGCTTCTTCCTTTTTTCTCTATTTCTCTTTTTTTTTCTTTCTTTGAGAAATTCGCGATATTTGATTGGCTTTCGGCGGCGATAAGGTGAAGATGGTTAGAGTTTCTGCTGCCGGTGAGGCACGAAGCGCGCTCGGGCTAGAGCCTATATGATCAGGCATCGGAGGTGATTCGTTTTTATTATTTAAAAAAAATAATTTTGTCCTGTTTTTGCGAAATTCTTGCTGTCGTTTCGCAAAGCAAAGCAGCAAAATTAGCAGTCACAACTCGGTTTTTTGTTTCGTCGCTTAGAAGAGAATTGACTATGTTGCATATCAATGCCGGACTTGTTGAACTCATTTCTTGATCACCGAAAAAATTATCTTCCTGAAGTATTAATCAAAAGTTGTTCTACACACGAAGTGACGAAACTTTTTTTTTTCTTTTCTTTTTTTTTCCTCTGTTCGGCTTTCATATCGCATATCGTCTACGATCCACCCCGCTGTCTTGCGGAAGTTGTAACCCCGTGACAAGGATCTCCCCACGTCCTTTTACTGTGGTACAGTGTACTAGAAGAGGGCAGTGAGCTTACTCCACCGCTCCTCTGACGCAGTTGGCGTCGCATAGGAGAGGTGGCGCCACAGGCAACTTCAATAGATGCTTCGCTTGCAGAAGCTGCTCGCCGCTGTCCGCACGTTAGAGTTGCGACGCACGTTCCTTTGATATTTAAAATAAACTTGCTTGTATAGACCGCTCTCTGACTATATTGAGAGCGTATGTTGCTCTCAGTTCGCCTTTTCCCCCCTGTTCTTTTGCGATAGAGTTTGCCGAAAGTCAGTCCGATGGCAGCCAAAGCTACCGATGCCTTTCTCATTTTTAGTGCGATGCAGTTAAAGCTTTGCTTTTTTTTTTTGCGCACTTCAGTTCTTTGCATATTTTGACAAGCACTATATTTGTTTAGGCCACATCGTATTTGCCCCAATGTAGCATCTCGCGGAAAAGGACGATGTACCCTTCAAAATATACGGTTTCATGCGATGTAGACCCTAAAATGATTTTGTTTCAAGATTATGCCTTGCCTTCCACCATGGAATTAGAAAACAGTGCACGCACGCTCCTTAAAAATACAGGTATGCTGGCTGGGTTTGTGCCTTTGCTATGCTAAAACGAAGTTGTAGCTTAAATATTTTTCGTTCCACTTTGGTTGTTGCACATGACCGAGACAGTAGTTTTGTGGGGGGTTATTATTAATTATCATTATGCAGTTACACGTCTGTTATGCATATTTACAGTGCCATAATGGTAAACGAAATTAAGATACACACGAAGCTCGTGTTTTTGACACGAAGCTCTTATTTGCAAGAACTGAAGTACAACATCCAGCCATTGATGCACTTTATTCACTTCATGTTTAACGACTCACCTTCAGCTTCTTGGCCCTCTGCCGCTTTCCTGCTTTGTCACTGTTCAGTCCTTTCACATCAAAATGAAGACGTGTGACAACGTAAAAAAAATTACTTTTGCTGTGAGGATAGCAGCGGGCACACTGCAACCACTTTCTCGGAGAGCACTTCGGCATTAGCGGTCAACACGGCCGCGCGGTATACGACACCGACGGGGTCAGGAAAATTGTGCTTGCTCCAGTATGGCAGGGACATACGTAGAATTTTTTTTCGGGGGAAGGGGGGGGGGGGGGCATGGGCTTGGTGTGCCACCCCTTGGCTATGCCACTGCAGTACGGTGAGGGCACTTCTAAGAAATAAAACCGAGTTATATCATCAGATGGTGAAGATGTAGACACTTTTGGGCATCATTCACAGCCTGCATCAACAGCGTCGTCGGTGTGAGTAAGCGGTAGACACCGCATTGTCGGAAGGACAGAATTCGGGATTTTACTGTCCGTCTGAAGTCTCATATATCTTCTTTATACGAACGGTCCTCTCTTGCGTAGGCTCCTCACTAAGATGCGTTGGCAGATTGGGAAGGATCGTCGGCACAGCATATAGGTGCCGAGAATGGGTACGGCCACGAGCAGGGCCGTACCCAGGAATATTTTTCGAGGGGTATTTTTTGTGTAGAACGGCAAACTTCGGCCACTGGTGGTCGATGTAAAGGAGTGTAAATACTTTAGTATCACCCGAAAAGTTAACGCATTAAAAAATTTCGGGGGGTGTCAGACCCCCCTCAACCCCTCTCCATTTACGGTCCTGCCCACGAGGTACCCGCACTTCTTTTCCCTCGATATTGTGCACATATTCTCTAAGCACATAACGTAGCTCGAAATGAAGCTCGCACACTGCGCTGTCTTCCAGGTGCTTGTCCGCTCTGTGCAGGTTCTTTTCTCAATCTTTACGCTTGTTCTGATCCTTCGGGACCCCAAACAACGACAGATTCGGCCCACCCTTGATGTACACGTAGCCTGTATTGACATCCAGGTGCGTAGCAGTGATTTTGCCGATGTTGCGGCATGGCTCAGGCACTAAAAAGCATACTAATCTCTTGCGTGTTGCATACGGCTAAACGCTGCCGGAAAAAAAAAAAGTTGGTGCGGCAACGTCCACAGCCATGAAACGTGTCTCGACAACTGCTGCTCTGCAAGAGCTAGCCGGCTCTCTGGCTCTCTCAGGCAACGCTCCTCCAAACTCCTATTGATGGCGATTCCAGCGCCACCACCCGGGCGAAGAGAGAAGCACACACTGGCGACGTTCGTGGAGCCACGCCACGACATAACCTGCGCCGGAGAGTAAGCCCACTGCCCTCTTCTAGTACACTGTAACTGTGGTGTTCGTTGAATGTCCGGGTTGCACAAGGCCGGTGCGGAGCTCATGTTAAATGTGTGATGCCGGTTACCCCGCTGCGAAGGGAGGGAATTGTTGTCCGTGCTAATAACGCAACATAAACTGCAGCGATAACCGCGTTGAGCCTAGCTATCAGGCTAATCCTTAGACCACGCACATCATATTAAAACATAATAATAAAAGGAAACGAAAGCAACACAGGTAGCTACCCAGGAATGTTAATTCACGAGTGGTGCTTAGATTTCTGGCATTTTACCGGACAGGATCATACTTGACCGCTTATGTTTTTTCACCAATTTGGCCATATTCACTTATCATTTTACTACATGGAACGCTTGGAATTCTGGATAAATTGCGGCACTTGCCGATTTAGAGCCTGTAACGTACCACAAACGATGTGCCTTGAAGAGTACGCAGCTGAAAACACTACGCGTTTGGTGATGCACGTCGCATATTCACACAGCTGTTTTGTTGTTTTCTGTAGTTGTTGGAACAAAAAAAGATTAGGAGTGGCTTAGCTCGGCTATGCCAGGATATACGTAGCGTGGGCTACGGACGGACGGACGGACAGATGGACGGACGGACAGATGGACGGACGGACTGACGGACGGACAGACAGATGGACGGACAAGCGAGCGAGCTCTCGCGAGTCAAGCGCCAGCCCACTAGTGACACGTCACTCCAGGAGCTTCCAGGCCTTCTCCGGTGCGACACGAACGTTCGCGGCTGGCCTAGTAGCTAGAAGCACCGCGAAACTCACCGCCAACGCCATAAGAGAATACGAGAGGAAAGAAACGCTCACTGAAGAAGAAAAAGCTCAAATCCACGTATCCTGGTTCCCAGCGCACATGGGCCAGATACCGGGACTCAACCACTGCAACCCCAACGAAGAGGTCAACCGCCTGGCGCGTGAACTCACACGCCGCGCCGCGGACAATGACCCCTCCAGAGGTGGGCGGTACGAGAATCTCAGTAGTCAGGACCAAGCACTCACATACCACGAGATCACTTCACATTACCGGGGACAAAGACGTGCCTTGCCAGCGCCGCACCCAAAACTTAACAAAGCACAAGCACTAACGCTAAGAAGATTGCAAACGCGCACGTACATAACACCATCCACCATACACAGAGTCGACCCCGACACACCACCCACATGCTCGCTTTGCGGCCATCCCTACTGTAACTTCGAGCACATGCTCTGGCTGTGCCCTACCCACAGCGCATCACACCTCAACACCCAAGAGGCTTGGCAGGAAGTCCTCACGAGCAGCGACTACAAACAGCAACTACAGGCGGTCCAGAGGGCCCGGGACATCGCTACAAGCCTTCGGCTGCCAGCGCCATCCTGGGCGGAGCCCCCAGGCTGACTTAGGGGTCCTAACGGTCCCTACTCGGCCTCCTCAGGATATTTTGAATAAAGTCAATCTCACTCACTCACTCTCCGGTGCGCCAGCTGTGCGCCGTGTGTCGTCACTGCTCCACGGGCATGCGCGGCACGGCTCTTACGCGTGGCTCGATAAGCCACGCGAAACTGCTCAAACCTCGGCCAGTGTAGCTTACGGTACAAAAAACAGCACAGTGGTTTCCCGTTCACCTTCCTGTGGCTGATATCGCAATAGACGAGAAGAAAATCCGCAGGTCTATTTAAAACATGCAAAAATTGTTCGACAACGCCACTAATCCTTAGCACCAGCCCGCACACTCCCCGCACTGTACCGCCGTCGCGCACTATCCAGAAAGGAGGAAAGCGCTGGTTGCCAGACCTGGTCCTCCTCTCCCGATGCAAAGGTCTATAGTAAAGTCCGTAGATTTTTTTCAAGAGGGAAAAATCTGAGAAACTTTTGGAGAACAGGTTGAAAAGTTTTTTAGAAGAACTTCTTGCTGGGCGAGTTTGGTGCATGTCTGTGGTGGGAATCGTTGCGCATACAGTCGCACGAACACAGGAGGGAAAAGACAGAGTAAATGGAGAGCTCTTTCCGTTTACGTTGTCTATTCCTTCCTGTGTTCGTCCGACTGAATGCGCAACGATTCCCACAACAGGTTGAAAAAAAGTGGTGGGAGGGGGAGGAGGAGGGTGAGGGGGGCGCTTGCTCGCTCACTTGCCGCATATTTCCAATCTCCCGAAAAGGGAAGGGTGCGCTTATACTAGAAAAATATCTGCTCCATGAAGGACGTTTAATCGAACTAATTGTTTGTCGACTTCGAATGGCCACACGCACATCGCTCACATTCTCTTACTGAAGCTTCGGAAAGGCGTGCCTCGTTCCTAGATAGCTCGGATCACGTCCCGTGCCCTGGTGACCAGCCGTATAGCTCATCCTAGAGGCAAGAGCTGGTTAAGACTTGTTGGTGTGGTATTGGTCCTTATAGGGTAGAGTCAGGAGAATGTGGCCTTAGTGGAGTTCATGTGGTGTCCTCCTATTATTGTTGCAAAGACCTCGGAATTAACGTCCTTTATAGGAACGCTTTAAAGTTTACTTATCTCGCGGATGCCTTATTTCTGCGTGGACCTGGACCATAATATTGACGTTCCATAGACAGGCCACTAGTTTAACCACTTGTTAGCTGAACCATTTGTTTGTAGTACTAAGCTACAAGGAAATCCATGAGGTTTTATAATAAAGGTTTCTCTTTAAGAACCTTTCCTTAGCAAGAAAAGTACGTTGACATACTGCATGTTTGTATACCCTCGGTTCTTCCGCTTGTCCATTACTTCGCCCTTGCGTTGCGAACGGGTAGCTGCCCTGGTTAGCTAAATCGATAAAGCGACTTGCCGCGGGACAGACAGGCAGGCAGACGGATGAACTTTATTTGCGTCCTGGGAAGAGGGTTTCTAAGAACCCACCGAGGGCATCACCCGCGACGGGATCGGGAACCTTTGGTTCCCGATTGCTTCACAGACTCCCTGGACCGCCCGGAGTTGCTGCGCAAGGTCTGGACTTGCAATGCATTTCAAGAAGTCCGTATCGTTGACGTGACGCCCCGGGAAGGCGTCAGTTCGAATTCCTGACCAGAACGAAGTTTTCGCCAATTAAGAATTCTTTTATTATTTGAAGAAAGCGGTGTGTGAATATAATGTGCAGAGATCACTGAATAGTCGCATAGTGTATTGAATAAGAGGACACATAATATATAACAATAGCACTGTTTGGTGATGCCATATGATGAGACTGTGAATGCCGTCCGCAAAAAAGATAACCCAATAATGAAACACGCTGGTTTTCACGCACCTGGTTCACGAGATGGCTCAGGCGCAATGAATGCTGCGCACTTACGTGTGCTCTATACGCTGTTAACGTGGACTGTGGGCTTGCGTAGCAGAACTGTGCAGTGTACGCAATGTCGGGTTTCAGTGAAGTAAAATGAGACAAGCAGCATTGTAAATGCAGAAACGAAGTTTGGCAGGCTCATGTCTGTCGCCCACGATGGCGACCATGCAAAAAGAAGTGTCGCTTGACTGCGCCATCAGGACTGTCGCCCATTCCCGGCACCCGAATCCACCTCCTGTTAATGTGGTTACCAGGAAAAACAGGCACATTTTAAAGTAAAATACAAAAAGAATGACCAGCCATTCCACTCTGGGAAAGTGAACGACCAGTGAAGCTGTTTTTAGCACGCGACACAGAGAGGCACTGGATTTGGAACCTGAGAAGATCGCACACCCTGCAACTACAGTGCCATGAAATTTTCATTTTATAACCGATAATGGCTATAAACGGGTTGCACGAAAAAAAAAACAAAGTAGGGGGGACAGCAGGCTGCTTTGAGAAAACTATATCAAATACGATAGGCCAACAGACATCAGTGACACGGATAAGAAAGCTGCCGATTTTTAGATGTGAAGCATCTTATGGCGAAGCTTAATCCGGTGGTGGTGGTGTGCGGCGTGGCCTCCCTTACTGCGCATGCGCAAACCCTTTCACACACAAAAAAAATTAATATAAAACCTCCTTTCCCCCCTCTCTCTCCTCTAGGCATCCCTGCCCGCGGCAACCACACCCTCACTGCGCATGCGCCTCCCCTCCTCTCTGCCCTCCTACGCTCCCCCCCTCTCTCCTCTAGGCATCCCTGCCCGTGGCGTCCACACTCCCCACTGCGCATGCGCGTCCCCTCCTCTCTCTCCTCTCCTACGCTCCGCCTCTCTCGCCTCGCGACGCCGACGCAGGCAGCGTCTGCTAGCGAGTTTCTTGGTTGAAAAAACCGACTGCTCGCGCTGCACAACCGTTCACTGGCCACTCCGTATATATGGCAATGGATTTTGACCTGCAAGGTGGTGCCGGTGGGAGATTTCTCCTGTGCGTTGTTGAACAATAAAAAATTGGAAGGACACTTTGTACATTCTAAAGTGTGTTCGGCGAAAGCGTGTGGCCGTTTCCACTGACTATGCCATGTCTTTTTTTCTTTTACACTCTCAGTGGTATAACACGCAAAGCGAATTTGTGCGTGTTTTCTTTTTTAATTTTTTTACCGCGAGTCGCAGCGAGACGCGAGACTAATCTTCCTCCGTTCGCATGCGTTAGTATTTTCTCGCGCTTTGTGCATCGTGCAAATGCCATAGCGTTCCAGCGCTTAAATTCACGGGCCCTTTGTGAATTCGAAGGTGTATTCCGTGAACGCCTGTGTCCATTGAGACGGCGTCGGTCAGAATGATTGCAAACGCTGGGCACAGCGAAGTTACGCAAGCAAAGGGTGAGCGCTGTAGAGCCCGACGCGACCGGCGTCCGTTTGCGCATCCCGGCGGCCACCTGGCTTCCGTGCCAGAGCTCGGATGGACGGGACGGACGGACATGGACGGACGGACAAACGGACGGACAGACAGACAGACAGACAGACATACAGACAGACAGACAGACAGACGGACGGACGGACAGACGGACGAACAGACAGACGGACGGACAGACGGACAGACGGACGGACACCGGATGGACGGACGGACGGGCGGACGGACGGACACCGGACGGACGGACACTAAACGGACGGACGGACGGACGGACGGACAGACGGACGGACGGACAGGCGGACGGACAGGCGGACGGACGGACGGACGGACGGGCGGACACCGGACGGATGGACGGACGGACGGACGGACACCGGACAGACGGGCGGACGGACGGACGGACACCGGACGGACGAACGGACGGACACCGGACGGACGGACGGACGGACAGATGGACGGACAAACGAATGGACGGACGGACGGACGGACAGACGGACGGACGGACGGACGGACGGACACCGGACGGACGGACGGATGGACGGACTGACGGACTGACGGACGGGCGGACGGACGGACGTACGGACGGACGGACACCGGACGGACGGACACCGGACGGACTTACACCGGACGGACGCGAGCATGAGACATTAAAGGCTTTCGCCTTAAAATTCGCAGCGTGCGCGTTAACTAAAAGCGGACTGCGGGTCTCTGTGTCCAGTCGGAGTCTTCTGTCTCTCATTGCCCATTAGCAGCGATTGGCATGTTCCACTAGGAAACACCGCTCCATCACTGCGTGCTTTGCGCCTCCCCAGTGTTCTCTCCTGCGCAACGCTGCGATGAGCGCCAGCGTCCACGCCGCCGCCAGTGTAAGCGTTAGCGCCCGCTGCTTCACATCTACACATGGTTCCCTTTTTTGGACATGCTGGAAAATTCGGACGCTTTCGCGGGACCGCCAAAAGCCCCAGAGAGCCAATGTATGACAACGTCTGAAGTTTCGGACTCTGGGACTCTTCGAAGTTTGAACTTTTTACTCAAATTTAATGTCCCAAAGGGCATTAACAGAAGCCACCACTGCTCCCGCGCAGTATCGAATTTTGTAGGTCAGGTTTGCCGCGATGCCATAGGGCTACGCGGTGAAGCCTATCAATAATCCGTAGAGGCACTGGGGCACATTTGGGCTGCGGGTGGGGGTCCAGCAGCTAGAATTTTTCAAGTTTTCTTCTGTCTATTCAGAGATTTCGCATTCCATTACCTTTCAGCACGAACACCCAACAGTCAAAATTCATTGTTGTAATCGATAATGCGGCATGCGGGCATTGGTGTAAGCGGGTTATTTTACCATAGAAAACATACAAATGTTGATGGGGCAGCAGCTTTTCGTTGTTATAACCGATATATTGTTAAAAACGGTATCGTTATAAGTGGGTTCGACTGTATATCCGAAATGACTGTTCAGAAAGCCCCTTTCGAATTTAGCGTACTCTCCATTAAAGCTTTATATTTGAGCAGCATGCGTCTTCTTGGCGCGACGCGCGTCTTCTAGTCTGGCTTGCCGCATGCACTTTGCGTATTGTGAATGATCTTAATTGGTCTTTTCATAATTGTTGCGGGGTTCGCCCAATTTGTGTTGCTCACATGTTCCTTCTCGCGGATGACTGTATCATTTTTAGTGTACCAGTACTGAGTAGTTGGGTTTACCCGAATTCTGTCGCGCATACCTGCGCTAGGTTGCTTATTACTGATTTTTCTTTAATTTATAAAACCTACACTTAGGCGTAGTACTACGCGGCGTTATAAAAACACCTACAAATTCGTTTGATGTAGAGGTTCTTGCACACACACATTCACAGCCTAGCCATATCGAGCTTCGCTGTAAAACGTAATCACAATGGTTTATGCTAATTGCCATGCCTAGTGACCAGTCGCGTAAATCGCGGGGGGGGGGGGGGGTGATCCTAACTCCCCTGGTATTTAGGCTAAGTGGAAAACCCTTCCAAGTGTCCCCTCCCCCCCTCCACCCCTTGAGATTTACCTTTCAAACATTTACTTTATTTGCTTGACAGTAGAGCATAGCGCGCACTTCTTAAAATTAGGTGCAAAATCTGAAGCCCATCTAAGGAGTAGAAACGAAGTACATGAGTGAAAGCTGTTTTATTGCGATAGCAATTATATGGACACTCTCGGCTGGTTTTTGCCGTCGGCGTCGCCGCCGTCTTCGTCCGCCGTCGTCATCCCCCGTATATGTATATATATAACCGGCCCCGCCCATCGTTCGTGAGCGTGAAAAGACGCGGGGGGGGGGGGGGGTCCTCGAGCAACCTTCGATTTTACGAGCGCGGTCATCGCGGGCGGGCGCGTTATCTCCCCTTCTCGGCGGCCGACAGCGGGGGGCCGGTGTACCCTTCTACGTGCTGCGCTCTCAACGCGAAGAGAATGTGGTGAGCAGTGTCCCTGGAGCGGCCGTATGCTCTTAAAGCAGCGTTTTCTAGAGTTGCGTGAGATCGGATCCAAAAGAGTTAGCTGCCAGCCTCACTTCGTATAACATTACAATTTGTTGCTATCGCATTCACTGCTTCACCCTTGCGGTGAAACTGTGACTTTTTTGTTTCAAAAGTAACTGCAGAGGTAGTGCTTTGTGAAATGCTATGTGCGACTTCTGACGCGCCGTAGAAGTTAATTACGCTGGCCTTTGCAGCGCAAAGTAAGTAATCTCCGATCGTCTACCGTTATTTGTTTTGCAGACGATTTAGTGGAAGCCATTGAAAATGAAGTATGAATGCAATTGCTCGAATGTGATTGTTTTATCTAAAAAAAAAATCACTGCTCAATATCAACATGCTTTAGAAGAAAGGTTCCAGGGGTAACACATGGGAACCTAACAATGTACACCCTGGAGATTTGGGCGACTTGGTACGAGTTCATTCTGGTCGAACTGCGCAGTGGGACGAGTGTCTTGCCTATCTCTTCGTGTCTCGTCCCACTGCGCAGTTCGACCAGAATGAACAATATACACCATTGGAGTTGAAGTTAAAGGAAAGCTGTTTTTAGCAACGAGAAAAGTGCTAGCATATTCACGTGATGGTTTAACCGGAATGACATATTAGCTAGCAATATGCTACAACCTACATCTACGATTACGAGTGAAAAACAGCGCTAGAAAGACGGGACAACAAAGGACACGCTACCCTTGTCCCGTCTTTTTTACCACTGTTTTAAATGCGAAGCATTTCTTGGCGAACTTCGGCGACCTTGAGCGTATCTATCTATCTATCTATCTATCTTTCTATCTATCTATCTATCTATCTATCTATCTATCTATCTATCTATCTATCTATCTATCTATCTATCTATCTATCTATCTATCTATCTATCTATCTATCTATCTATCTATCTATCTATCTATCTATCTATCTATCTATCTATCTATCTATCTATCTATCTATCTATCTATCTATCTATCTATCTATCTATCTATCTATCTATCTATCTATCTATCTATCTATCTACCCCTTGAGATTTTTCTGGACTTACGCCACTGCTAGTGACCGGAGAGCCTTAGATAGGAGGATACGTCTCTTGAGGAGACGGACGTAGTAATTCGCTCAAATTCGTGTTCGGCACCAGGAAACAGTTGAAGGGAGCTCTGTACACCGACGTCGTCATCTGTAGTTCATGTTATTTCAGTTTGTTTTATTACACTTATTTACAAGCCTTCCAGAGCGCTCAGCACCATTCTGGTCAGGTCTTATAATGTTCGTACGGCGAATAAAGACACTTTTTGAAGCGTTTAGTCTATATTCCCATCAAATATGCTCGAGCCTGCCAGAGTTCGTTCCGTCGCTGGCGCACCGCCTTCAGAATCGGTAGTGAATAGCGCGAAACATCGAATCCGCCTTTCATCCATTGAGAGCGCTCTAAGTTGGCTTGGTTCAGAACTTGTTACACTTCATTCACGGCGACAGTGAATCAGATGCATGCAAGTTGCGTAGCCGTCAGTCTTCTGGCTAGTAGCAAACGTCTGAACGCCTGAAGTATCACCTCTTTCAGCACAAAGCATCCTTCAGCATCACGCCGTCGGAAGGCGTCGTAGCAAACTGTGTTTTTTGTTATCCATCGGCCTGTACGAATCCCTCTAATGGGAGCAGAGTTCTTGTTTCGTTGTTTTGGGCTTGCTTTTCTTCCATCGCTCTTTCTCTCTCTCTTGTACAATCATTCCAACTCCTTTTCCACGAATACCGTTCAGGGTAGCAAACCGGACACACATCTGGTTAGCCTTTCTGCTTTCTCTTGATCTTATTGTTTTGCTCATGGAAACATCGCCAGCTGTATGTCCAAGTTCTATAAGTCCACGCACGCAAGAGCTCTGCTAGGTTGGCAGGCATCGTGCTCGGCCACATAACATCGCTCGGTGGTCCGTACGAGATGGTACACGAAGTGTCGTATTCATCCTTCGCCTTCTCGATGTCGAAGCACTTCAGCAGCCGAAGACTAGCCGCACCTGCCAGCTTTCAAGTCCTCCCACAGGCTCTTTGTCTCGGTTGCCGTCAGCTCGTGCTGGGCTAGGACAGTTCCGTACAACGAACACAGTGTCTTCTTACCGCGGCTCTTCTTCCGGTGGTTGTGGAACCTGGGCGCGCCCTCCAGCGCGATGGCGTTGCTTCCGGCGACGACGGGTGCCCTTTCTCGGCACATGCCGGTCACGTACACGTCCTCGAAGGGAAAGATGGGCGCCACCTGAGCGGCCGCGTACAGAGGCCCGACGGCGTCGCGAGTCACGGCGTACGCGAATCCGCTCACAAAGTCCGGCAGTCGCGCCTTGGCGAACAGCTGCGGCGAGGTGAACCACTTGCTGGCCCGGTTCCGGTTGGGTCGGAACCCTTTCATCAGGTAGCCGATGATGGCCTCTCCGGCGCAGCCGGGACTTCGAGGCCAGGTGCTTCCGCAGAGCGGCGAGGTTCACGAACGCATCGTCATCGGCCTTCACCATGTACCTGCGCAAGAAGGCGAACACCTGTCAGTTGAACTGAAGGCAGCGAGCCGTTCTTCTTTTAAAATTTGACATCTCTAAAATGAGATTCAGAGGTAAGACGAAGTAATTAGATAGCAGAGGAGAAAACAAGTTGCTGCGTTTCGGCGCGCGATCTCGCATGCTCAGAAGTACGCGTGCGATGTTATCAGGCTGTCTTCATGACCACTTTTTTGCGCACTTGTGTACGTGTACTGGATATGGCTGCTGTAAAAAAAAGAGCCATTAGACCAACTTCTAAATCTTCCTAGCTTGCGCTCACAGCAACATTATGTAGGCAGCTAAGAAATGCAATATGTCATAACTTTATAACCGCATGCTTGGTCGGCTACATAGTTAACACACTAACACAACAAAAAGGACAACACATTGGCATTACTAGTGACGCTCCAAGAAAACGTAAGCTCATATGTACAGCACTTCTCATTACGAACATTGGCGCGTTACAGGTTGCCGCAGGAGCTATGGGACAAACGGATGCTTCCTTTCAAGTTCCTGCCTCACTTAACCAACTTTATTCAAACATTAATGCAAATCTCACGTTTGTTCGCTTTAAAAAATTACGCGAAAATGTTTTTTAAAGAAAACTTGAACGTTGCTTACACCGGCGCTGTATCGCCTACCCTACAGTCTTTAAACACTATGCAGGTACCGACTTATCTACACGTAATGAACTACCCTTCTTTCTGTTATATTCATGTCCTTTTGATAATCGCCGTCATAGCATGTTTGAGCGTCAGGCTGCTAAGCTGAAACATCGCGTGTTGGATGCCCGGCCACGGCGATTTGATGCGGCGAAATACAATGACAACCGTGTGGTCGAACTTAGTTCAGAGTTTCCTACTGCAGTGTGCTTCCTAGTCGTATGTTTCTTTTTTTTTTTTTTCGTGTTGCTTGTCTTTCGGACGAAACTGCGTCCTCTATATATGAGTTACACTCTTAGCGACGTGTATCTGGCTGTGAAATGCCGTCAATATGAGGACAGACGCTCGGTCAGGCTGCGTATATGCCCTTGTATAAAATGAAGAGAAAACTCAATAATTATATATATATATTTAGTAAATGAAATATTAATAAATTCAAATATTACTAAATGGTGCACATCATACCTCAATTCTCGTACGAAATACGTAGAAATAAATAAAATTAAATCCACGTCCAGACCAGTTCGATACGGCGTGCCTCAATGCAGTGTTTTAGGCCCCTTCCATTTCTTATTTTTATAAATGACCTGCCCTCAGATTTGTCCGTCCCACTAAAATTGTTTGTAGAGGACTGTGTGATATATAACAAGATCACATCCCTGAGATACCAGTTAGACGTGAACAGCAATTTGCAAAAAAATTTTACTTTGGTGTAATGAATGGCAGATGTCTTTAAAGGGCCCCCTCACCAGGTTTGACAATTTTGAGCTGACAAGCGGAATGCATACACTGGGCGTTCAAAATCACGTCTACCAAAATTTGCAACGCTACGCGCCGCGAAAAATGGGTCAAATTTCAAGCTGAACGCTGCTTGCCCTTCTCGCGGGCGCGCGCCCGGAGGATGAGGGGATGACGTACACGATGGAATAGCCCTACGTATACGGTAGTGCTGTGACGTCGCTCCTCTACGTAGACGACTGTGCTCTGACGTCGCCAACAGTAGCACGTGACACTGCGATAATTATTGGACACGACGGGTAGTTTGTGCAATTTGTTGCTTGAATAGATGAATAAAACTTGAGAGCAATAATGAAACAAACAGAATGGGTGCGTTTTCTTTTTTGATTTTTTCTGTGAATTGTAGCGAGATGCGAGACTAATCTACCTCCGTTTCGCATGCGTTCGTGATCTCGCGCTTTGCGCAACATGCAGACGCCACCCTTACAACGAAACTAATTTTTTACCGCGCTCCAGAGCTTATAAGGCTCAGTTATCCTCCCACGTCTAAGTAAATGTTCATGCGGCACACCGCTGGTCTCGCGTCAGTACAAATGTTGCAGACTTAATGCTCAGTAATAAGTTGAAAGCCAAGTTATCGGCAAAGGCACATTCGGCATAGCTTGCAGAGACGAAGCGCATAGAAGTTGATAGAACGCCGCCACAACACTGCTCGCTTCTCGGGGGCTCGGGCTGGTTCGAGCACGTGATGCGCTCGTGACATTGTGTGCTCATGAGGTGTTCATGCGTATGCGTCATGTGATCCTTCCGCTCACGTGCCAAAGAGGGCAGGGAAGGGATTTGGCTAGCGAGGGCTACGGGGCTACACGGGGCGAGCGGCGAGGGTTTCAAGCTCGCCTCCTCGCATCATGGTTTCGCGCCGCCTCAAAACATTGGTTTTCTCGGCTTCTAATTGACCGATTAGAAAAATCTTGTGGCATAATTCTCTTTATGGGCGCACAACAACTTCCAGTGTCTAACTAAAATTCGTTATGTCCCCTGGTGAGGGGCCCTTTAAACCCCGTAGGATCAGTTTGCATGAGTATAACAAGAAAAAAAGGTACCTTTGAAATATAATTACAATATTGGTCCACATGAACTAAAAAGGGTAACAAAATATAAATACTTAGGACTAATATTTACTCCAGACTTGAAGTGGAACACTCATATAGACGTCACCTGTAGAAAGGCAAATAAAACTCTGTGGGGCCTGAGGCGAAGATTACATGGCGCAACACCCGAGGTGAAAAGTCTGGCGTACAAAATGTTAGTACGACCAATAATCGAATATGCTAAGATAGTATGGGACCCTCACGCCGCTTCTAACCGATATAAACTAAGCCAGAGTTCAAAGGATGGCTTCCAGATTCATATTTAATAAATATCAACGCGTACACTCTGCTTCCGAACTTTGTAAGCGTGGAAACCTTCTCGCATTAAAACTAAGAACTAAGTATGACCGTGTAAAATTTCTATTCCTCATTATTCGTAACCAGGTTTAAATTAACTTATTAGACTTCTTTGTTATTTCTCCAGATCCGCGCTCTAGACACAGACACAGTTTGTACATACAGCCCCCAGTCACCCGAAATGACACATTTCAATACAGCTTCTTTCCAAGAGCAATTAAAGAATGGAACTACCAAGTCCAGTCGTCATATCTTCCTCCATCAGTGCTTTTACTGCAGCTTTAGAGTCAGTAATTTTCTCTGTTACAAATGCGTCGTAGAATTTATCTTTGTTATTTTTTATTCTTGGATGCACGATGTCGACGTATTTTGCCTCTCTTTGTCAATTTTTTTTTCTCAATGTGCACAATGTAAGTGTACATGCCTGTCTTCACTGTATGTCTCCATTTTGTGATGTGCTTCTTGGCCATTTTTCTTTTTCTTGAATTGTAGCACAACATTGTATGTTATCTTGTAAAATTGTATTTATTTCCGCTCCTGTAAAAACGCCCACTTGGTGTTTACAGTATTAAGTCAAGTCAAGTCAAGTTTATTAAATAATTCACTTCAGTTACATGGTTAGAATAGTACAGCAGGAGGTCCCAAAGTTTCAGAGAAACTGACAGGGGGGACCTCCTATGGCTACATGCGTGGGGTAATTACAAAAAATACAGCAAAAGATGCGAACGTGTGAGCAATGATTAACGAACAAACAAACAAACCAATGTATATATATATATATATATATATATATATATATATATATATATATATATATATATATATATATATATATATATATATATATATTGCTACTTCCGTCATACTCCAGGCATTCGCATACCCCACCACGAGGCTTTGTTTCGAACAAAAGTTTGCTTTCGCGAATAGCATAAGGGTGCCATCGTGTTGCCGCTGAAGGATCCGGGACAGCGGCAATTAAACTTCTGTGGGAGAGTTCGTATTTGACAGCTTAGAAGCTTGAAGGCATCATGGGGCCACCTGTGTTGGGACGCATCGTAAAACAAGGCTTTTTTTAAACCTTTGCTGAGTTCACAGTTCGCAGTTCGTAGTTTCGCAGAGCACCCCGTTTATTGTGAACGGAGCACAGGTGGCGGCATTCATTCCCGGCAGCCGTTGTGTTCTAAAGAAAGGTTTCCACTTGTAAATTTCCTCCTTTTCCCGTTTACGATGTTGCATATGCTCCCAAGTTCAACACAAACTACGATTACGCGAGTGGCACAATTTTCTTCTTCTGATGCACCACCACTCGGGATGTGAACTGGTACGGACGCGGCAGCTAAGGAGATGGAAGAGGAGTTCGAAGAATGGCGTAGATGTACTAATTATCCGTTCTGTGTGTTCCTAACCACGCTTCAGAGTGCTACAGACTTTTGTTCTTCTTCTGGTGCACCACCACTCGCGTAACCCCTCGAAACCATGCACTGAGTTCAGTTCGGCAACAACCTGCATGCATAATAACGCCTCTCCACGCTTCAATCATCCACCCTTATGTCACCTGTCACATTACACACCCTCTCTGCAACCACAGAGGCCTGTCGTCAAGGCTGGCAGCACAGCCGCTAGCGGCAATCTGTACGCCCTGTAGCGAGGACAGTGACCAAGTTTGTGTTCTATCGTTTCTTCGCAGCCACAGTCGTTGCAAGCAGCACTGCTATGCCGATTCGGAACGCAAAGTATTTGGCGAAAGGGACACCAAGCCACAGTCACGAAGCACCATTAGAGTAGTATGGGTTCATTTGCAAGCTCGCGAATTTTCATTGCAGCATCTGTTCTTGGTAATGGGATGTAATCTTGTACGCCGTCTTCGTGTGCAGATCGAACAGCTGCATCGGCATGTTTGTTGCCCAATATGCCGCAGTGACTTGGTAGCCACTGAAACGTGATATCCAGTGTTGTACGGAACGGCGTTCCAAGGAACGACGTTCCAGGAACTAGTTCCTTTTAGCAGGAACGGAGGAACGCCACCGTTCCATTCAGGATCGGTGGAACTGTAACGGTAACTCGTTACATTTAAGCAGGAACGGTAGAGGGAACGGCGTTCCTTCTGTGAACGTTCCACGGCATCCAACAGGCGCACGCACGCAGCACATCATGCAGAACATAGGTGATGGGCGACCGTGTGAGGCGCGAAAATGCAGCGCTCGCCCATCACGTGACTGCGATGCATCCTGGTTTTTACTTCAAGGCGCCCGCCGGGGGCGCAGGAAAGCGAAAGACACCGAGACTGACCACGTGCAGGAGGAACAGTTTAGATTTTACAGCAGAGATGTTATGCTCGAGGTTTCCATGTCTCGTAGAAATAAAATTATCATCATCATGAACCAACACGCACTCTCTTCGTCATCGCCATCCTCTGTGGCTTCTCTCCCAGAACACGGGCGCTGATTTGTCCGGCGTGGGATGCAACAACTCTGATGGGGCGAGAGAACGAATACAGAGAGAGCGAAAGGAAGGGATATAGAGAAAGAGATAAATTCTTGGCAACAAAATGTTTTCGGCGAGGTGAGATTCGACACCGCCTATCCTCGATCTGAAGGCAAGCGTCGTAACCACTCGTCTATCTAGTTTTTTTTTTTTCATGGTATTTAATCAACGTAGGCATGGCACTTTGAAGCAATTAAATACAGACAGAGAACTAATATGTTCATCTCGCTCGTATCGCGACCCAACGACGAGCACATACTACTGAAGAATTCGCATTCATCTCTAGAGCGAATGCATCAAAGAACTGCCATTTCCCATTATACACTAGAATGGTAGTAAGGGTAAACACCTCACCAATGCAATATACCATTCTGGCTGACCTTCCATTTGCTCGTATACATCTTTTAGCTGATTGACCATATACTAATGAAGTAGGATGTCCAGGAAATTATTGGCTATGCGTTTTTTTTAACATGCGCGCACGCTAGAAGTGTATAGCATATCATTGTATAGTACAGTATATCAAAGGGGTGGGAAGGAGAAGTGATGGTGAGGAGGAGGGAAAGGAGGGAAAACGAGTATAGAGAGACAGAGAAAAATAAAAATAAAAAATATAGAAGGCGAGCGGACGTACACAGAGAGACCGAGAGAGAGAGAGAGAGAAATATAAAGAAAGAGAAAAATGTAGAGAACGAAAGGCAAGAAATAAAGCAAAAGATAGAAAGACAGAGAACAAATTATACAGAAATATGTTCGCTGACTGTGAAACGATGACTTTCCTAAGGTGCAAATGTGTATCCTGAATATTATTTTCTGCTCACACTGAAATATTAAATGAGCACTCATTAAACGCCTAAGTATTGTCCCTTTCGATGCGATTTCCTGTGCAAGTAATTCAGTTACATTGGCGCATTGGTGGAGATTTCTATTTGAATATGTGAAGTGCAGTATCCTGACTGCGCCTTTGAAGACCGACGTTCAAAAGTGCCGCATGCGTTGGACTCGAAATAGGCGAGCCCGAAAGTTGCATTTACATGTATGTAGTAAGGCCGGTGGTCTCGAAAAAATTTGTCTAGGAGCTTTTATTTAGATTTCTTTACCTATGTATTACCTCCTGTCGGCAATGTTAAATTCGTTTGATATATGTAGCGCAATGGAAGCTTTAAATTTCTCACTTTATTTCGCCTCAGGATTATCCGACACTATATATTTATTAAAAACTCCAATGTAACGTTAATGTAACGACACGTTCCAATTTTGGAAATGTAACTGGAACGAGTTCCTTTTGCATTTGAGGAACTTGTAACGGGAACTCGTTCCGAAATTGGGGAAGGAACGAGGAACGAGCTTTCGTTCCTGTTTTAGAGGAACGTGTACAACACTGGTGATATCCCCTCTATGCGCGAAGAGTTGATGGAGCAGCTCTCTAATTTCTAACACACTGGTTGTTTATGAGGTCCCCGGCGTAATGCAAATATCAAGCACTTACGAGCTGCCTTGAAGTCCGTCAAAATGATCCATTTCTTGGGTTGTTGATTGTGAATTAATCGAAGTGTGCAAAGCAGAGCAGCAAGTCCCGCGGCTATTGATATCGTCTGGTGGGATATCCTAATCTTCATGGTGTAGTTATCGCAGGGAAGATCACCGACCCTGCAGACCCTTACACAGTGGCTAAAGCATCAGTATACAGGTGGCTATGCTCGCTGTATGTCTCAAACAACAAGAGCAGAGAAATGTGCTTCAGCGCTGCTGGAGACAAGAGCTGCGCTTTTGACCGTATTCCTGGAACCGTGAGTCGGACTTGTGGATGAGTCGAGCAGCATGGGGGGAGTATTAGCCGTACATCCTGGCGGTAGGTGCGCACAGTAGGACAGGATCGTCTGGCAAGATGACACAAGTGGTCGGTCCTGTGGCAGTGAGGCTAAGTTATGGGCAGGGGCGCGGGCAAGATGCATAACGTGTGCCCTGAGCGCTTCCAT
Source organism: Rhipicephalus appendiculatus (assembly GCA_030522465.1). NCBI lineage: Eukaryota > Metazoa > Arthropoda > Arachnida > Ixodida > Ixodidae > Rhipicephalus > Rhipicephalus appendiculatus. The sequence goes on along the minus strand of JALIZH010012828.1, from coordinate 15,924 downwards.
TACAACAGGAGTCTTGGTTGGGTAGTGAATTGCAATCGCAATGGTTTCTGCTGTGGACGAACATCGTGACAGTCCAAGACAAGCTCTAACAGCCATAGCCAATATTTGAATGTCGATCTGAACGGTCGTCGCACCGGAAGTCTATAAGGCCTTATTCAACTTTCTGCGTGGCGATGGCCTATTGGATAGGTTATAGTACTTCCGCTCGGCACCTTCCTTTTTTTTGTTGGTTTGTTTTCAAGCGTCAGCTCCTAACTCCGCTCTTCTTTCTCTTGCCCCCTCCCTTTGGCGCAGGGTAGCAAACCGGATGCCGAAATTCTGGTTGACCTCCCTACCTCCCCCCCCCCCCCCCTCTTTTTTTATCTTTCTTTCTCTGTCTCTCCGCACCAACCCATTCATACAAATTTTCCCGAGGTCTATTCAGAGGTCGCATTCCCGTGTTCACTCCAGCAATAGTCCGGGCACTTACTGTATCTCACAAGTATGTATTCTCCCACTTCTTTGCGCCACTTCTGTATAGCACAATTGTGGCCACCAAAGGTAAGGCGAAATAATACCTGAGACAGCTTTCATCGTATATGCCATCAAGTACACTGACAAAAGAAGCAATGACTGAGCACACCGGTTTATTAACCTGATGTGCTGTATTCTTTTTTAAAAATCTCGCATTTGGTATGGCTGAGTTTGGAACTGTAATCATCTTGCCTGAAGTGCGCACGTGGTGATCGTCATAAGCCCAACGTCTGTTCCAGCTCAGGAATACATCAGCTTCTGCGAGTCGCGGCAACCTGCTTTTGGCGAGCTTCGGCTGAAACTAAATATTAAAATATATTTCACATTATACTCATTATACATACTCATTATACTCATTAAACTCATTATTTTTTCTGGCGCCCGTAGACTCGTTTCGAACTGGTTATTGGTGTTTACAGCTTTAGTTTGGTGGCGAATTCTTGTTTTCAGAACACTGGCTGGCATTTGCATTCAAGTCATGCCAAATTCCTGGTAAAGATATTTCGCCCAACACAATGATAGACAAATGTCGTAGGTCACACCCCCTATACCCGTCCGGGTCGTTCAAGCACAGTTTCCATCATCACCGATACACCGAGCAAGTCATGGCGAGCAAACCTAAGAAACTCGTTACGACACCCTTCCGAGTATGGCAATAGGAATTGTAGAGGTTACCGCAAGAAGCGCGGGGCACTCACACAATTCTTATCTACACAGCCACACCAACCAGATGTGATAGCACTTCAAGAAGTGCACTGCACTCCAACTCTTCCTGGCTACAACGCTTACATAGATAAACACGACACCACCAATCCGCATTTAGCTGCCACCCTCGCATCCAAACACATCACAGTGGTCGATCACACGCTCGACAACTCAAATATCCCACACGTTCTTCTAGAAATCTTACCCAGCGACACGGACCATACGAGCAGTTGGTCTTTGAGGTTAGGTATCTCCTCCATACTGCGTTCGAGAAAGGACACCACGTGACATTTCAGTGGCTGCCAAGTCACTGCGGCGTCATAGGCAATGAACACGCCGACAATGCTGCTCGATCAGCTCTTCAAGGCGACAGGCTTGAGAGGATACCGCTATCAAGGACCGACGCTGCTAGCCAACTTCGAGTGGCCGCACGAGAAATCACTTTCACCACTTGGAATACTCCAAGTAGACTGCACAGTCAACACCACCACAGCCCGAACAATTTACGACTTCAGACACTTGCTGGACTACGCCGAAACGATGCCACTCTACTTTGCCGTTTATGGTTAAGAGTGGCTTTTACGAAGTCATTCTCCTTTCGTATCCAAATGGCTGGCAACCCCTTATGTGACAACTGCGGCAGTGAGGAGACATTACAGCACATCTTCTGCGACTGTCTTCGCTACAATTCGCAGAGAAAATCACTCGCATGCGCTCTTGCTCGCATAGATCGTAGACCGATGACGGTGGAAACCATCCTGGAATGTCGTCTTGTGAGATCATCGAGGGTAAAGGCGACGAAGGCGGTGCGCAACTTCCTGAAGACAACAGACTTGGACCGGCGGTTATAGACTAATCGCGTTACCAAGACACTGAGATATGTGACTTTGTGTGTGCGTGCTCTCATCTCCTCCTTCCTCTCTCTTTCTTTATCTTTAAAACTCCCCCCATCCCTTTCCCCAGTGTAGGGTAGCATACCGGTCCCTCTAGACTGCTTAACATCCCTGCCTTTCCTTTCTCTCCTGTTCCTTCCTTACCCACAGCTCGATCGCAAACCAGCTTGTTTGTGCTAAACATCTACAGCGCGCCTAAATCTCGACGGGACGAATTCGGACACCTTTTTACTGCTGCTTGCAAGCAAGCCAAAAAGTTGATAATTCTCGGAGATTTCAATGCGTACCATCCAGCGTGGGGATACCAAACAGAAACTCCCAAAGGCCGCCGGCTAGTTCACGCTATGACCGTTCATCAATTAACCCTTCTAACAAAACCTGACACACCTACGAGAACAGGCAACAGCGTGAGCAGGGATTCGTGTCCAGACCTAACAATGGTCACAGGGCTGACTCAATGCTCATGGATTAATCTGATGGAGAACTTGGGCAGTGATCACAACGTTCTGGCCATAGAGGTCGAAGTAGCGCCGACACGTATTCCCTATCGTAAGATCAAAATAACGAATTGGGAGGCATTTCGGACGCAAGAGAACAAACTCTAAACAAAGCGATGCACCGTCCCTATGTGAATGGATTGAAACTCTACAGGCAGACTTTCAAAGCTATAAAAAACTCGAGAGCTTACGAACCCGGGCGCCATCGGAAGAGCTGTCCAACCCAGACGACGCACCAACAGAACCACTAAACTACATCCGAAACGCTACAACATTACCGACAAAGCCATATGTACTTCCCACTACCACACAAATCACTCAACCGAGAGGATGCTGTTGCCTGGCGGCAGCTTCAGACTAATTCATTCCCCTGCCTTTATATCCTTCATCTCTTCCACCCAACACAATATCCCCCTCATACTGCCCCTATTGTGGAGCAAAGCCCACGGTGTATCACTGCACCTGGGAATGTCCACAACCACCGGGCTACCGCCCTTATTCCTTCACCCTCACATTCCTCCTGGGAGACTGCGCTGACCAGCTCAGAGCCACAGGAGCAGCGTTGGCTGATCCAGCGGGCACGTGCTGTGGCGCGAGCCAATGGGGCCCTGAACTAAGGGTTCCACCCAACGAGGACGATCCTTTAGGCCTGCAAAAATAAAGGTTTTTCTCTCTCTCTCTCTCGAGTCTGTGGTGGCCTGTTTTTAGATGCGAAGCAGCTTAAAGCGGAGTTCAATCCGGTGGTGGTGTGCGTCCTGGTGATTGTGGTTCGAAGAAGGAAAAGGCGCCTAATTTCTGCAGCCCGGTCGGGAGCACGGCGCAGCGCCTGCAGGATAGGGGGGATGGGATGACAGTGCATAGAAGAGAAAAGGTTAGGGGTGTAGCGGCGAGGTCTCCAGCACGAACAGCAGCAGTCTGGCAGCAAGGATAGGGGTGGCAAGGGTCCCTGGTCTCAGCGGTAGCGTCCTGACCACCATTACTGCGCATGCGCCTACTCTTTCTCCCGCTCTCCTCCTTTACGCGGGCGTTTACGCAGGCGTTCGGTCACCTCTCTCCCCCCCCCCCCTCCGCGCTGCAGCCTGTAAACTGTATATATCGCGGTGATCTTATCATACTGTTGCGAGCTTGCGAGAAGGATGCCTAGCAGGGCTATTGACAAATCAACTCTGATATGTGGGACATGTTACTATACGAAAAAGTACATGAAGGTGCTTGCTCATGTTCTACACCATCCTGGCTCACACAATCTAACATTATATACGTTCGGAAGACCATTACTAATGTGTCACATTACTCAATGTTCTCAGAGTTCATTCATAGTGGTCAATTTCATCGATACCGAGAAATTAACGGTCACAAACCATGAGAGTGAAATAACTAGAAGAATAAGGATGGGATGGGGCTCATTCGGCAAGCATTATCCCAAATCATGAATGGTAGTCTACCACTATCCCTCAAGAAGGAAGGTATATAACAGCTGTGCCTTACCGGTACTTACCTACGGAGCAGAAACCTGGAGGCTTACAAAGAGGGTTCAACTTAAGTTGAAGACGACGCAGCGAGAAATGGAAAGGAAAATGATAGGAGTAACCTTAAGAGAGACGAAGAGAGCAGAGTGGGTCAGGGAACAAACGGGTGTTGAAGATATCATAGTTGAATTCAAGAAGAACAAATGGACATGGGCCGGACCACGTAGCGCGTAGGCAGGATAACCGCTCATCGTTAAGGGTAACTGAATGGATTCCAAGAGAAGGCAAACGCGTGAGGGTGAGACAGAAAATTAGGTGGGCAGATGAGATTAAGAAGTTTTGCGGGTATAACGTGGCGACAGAAAGCACAGGACCGGGTTGATCGGCGGAACATGGGAGAGGCCTTTGACCTGCAGTGGGCGCAGTCAGGCTGATGTTGTTGTTGTTGTTGTTGTTGATGATGATGATGATGATGAGAAATTAGTTATACCAGTGCATTTGTTCGATCCTTCTGGAGGTAGCAGTAACGAGTTGAACGAGAATTACCTATATATTCGTAAAGCGTGCACGAGGTCTGCACAATATTTAATCGCAATACGATTAGGTACAAACGCATAGTTCAGTCCTCGTAATTTCATGAAGTTAGAGCTGTTTAGACCATGAGTAAGTGGATATTACAGCGTGTTGGTTTAAGGAAATCAGAGCTGGTGCCAGGAAAGCTTTGGATGGAGCCTCTCATAGCTTCCAACGCACCGCTATGGTCTAGTGGTTACGGTGCTCGACTGCTCACCCGAAGGTCGCGCGTTCGGAATCTCGGCCGTGGCGGCCGCATTTCAACGGGGACAACATGCTAGAGGCCCATGTGCTTAGATTTAGGTGCACGTTAAAGAACCACCGGGGTGTAGACGGTTCAAAGGGGGAGCTGCGTCTCACCCCGATCACCCATACTCTCTGACAGGGTGCAAATAAATTGCTTTTGCTCTCTCATAATGGCATCGCGGTTTTAGAACGTAAAACCCCAAGGAATAATATTATTTTGTCACTTGCCGGAGGTAAGGTCGCTCACCGTTTGTAATAACGACCGGTGTATAAATACGAATGAGGATTCACAGAGGGTACTTATTGAGAGTGAACTTATGAATAGGAAGCGTATGGATGGGACAGCTTGTTCAAGGACAAACGAATGTGGCTGAGGACGGATATAATATACACATGGTGACGACGCGACGGTACGTCATTCTAAACTGTTTGTGAGCTAAAAATCAAAGTAGAACATGTATCACGGACAGTGGCGTAAATCCATGAAGACTAACACACACACACACATCTTCTAACGGCGGCCATTTTTTTTACACATGCTTTATTTTTAATTATACAAAATTTAAATTATGCATTCACATATAATAATAATAATAATAATAATAATAATAATAATAATAATAATAATAATAATAATAATAATAATAATAATAATAATAATAATAATAATAATAATAATAATAATAGTATAATAGAACGAGCATGAGGGTCGGGGCCCGGTGACAAAAAATAGCACTGGGACATCCAAGCAGCATCACATGGCGAAGTTATTTTGTAATACCAACTCGTGGGCAGGCGTTAGCATCTCCTGCAGCTGCATCATTCGGGTTAAGGTATGCAATAAAAATGGTAGCACTTCTGTGCTAACGCATAAAGGTATTTCCCATTGCGCGTACCGGCTAGAAGTACTTCGTTTTTAACGCGACTACGTTAAAGAGCTCGTTTCGGAGAAATTCCGGCGTCGGTGGCGGCGTCGTTGGTTGTGAGCGAAAAATGATCATCTTGTCCGTGACCGAAAAATCGAGAAAGATGCAAATGAAATAAATAATAAACGTTTCCGGATCCGAGTGGGGATCGAACCCAGGCCATCTCCGTGGCAAGCAGGTGTTCTCCCACACAGCCACGCTTCTGCTTTGAATTACATTAAAAATAACTTCCTCTGCTTGGAAGTGCAGTGAAAATAACTTTCATGCTTTACAAACACACGCGTCCTGTATACAGGCATCACAATACAACATTTAATATCGCAGTAATATTGCGTGGTACAAGCGTACATTGCCATCGGGCGTCAGAACATGTGAATATCATAATGACATCCTGGTTCAAAGCCGGCCACCCATTACAAAAGGCACACACGTTACGGCGCGTATTAAGGCGAAAACCTTTAATGTTTCATGCTCACGTCCGTCCGGTGTCCGTCCGGCGTCCGGTGTCCGTCCGTCCGTCCGTCCGTCCGTCCGTCTGTCCGTCCGTCCGTCCCTCTGTCCGTCCGTCTGGTGTCCGTCTGTCCGTCCGTCCGTCTGTCCGTCCGTCCGTCCGTCTGTCTGTCTGTCTGTCTGTCTGTCTGTCTGTCTGTCTGTCTGTCTGTCTGTCTGTCTGTCTGTCCGCCCGTCCATGTCCGTCCGTCCCGTCCATCCGAGCTCTGGCACGGAGCCAGGTGGCCGCCGGGATGCGCAAACGGCCGCCGGGATGCGCAAACGGACGCCGGTCGCGTCGGACTCTACAGCGCTCGCTCTTTGCTTTCGTAGCTTCGCTGTGCCCAGCGTTTGCAATCATTCTGACCGACGCCGTCTCAATGGACACAGGCGTTCACGGAATACACCTTCGATTTTACAAAGGGCCCGTCAATTTAAGCGCTGGAACGCTATGGCGTTTGCACGATGCACAAAGCGCGAGAAAATACTAACGCATGCGAACGGAGGAAGATTAGTCTCGCGTCTCGCTGCGACTCGCGGTAAAAAATTAAAAAAGAAAACACGCACACATTCGCTTTGTGTGTTATCCCACTGAGAGTGTAAAAGAAAAAAAGACATGGCATAGTCAGTGGAACGGCCACACGCTTTCGCCGAACACACTTTAGAATGTACAAAGTGTCCTTCAATTTTCCCTTAAGACCACGTAGTGGGTGCGTAGCAAGTTCGAAAACATTTCCCGCTCATAATTGCTCGTGGTTTAAAGCATGCTGCCCATTACATAGTATGCCCTAAGTGATTGAAGTACGCACTAGGGACAGGATATCGCTATCGCGTTCAACTCTTAAAGGCGAAGCTTAAGGGTCCTGCAATTTTTGTTCATTGAAGGTGCTTCAGATTTCAGAGTTGGTTTTACGGAAACTTCGTTGTCCTTGTCTGTCGAGAAATTCAAATGTGACGTTTGGAAGATAAATCTCAAGGGGGGGGACACTTGCAAGGGGTGTCCCCCCATAGCCTGAGTACAGGGGGGGGTCAGGACCCCCCCCCCGACCCCCCCCCCCCCCCCCTGATTTACGCCAGTGATCACGGACATTCGGTGTGATGGCATTCGACATTCTGTTGTGCTCATATAGGACAAAAGACTGTAAAATTGTTCAGAGAGTTGTCAGTAGGTCAGAGACATTTCATACTGCCTGTATGCTGCAACTGACTGCCTTGAGGAGAACTTCTTCTTGGCCTAGTTGGTGTTGTTTGCTGTATGACATATTGCCACTAATAAAACACACACACAAGTGAGACACGAATAGGACGACAAAACGGGCGACCCGTTTTGTCGTCCTATTCGTGTCTCACTCGTGTGTGTGTTCTATTAGCGGCAATACGTCATACAGCAACTGACTGCCCGCGAGCTGATATCTGCAGAAACGGCAAATAGCACTAGCAATTTGTGTTTTCTGGTCATCCAGCGATGTACTCCAACAGCATGAAGTTGCTTATTGCGTGGGAACATGCTAAATGGGTTTATTGTCCCGCAGTGTACAGGGTGGTCAAAGCTAAGTTGACAGGTTTTTTAAATTTGTTTTATTTGGCGCTGAGACGTACGTGAAGACAAACCCTACAGTAGGGTTATGTGGAGACGGGGACACAAAGTGGAATGACAATTATCGCGCTAGCAGCGAAACTGACAAAAAAATTGAGGGATTAGCTTTTGAGTACACCGCAGCTGCAGTAAGCAGGCATGTTCGCATTGAAAATTTAGAGGCAGTTGAGTTTTTAGACAGTTCCACTTGGAAGAATTCCATAGGTCGGCAAAAAAAGTGGAACTCACTCAGACTCACTCAAGAAATATATCTTGCGCTTTGGACTCACTCGGACTCAGACTCACCAAAATTTTCGTGAGCCGGACTCACTCGGACTCACACTCACCAGAGAATATTACTCACCCGGGTTCACTCAGACTCAGACTCACGGCTTGATATGAGTCTGAGTGAGTCCAAGTGAGTCGACTCATGAGTGAGTTTGCCGACCTATGAAGAATTCTTCTAGCGTATCAATGCTCCGAGACAACGAACTGTTAAGTTTGATTACCGTTCGCATGCTTGCGCATTCGAGACAGTGGCGACCGGCGCAAAGCTCCTCTTATGTGACGCGCGTTTTCAGCCTGACAAAGGGGCTGGATGCGTATGCAAAAGTGATAAGTGCCCCCCATTTCGACCTCGGATGATGCCGTAATCGTAAAGTGCGGAAGTTGGAACCAAAACACGGAACTGCGCAACGATGGTAGCTTCTGTTACGCCGAGATAAGTGAGCCTGCAGAGTTGAAGCCGGATGGATATATGCGCGCGTGTAGGGGTACCTAGACGAGCGCGCATTCTGCTAGCCTAATAGCAACTGCTGGAGATTTGCGTGCCAAAACCACGATATGATTACGAGGCAGGCCGTGGTGGAGGGCTACGAAAATTTCAACCACCTGGTGTCCTTTAACGTGCGGCTAGGGTTTAACGTGCCCCTGTACTATTTCGGCCTGTATATAATATGTTATGAATAGTTACACTAAACTATTTGCTGACTATTGTGTCCCATACAGCGAAATAACTAATCAGCATGATAACGTCCTTCTTCAGTCAGACTTAGATAACATATCAAAGTGGTGCCTACTATGGATAATGTTCTTAAATCCCACAAAACGCAAAATTATGTCTGTCTCGCGTCGCTCTGACTCATCCACTTCTCTCTGCTATGCTATCAATAACATCAACCTTGAGCACCTGACTTCCCATAAATATCTCGGAATTCAGCTAAATAATAACCTCTCTTGGCATGCGCACATTGAATACATCACTAACAATGCCAACAGACCCCTCGGCTAAATACCAGAATTTTTTCTAAAGCATCATGTCAATTATAATTACTAAGTCTGGGTGTGTTCAGATAAGAACGTCGGTGCATGTCCGCCGACCCCCTTTGATTTCGCCGAAAAAAAATATATTTTGTTTTCCAAGTCCCCATGACCACAAAACCACTTTTGTTTTCGCGAGAAAAAATTTCACCTTCTTTAAAAAAATTCACAAGTCTCCACTGAGCCGCCACCCCCCTCTTTCGAATTTCGCGAAAATGGGATTTCGATGAGACGCTATAAAAACACTTTTGTAGATGTAGGTCCGAAACTTTTTCTCCACATACTAGGGATACTTTGTGTTGAGAAAAATTTATTACTTTGCAGTTTTGATGTTGTTCTGTTAAGAAAAAAAATCGCGAAATCGGCACAAAGCTCAATAATGTTCACATTTAAGATTTTTTTCCTCCGCAAGTATAGACGCCAGACTTTTGAAAGTTTTTAAAAACATTGTCATATGTTTGGTGAACAAGTGTGCTGAATGAAATACCTGAGAGTGGCTTCAAACGTTAACCAGAAATGTTCAACTGAGGACCTGTCTATCAAAATGCAATATTTTGAAGATCATTTTAAAAAAAACACCATCTTCGATTTTCTTTAAACTCTCCAGAATTGAAGCCAAGCACGTGTTCTAACTTAATCTGTAAAAACATGTTGCATTATTTTTGTGAGGTCGGAACTACGAAGTACGAAAAGTGGCCAAATTGACGTATAGTGAGTAACGACAACATTGAGTGAGCATGGAGCTATAGTTGCCCTTATCGTTATTTTTAGGCCCTGAATGTCATCTGTTGTGCTCGTGGGACAACAGCTTGACAGATAAAACCAAAGAGTTGCCTTAAAGTGCAAATTTGTTCATTTGCGTGCGTGCCCGCGTCGCAGTTTTGGTCCTGGCGTAAGGACTAACCGTAAGATTTCTAGAAATGTAGTCAAGTCGAGCTCTCGGAAGGAACTGTTTATTTACCCCTTTTGTATACACAGGGAGTCATAGCCACAAGTCATACTCAGAAAAGTTAGACAGTCACAAACGTAACTGAAGCACTTGTGCGTATCTTGCTCCTGGTGAAGCAACCTTGTGCACACAACCCATTTCGGCCCCAAGGAGGAGAACTTCTTGAGCTCGATCCCTGTGTCAGGGTGAGCCGCTGTAGACGAAATGTTTCCCGAATGGAATTGCAATGAAATCTTTCTTGTTTGGGCTTTGTTGGGTGGAGTTGAGCTCATCGTCAGCAGAGTATTTCATTGCTGCCTGTATGTTTTCTGGCTTCAGCTTCGATCTGGTGTAGAGGTCCGGATTTGACCACACCCCACGGGCGTCTTATTTTCTGGATTTCCGAATGAGGTGCCGAGTTGCAGATGGAATCATTTCTTGAATCTCTTGATGAGAAAGGTTCACAGGGAGCAATGTCAGGCGGCGGTAGCGTTCATAGTCTGATTCGCAGGTATCGAATGTGTGCTTTAGGTTGCGCAGCCACTCGCGACACGTGTTGCAGGATTCCGCTGAAGGACCAGGTTCCTCTGTAGTACCGTGCGCTACTGTAAGGACAGCAGAAATTGTCCTGGTGATAACGCCCTCGATCTCCGCTCTCTTGCGCTTGGCGTAAGACACTCGGCATTGTGCTTTCACTTTCGCCGGAATTTTCAGGGTTGTAACGTCGGTTGTCTTAGCGAGTACGTTTAGATCTTCGACAACAATTTGTTCGGGAACAAAATTTGCGTCAGACAGATGCATCTGGAAACTCTACGGCGATCTGTTTCAAGCGGTTGAAACAGCTCTGGCACAAAATGTCGGTTTCTCTGATGGATGAGGCTTGTTCTGGCATGCGCTTCCTTAGTAAGGCGATATTCAAATCTTTCACACATCAAAAGTTCCGCTTGTAGGCAATCTTCTTCGTATGCCTCTTTGGGTAGTCCGCGCAAAACGCTCGCTCTGAGCTCCACAACGTGGCCATCAATATCAGGGGAGTGTAATACGCGCACGCGTACTCACGTTCGTTCACCAGCAGAGGACTGCCGGGTAGTCGAAGACGAACGGAAGTGAAAGCCGACGTTTTATTACTTCGACCTTTCTTAAGCGAGTTGAGCTGTTTCTTGTTTATGTTCTTTGTTTTTTTTTAGGGAGCGGGTCAGCGCAGTCGTGCTGAAGAAGCGCCGCTTGTGCCAACACGCACCGTCTGTGTAATCACAATACCGACGTGCCATGGGAAGCGATAAATATCCAGCGGTGGATCCTCTCCAGCCACCTCCTTTATGAGGCGTACGCAGGCTAACATGCGCGAAAAATTTTGAAAGCGATTCCTGCGAAGAGTGCGACTCATTATAGCGGCATGCTCAGGGGACCCGTGTAGAAGTTTTTGTGACTTGTGTAAAAAAATGTAGTAATAATTTCCGCTTCAAAAGCAACTGTTCCTGTTTTATTCCTGACAATCCGTCAATCCACAGAAGACATTCGCGACCTAAAAATAACGATAATGGCAACTATTGCTTCGTGATCGCTCAATGTTGTGGTTACTTACTATACGTCAATTTGGCCACATTTCGTGCTTCGTAGTTCCGACCTCACAAAAATAATGCAACATGTTTTTACAGATTAAGTTAGAACACGTGTTTGGCTTTAATTCTGGAGAGTTTAAAAAAAATCGAAGATGGTGTTTTTTTTAAAATGATCTTCAAACTATTGCATTTTGACAGACATGTCCTCAGTTGAACATTTCTGGTTAACGTTTGAAGCCACTCTCAGGTATTTCGTTCAGCACACTTGTTTACCAAACATAGGGCAATGTTTTTAGAAACTTTAGGAAGTCTGGCGTTAATACTTGCGGAGGAAAAAAAATCTTAAATGTGAGCATTATTGTGCTTTGTGTCGATTTTGCGATTTTTTTTCCTTAACAGAAAAACATCAAAACTGCAAAGTAATATTTTTTTCTCGACACAAACTATCCGTAGTATGTGGAGAAAATTTTTTCGGATCTACAGCTACAATAGTGTTTTTGTAGCGTCTCATCGAAATCCCATTTTCGCGCAATTCGAAAGAGGCGGTGGCGGCTCAGTGGAGACTTGTGAATTTTTTTAAAGAAGGTGAAATTTTTTCTCGCTAAACCAAAAGTGGTTTTGTGGTCATGGGGACTTGGAAAACAAAATATATTTTTTTCGGCGAAATCAAAGGGGGGTCGGCGGATATGCACCAACGTTCTTATCTGAACACACCCTACTCTACAAAAGACTGAGACGACCCGAGCTCGAGTACGCGTCTTCTGTTTGGGACCCCGATCAAAAAACATTAACAACTATCATTGAGTCAGTTCAAAATCGGTCAGCACGTTTCATTAATTACTATTCCCGCAGAACTAGCGTTTCACTAATGAAATCCAGACCTTGAATTAATTAATTTGCAACTTCGAAGAATGATTTCTCGTCTACGCCTTTAAAAAAATCCTATACCAAAATAATTCACTTAAACAGGAACTCATATCAGAGCCTTCATACACATCGTCACGTCTTGATCATCGGCATAAAGTTTTCATTCCTCTTTGCCACGCTAATGTTTTTTCAGACTCCTTTGTGCCAATGACCAGTGCCGAATGGAATCGCCTTCCCCCCCTTCATCGCTTGCAGTGAGGACGCGTCATCATCCAAGACTGCACTAACCGACTATGTCTTGAGCCTGTTATAAATTATTGTAGTTTGAACATGAATTCTCATTGATTTTTTGTATTTCTACGTTCTATTTTTACTGCATTTTTCTGTTGTATTACCGACCCCATCTGTACCGTCTTTATGCACCCCGAGGGTAATTTAAATAAATAAATAAATAAATAAATAAATAAATAAATATGTGACCGAGGCGGCTGGGATCAAACCCGCGTCTTTCGGGTCAGCAGCCTAGCTCCTTAAGCACAATATCACCGTGGTGGACATGTGCTAGCCTGAGTTACGCGAAATAAATTGATGACTACTTTCTAAATGTTGTAACTTTTATTTAAATCAACAACAGTATTAGCTACGCTAACGAATTTCACCGTCTGCTATTTGAACATCGTTGTCCTGATGCACAAATTTCATTTCTTCATGGAAACACGGCACCCATCAAGGTGCAAATGCTGTAAAAAGTGTTCAAAGTGCTTTCCTTCCACATCAACGCATGAGCGTCCGTGTCTTCTGCGCCCTTGTCTAGTTTGCGCGCAACCATTTTCCTTTGCAAGACATAGACCGCTCTTCTGGCCCGATGCTTGCGCAGGCGGATATCACGTTCTTTGTGTTCTTCGTGTGCTGTTCTTCGTGTCATCTATATGAGCAGGCAATGTTTTGTTGAATGAACTCGATGTTCCACGTGGTCCTAAAGAAAAAAAGATTGAGCGGAGAAATCTTGGCGGCCAACACATTGCTCCTGCGCGCCCAATCCACTGTCGTGGAAAATTACTGTCCAACCAGCTCTTTGCAGACGGGGAGAAATGCGGTGGTGGTCCGTTATGTTGCAACCATGCTTGGGGCAGGTCGTTCAGGGGGGAGAGTGGAGACAAAGTTGTGGACAACACGTCACAGTACTTATCGAGCGTACCTCTTCCTGTTGATATTGTCCTCGGAGAGTTGGGGTCAATGGTCCTGTTTTCAAGTATGCCACACCCCACATTCTCATTCCAGCAAACTTGGCGTTTGTGTGGTCGCAGTCAGTGTTGCTTTCCTTGCTACCAATAATGGGCGTTGTGAATATTCACGGTGCCTATATTCTACAAAAGCCTACTCTAATCTGTCCAAATTACGCTTTGTAAGAAGTCCTCGTCTTCGTCAATTTCGATAAGGCCCCAATAGCAGAGGTCCAGCCACCTTTCGAAATCTGCTTTACGGTATGCAGGTCCTGGTGAAGGCAAACATTTTATGGATGAATCCTATGCTTTTTCAGCGCACGTGCGACTCTTCCATAGCTGCGTCCGCATTCGCCTTAAATCTGTAGGATGCTGAATTCTGGCATCGACGTCACACGCACGAGAACGTCAATTTCAAAGTCTTCATCGACTATGATATCTCTGGTCAGCTGCCTATGACGGTGGACATAGCCTGTGGAGCAAAAGCGTCGAAACGTGCTTATGAAAGTTGACCTAGCTGGAAGTGAACGATGTGGGTAATCAGCCGCGTACAGCCGTGTCGCTAATAGGACGTCGCCATTCGTCCTAGCCATTGTAAGCACCATCTAAATTTTCTGTTCAGTGGAGTGCCTCGAGCCGGTGGAAGTAGCCACGTCAGCTCGGGGTGTCGCAATGCTTTTCTTATAGTCATTCTTGCAGGATAATGACTAATGTAATCAATAAAAATACACAATGATGGTTTTCCAGCATCAATGGTATTAACTATTCGCTTGTTATTAACTATTTTCCAGCATCACTGTTGTGAACTATTAGAATGAATACTTACCAACTAGCTCAGCTCTGTTATTCTATTAGGTTCTTTTGACATAAAAGCTGTCTGAATTGATCTGTCGGCCGTAATCCGTGTTGAGAGTCACAAAGAATGTTATGTTGTGCAAAACTCCTTAATATTCGGATAGAAATAACCTTTTATAAACAATTAGGAAATGCAGAGAGAATACAATAAGCACATAGTTTCCAAATTCATTTTGTTCACCACCTTCGAAAACAACTAACACTCTCACGTAAAGGTTTAAACTGCGCGAAGAAGACGGGACGGAAAGAGGAACACATACACACACACTCTCGCTTTTTTTTTTTTCATAGCTGTTCTGAAAGCCATCAGAGAACAAGGTTAAGCCCAAGATGAGCTGCGATGACGTCTTTTACATATTTGCAGGTCTGATCGTCTCTCTTGCAACGTATGTTCGACTGATGTAATTCGAATCCGTACCTATCTACCTACCCGTATCTCTTGCAGTTCTCGTGTGCCCATCGCAGACCCGTCACCGTCGACAGGGACAGGTTGTAGTAGGAGTCCACGAAGTCGGACTGCACCAAGTCGCCGTGTCGGCTCGACTCCTCGCGGAGCCTGTGCTCAAGCACGGGGTCCGGGCTCGTTCCCAGCACGAAGCCCAGACGGCACAGGACCGCGTCCCCGGTTCGCGGAGTCGTTGCGCCGACACACCGACCCCCCACGTGTCCCTGACGAGTGCTCGTCGGTCGAAGTTCTTGACCGCCGACTGGACGAGCACCAGGAAGACGGTGGGGACGTCTCCTGAACACAGGTTCGGGTTGAGCGTGAAGCGGTACTTGGAAGGGTTGTAGGGCGGCAGCCACGTTGGCTTCGGTCTCGCCGCCTTCTTGCTTCTGTTGGCTGCGGCTGCGACTCTGTCTAGCCTCTTGAGGCTCTCCTCCAAGAGGACGGCACCGCGCCTGTTCTGCTCCGCCCTCCGAGCGATGAGGCGGAACGCGGCGGCGGGTTTTGCTCCACGCTTCTGAGTCTCGATTTTGTTGTCCGCCGCGCCAGCAGGCTCGCTGACGCCGGGACGTCGAGGAGCGTCGTAAGCTGCGCCGGGCGCTACGATCGTTCGCACCGAGGGCTCTTGCTTGTCCCGATACAC
Source organism: Rhipicephalus appendiculatus (assembly GCA_030522465.1). NCBI lineage: Eukaryota > Metazoa > Arthropoda > Arachnida > Ixodida > Ixodidae > Rhipicephalus > Rhipicephalus appendiculatus. The sequence goes on along the minus strand of JALIZH010012828.1, from coordinate 194 downwards.
GGGCTCACCGACGAGGCTCTCGCTTACGGAGCGCGTCATGTAATGACGATAGGTGGTACGCAGCACGTTTGGGAACTGCGCGAACGCGGCGAACGCTGCCAGTGTGAGCGCCAGGCCGAAGCAGGACTTGGTGGCGTAGCGCAAGCGTACCTGTTCGAAGAAACGAAATAAAAGAAAGGAACGATTTAGAAAGC